>JBCFYV010000001.1:57663564-57830217 GCA_039000515.1 Timema cristinae
TTTATCCACTCCTTCCTACAATTATCCTACTTCCCTTTCACCTATTTCCTTCTAGGGCTTAATAATAATGGTCACTCTTTCCACACATTCTAAACTTATATACATCCCTTTGGATTGTGCAAGCTAAGACATATTTATCTCCTCCCTCTTCTTACAGTCAAGTTCTTGAAAACAATCCTATCTTTTGTTTATGATGCAAATTTATCCTCAGACTCACCACTTCCCACCAATGGCGTATTCTCTTGGTATGCTAGTCCTGCGCATTGTTAGTAAAATATAAATGGGATGAATTTTAATTTTAAAACTAATATTGGTTCATATTCCAAGAATACTGTGTTTTAAGTAATTCTTCTTCCAAAAGGTTCTACTTACACAATAGGAGACCCAGAGCCTTGCAACACATTCCTTTTTACTTGCCCACAAATAATTGGCCAATGAGTTCGGGTTTTTACACCTCAGGTCACGCTGTTCATGTGTAGCAGGATAAGCATTGTGCCAACTATTGAAAAAAGATTCAAGATCACAATGTTTATTTAGATAGCTAATTTAGTATAGTTCATGTAAAGTTACATAAAATATATATAAAATTAATTGTAAAATAATAGTTAGTTTACTTAACAAGTTTTAAATTATATACTAATTAAGTACATTGAGTTATGTTTAGGTATTCTAGTCACATGTATTATCATGTATTTGGCCCAAAACACATTTAACCCCTCTTTCAGCACTGGTACAGTAGGAAAAGGGGGGAGGGATGGGTGACGGGGCTACTTTAACTGTAGGTGAAGGTAATTCTTGTTTTTCTTTAGTAGAAAGGATTAATGGAATTTTAATAGTGTTCTTTTAGTTTTTGCTTTACATTAACAACTTATTAGGCATTGTGATTTTATATAACTATACATCAAAGAATCCCAAAAGTCAGGAGTGTAATTTCACCATTTTAAGATAATTTAGAAGTAATAGATAAAATAAAATATATTTTCATATAATTTACTTAATCAGCGGCGCACCCAGCCATTTACTTTGGGGGAGGCATTCAATAAAGGTTGTAGCAAGAATGACATTTTTATGGCGAAAGTGGGTTTGGGGTTGCACAGCTCCCTAACCTCTGAAGGCCGATAATATTTATGAATATTAAATGTTTTTAGACATTATTTGGAGTTGTTTTATAATAAGTAAGAGATTTAAGTAATGCAAATGGTATCAAAGCTATTATTTGTGTGTGTTTTTCAATTGTTAATTTTGTGTGTAAAGGTAAACCTTTAGCCAATACATTCGATATATTTTCAATGCGAAATATTTTATTTATACTTCATCTTATTTAAATTTCTATTAAAATTATTTGTGGAATTGGGGAAGGGGGCAAATACACTTTGTTAGTCAGAGTTTATGCATATAAATAGATTCTGAAGCATAAATTCTCAAGTTGGGAGACTCATTTGTTTCCAAGCAGCTTTTGTGAGATAAGTTAGGCTTTAAGAAATAGTTGTAATTGCAACCTGAGTTGGACAATCCACCCATACCTTCTCACCAAGATCTGATGGACGTTTGATCCATGTTCCACTTCATTTTGGCTATGGACCCAGAGGTCCCGGGTTTGATTACCGTGCTTCCAGATATTCTGATGTATTTCCAGATTATCTGGGGAGCAGTGGGTTTGGAAAGGTTTACTCAGCCTAGTGTGGATAAATAAAGAGTAACTAGAATAAAGTAGTACTGGCTCCGGTATAGAAGGCCGAGGTTAATGGCTGGAGGCTATGTTGTGATGACCATTACACCCTTAACCAAAGAGTTGGCACTAATTCACCAAAAGTTTGGTAGCCACTTGTTACCTGAATGTGGTTGACACCATAAGTTACTTTATTACATTTTGAGTGGATGGTAATCATTGTTATGGATAAATAAAAAAAGATAATATGGGAGTAGGGGGGGCCTCAAAATGTATTAAGATAGCATATGGTTAAGGGTAAATAATAAATGTTTGAGAACCACTGTTCTAGAGGCAAACATCTTCAAATAGTTCCCAGCGAATAATCCCTTGATGTTCTTGGACAACGGTGGTTGAGGGTCCTCTGCCCCAAAATCTCCCCTGCAATTTTTATATCACAGCATACCTATTAATTTTTCTCAGAATACGCCACTGCTTCCCACTCTGTTTAGAATACAATTTTCTCTCGTGCAATGCTGGTTCAATGTCTTGACTAATCTCTACCAAAACTAGGATTACAACATAAATCTTTTCACTTCAAACTCCACATATTTCTACTGATACGTTTGCTCTTAATTTCCACTCCCATTTTGTTTCAATACTAAGCAAACTTTATATCTGAGCTATGGAACTAATAAAATAACTTCATCAACACTTCCAGCACAATATCACTAAACATATTCTTTTGTAGTTACCTTTATATTTGTTTTCTGCACTTTACCTTAAATGCTCTAATATTTTAACACCAATTCCCTGACGCCATTTTAACCATATCCCCCCACTCAATTCCCCTTTTTAACCAAATAATCTTTAATGTTCCTTCACTATTTCTTATCTGGTTTATTTTCCTAAAAACCACTATAATTTTTCTCTGCCTTACAATTCTCTACTGTTCCATGCACCAGCTGACTTTTGCTTCACTGCCTTTCTTCATAACAGCCCGCCTTCACTTTACCTCCATATCACCTTGTTCCTTACATTAGCTAATTTGGCTTCACTACACCTCCTCTCTATTTCATGTTGATTTCATAAAACCTGCTCTTTTTCCTCGTCTATCTATTTACTATTTCTTCTATTCTTTGGTCTCTTTCAGCCCTCCATGGCACTAAACCATCTACACTTCTCATATGCTGTCTTGTTTTATGGCTAGGCCTGAGAGTATGTGGCTTGAGTCAGTTTCCTCTGTAGTGTTTCGTCTTTTGCTACCACTACAAACTTGCAATATTTGTCCAATTACCTTTAATTTTAGCATCAAAACTACACCCTTGATAATTTTATTATTTGGAAGAACTTAAGTGTTTATTTAGCACTATACTCCTTATTTTGGAAAGATTACCTTTCAAGGTTTTAATATAGTCTTATCCCTAATTCTAATCCTAAATGTATTCACTGACCCAATATTTTAATATCAATGTTCTAAAATTACTATTACTATTAATATTAACATTAATTTAACAAACTAAGCATGAAATAGATAACCACTACCCCCAACTATTTAGTTTTGAACACTTGGAATGAAACACCACCAATTCCTATCAAAATTATAAAAATAGCATAAGCATTAAATGCTACAAAAGGCCTCAACAACTCACCTTGTTGGCATCGCATCCTCCGAGACCATAAAATGACCTGTAGTCCAATTTACGTTAGAAGGTAAGGCTGCCAAGGATTTATCGGGCTCCTCAGAAGGTTCATCCCTACACAAAAAATCAATCATTATCTTCACAAACTTTTGTAAAGAAAAAGCTTCATCAAGACTGTGAAAGCAAAGAAATTCTTAGTAAGTTGAATCCCATTTATACTTAGCTCACATTTAGAACCTATAAAAGGCCTTTACACAAGACATTTGCTTCCCTCAAGCTTTTTATTTGGCCCAAAATTGTAATTAGGTTTTAAAACATATAAAGAGGATAAAGAAATGTAATGTAAATGGTTGCTATTTATAATTAGCTAACGAAGAGATAACATTTATTTATTTTTAATAAGTAAGACTTATGTTAATTTATGAATTTCAAGGTTGTCAAAAAGTTAAAATACATTGTAAACTCATGCATTTGATTTTAATATAATGATTTTTGACTTTATAAATTTAAAAAAAAAAAAAAACTTTATTTATTTAAATCCAAAAAAGTATGTGTCATACAGCCTGTCAACTATATTTAGTTTTAAAAATGCACTTAACTGAAATTTTTATAACCTATGTCCTAAAGCATATTACTAACCATAATTGTGGATCAATTTAAAAATGAAACATGTCATGGCACTGTGTCCTTACACTGGACTTTTATATGCCAAGAGGTTTTTTTTTTCTGACCCCCAATAAAATGATTTAAATAAAATATGTAATATATGCATGGTTAATCTTTAGATTTGAAGCATGACTACGTAATATAACATCTCAAAGAATTGAAGAACATGTGCATCAACTGGGGGAGTGCTTGATAATGTCCAAGAGATCAACTTTAATAAAAAATAATATCAAATTAACTTATGCTATTATTTATATGTTGTCTGCTGAAAATGTTGCATGTGGCTTTCTGACAGACTTGTCTTTAACAATAAATGTGCAACCAAATAAATATCGGAAAACATTGCTGGAGTTAAAAGTGAATTATTTGAATGCCTGGAAAATAGAAATATGTGAGATACAGGTATTAATTAACTACCTCCTACCCCCAATACATATATATACACAAACCAACAAACAACTGCACAGGAGGGATTGGGGGCAGTTAATTAATACCTGTATATCATATTATATTTCTATTTTCCAGGCATTCAAATAATGCATTTTTAACTCCAGCAATGTTTACCGATATTTATTTGGTATATATAAACACATACACACACACACACATATATAATATACTATAATATAAATATATATATATATATATATATATATAATATATATATATATATTATATTATATATATATTTATATATATTATTTCTAAGGGGTGCTCCAAATGATCATTTGTAAAGTGGTCATGATTATGCCCTCACTAAGAGCGGAGCAAGATCAGTGTCACAGACGTTTCATACTATGTTTTTTGTATATTTTATCTCAAATAGCAAGGTGTTATATTATTACATTATTTGTTTTAAAAGATCATTTAATGGCAATTAGTTAAAAAAAAGTTTACACTTTAAAATATATTCAGAAATCATTACAAAATTCATTAATACAGCTATCTTCTCCTTATTATACTCATTCATACACAAAGTATTTTAAAAAAAAGTATATAATGGTGATTAAAAGTATCAATTGATAGTAATTATTACTTTGTGTTATTTGTATTGAAAAAAAAAACAAGGAAAAAAAACAGCCCAATTATAAAGTGCTTACTTGACATTAACATTGAGATCGTCCTCCAATTCTGTAGCGATGCTTGATTGTACTTCATGCTCCTCAGTATTTTTAGCTCCAAACTTCAGTCTACAAAAATATAAAATAATATTAGTAATCTTGACACCAAAAGAGATAGTTTTATGTTTGGAATTTCTTAAAATAGATAAATGTCTTAAACTCTGTATTGAAACCAAACAAATCAAATGAGTAATACCAGTGCAGCATTAGCAAAGTTAAACCATCTATTTGTAATGTCCATCTACTTGGCTTTCTTTCTAGGTCTGTTGATTAAACCTAGATGATACTGTGCATACAGAGTAAAACCTTCAGCAGGAATGACCACAGAGTTGAGTGCTGTCTGATCTAAAAGTTACTGTGCATGCGTAATAGAAATTTAGGTGGGATGATTCAAAACTATTTGTACAAACTTTAACTGGAAATAGGGTACACTAAAACAAAAATAGTTATTGTTGATGAATATAAGTCTGAAGTCAGCGGCACCCTTAGGTGCTAGAGGATCTCGCTTCTTATGCTAGAGCAACTTTAATATAATATCTGCCTTTAAAAAAAATTAGTTCCTCAGAAAGACCCAGACAAATAATATATAAAAAGGAATATATTAGAAAAAACTATTAGAGCTTACATGTTAGTAATATGTTATATAAACAATTTTTATTCACTTTTGGCTTTCATCATAGGGAAAAAAGTTGGCCAGACTGACAGTATTGTCATAAAATCTTTTAGAATATACTTTATTATCAAATACTTGTGTAACTTTTTTATGCCATCAAGTTTTTTTATTGTTTATCTATTAGGATAAACATGAGAAGGCATCACTGACAAAATGTTAAATATACTGAACTTTGAAAAATTAAATGTGTGTGTGACACAACTACCAATGCATGTCAAAGCTTCCACAACTCAAGGATAGAAATGAATATCTGAGCTTCATGTCGGACAATGGTATTTAGTGCTAGGCTTAAACTTTGTGGCAAATTCATTTTCTAACTGATGACAAACCTGTCTCCGTAAGCCGTGATTTCTTGGTTCTTGTTCCCTTTCATAAGAGAAAACAACTGTTCACACATTTACGGGCTGCCAAACATTGCACATATCTGGTGCATAAGTTAAAAAAAAAAAAAAAAAAAAAAAAAAGATCTTTAGTATATAAGACATAAAGATTTGGTATACCAATCTCACCTGCTGAATAATAGCCAATTTCAAATGCCCTAATCTGAAATTGAGTATATTTAAAAAGTTTATAAAAAGAAGAATATGGCCACATTGTATGTTATTTCATCATAAGTCTGCAGGTTGCCCCAAATCATGCATCAGCCGACATGTGGTCCTCAAGTTTGACATGCCTGCTCTACTGTCTTTCTTAGTCTTCTTAGGAAAAAAGGAAGAGAGGACAATAGAAAGGTGCATTCCGAAGGAATATTCTGTGAGATACAGGCTCAACGAACAAACGATACCTTGTCCCACTCTCTAAGGAGATCTCATGATAGTAGCATGGGAAAACTGCATTGGGCATTTCGATTAGATTTTGATTCATTATAATTAACCCCCTAGTCTTCAAGAAACTTCGTACTGTTGGCACAGGCAACCACGTCTGGCATTTTCGTCAATTATAAAATGCATTAGTGATATCAGACAACACAAAACATTTAATAATATGATCATATCTAATTTTGATTGCAACATGGGGTATGATATATTAATTATAATCACCAAACCCCCCTCTCCTCCACCTTTCCTCTACCTTAAATTGTAACTACACAATCTTGAATAAGATGTCCAGCCAAACTATATTTTTTAATTCTCTGTCTGACTTCTCAAATATTTCCGAAGCCAGAAAACTTTTTCCCAGACCCCAATATACCAATATTAATTAGATTACTAACACGATTTTATTAAGATTAGAGTTTAATGTAATAATTTTTTTCTAAATACATACACATTCTGAAATGTGTCGCTCAATGAAGGGGTTAAACAATTTCCACCTTAGGCAATTAGCTATTGGGTAGTTCAGTGAGATATTAAAGAGTGTCCTAGCACCAGATGAGTTTAAAATAGTAGTTGTGAGACAAGAGTGATTGTTGGTTCCTTCTACCTATGATTTAATCAAATTCATGTCCATAACCATGACTCAACTTTGGTTCAAGACATGTGGTAAAAGAGTGGAAAGACTACAAGAAAAATAATATTTTGACTCTTTTAAATAAAAAGGTAAAAATTTAAAAAATTTGATAAAATTCACTGACTTTTTATGACTAAGCAAATTCCACAATAATTTATTTATAATGGCCCAACGACCTTGAACAAAGTTAATTCAACAATCTCTTATGATATTAGCACTTCTTTTCTATGTGTGTAAACATTACCTTTTTGCTTGTTGTGATAAGTTGGTGTCAGTGTTAGTTGAACAAGTTGGTAGCCCTGAAACAGATGTGCTACTGGAAGCTCCCTCCTCACCAGCTTGTGCCAACTTCTCTGCTTGCCTGGACCAACATAAATACAAGTTAATTTCAATATATCAAGTATTAATTATAATAGAAATAAGTTTTACTATTCGTTTTAGAGTCACTTCAGAGAAACATACGAAGTGTTATTTTATGCACAAAATACATAATAATACTATTTCATTTGTTAAAACAAACAGGATACTGTAGGTCAAGGTTAAAGGTGACATAACTAGCTTTTTTTGGTCAACATTTAAAATTTCATTAGACCTCATTGTTTTAATTTTCAGTTAAATTTTGTTTAAAGTTGATAGGTTGGCGCATTTTGGCCATACCTAAAGTGACACATTTGTGATTTTTTGTAGCTTTTATGGCTGAACTGCGATGTTCTTTGGAAAACCATTAATCTTATTATTCTATGTGTTTCTGTAACCAAGTGTATTATTTATTTACACTCTTTGGTGAATTGTGATGTTCTTTTTTTCCATAAGATTTCTGTAACAATGTCGCATATTAATTTATCATATTTTATGATTGTGCTATGTTTAAGGGATTGCAATGTTAATGGCTTGTGTTTGTTTGTGCACTAAGTTTGTGGACAAGGTAATAGTTTGTGATTGCCACAGTTAGCTCAGGATTATACAATGAGAAAGTATCAAAAAGTAGGCAGCCAGATGTTGAACATTCTAATTTGATATAGTTTTGGTGTTGCTTAGCCATACAAAGAACAGGTCAAGCTGCTGGGAAATAATAAATTAGCCAAGTGAAATAATAATTAATTTTGTTTATTATCAAACCAGTTTTTTCTAATTTACGTCAGTAGACATTTTTAAATTTAAAAAGTATTGTATTTAGATGTGGCTATAATTGTAATTATCTTAATATAATAGCTTTGCTATTTAATCCATCTTAAGGCTCTGCCTACCCTCTCTGGTGGTGTGTTGAGCTTTCAGCTCTCAAAATAGATGGCGTTGCTAACGTTATACAAACTGGTGAATTCCAGCTATCAGGTTGGCATCATAAATGGTTTGTTTAAACAATTGGGAGTCTGGCTGACCGGTAATCAGTCAAGGCCGCAAGCAAACTTTTCCTAGAGCTGATAGAGATAAGAAGTGTAGTGCAGGACCGGGAAGTGTGTAGGCGACAAAGTTGAACTCAACGTGGGGAGATAAAACGTCAAGATACTATCATATTCTCGACCAGAAAAATTAGCCTATCCATCTCAACCAGCTAGACGCTTCTGCCTGGGGATTCAAATCCCTGATGAGGGTATTTTGGAGAAATCTTATTCTATTCAATCGTTTCCTTCTACTCTCACACGCAAATGTGGGTGCATTTCCTTAATTAATTCCGCCTGTTTAGGTGTGAACTAATTACTCCAGTGGGTTAAGGATGAATATGTTTCAATTTTGAGGACGTGTACCCGCTTTCGAAGAGGAGAGAGTGGGGAAATATTTAAGAAATATCACCCGATGATGATTGAGCCACGATCTCTCAGTCATCGGTAGACTAGTCTTTTGCGAGAGTGACACCTTAGACCATGTGGCCACTAAAGTGGGATATTACCAATCCTCCTGTCTATAAAATAACTAAACGATTAAAATAACATGACTTACCAATTATTTAAAAATTACAAGCTAGAGAGGTAGGAGAGAGCTTGCGAAAATTATTCCGATCACCTACGTGAGGGAGGATCTAAAATCAAGTAAAAAAGCCTTACGTAATTTAAGGATGGCCACCTTGCAATAAAAACTATGGGCCATAGATACAAGGCCTAGTCTTGAACTATTTTTTTTCAAATGAGTGTCTGGGGAAGGTAGTAATAAATAATACTGTATACTTCTTCATCAGAGAAAAAATTATTTAAGGTAAAATCACAGATAGCTCATTTTTGAAGATTTTGTCACTAACTATAATAACCTATATGAGAAAGAGTATGTATCTTACGATGTTGTCACACCCTTTATTTAAGTTTATTAGTAGGCAGGTAAAATAAAAAAAAACTCAAATTTTATGTGCTAAATTTAGCCATTGTGCTTTGATTAATTTTTAAACTTTAAAGGCTAGAGAAGCAATAAAATATTTAAAAAGCAATTTTCATTTTGAAGACTAGAACGATTTTGATTATACATCTATGTTATTTTTATTACTGATATCAACGCGTCATAGTACCTGTTCATGTTATACGCATATATGATAATCTAATTGAGTATTAATGAGGAAGGAAGTATTTGAGAAATTATCTACTAGCATTTTAATGTAAGAAGATGGGAAAACAATTTAAGAAAAAACACCCTCAGTAGACCCGACCAGGATTTGAACTCCAAGCGCTCCGCCATCAGAAGGCCAATTTAACACTGGAGTGACGCCTTGGACCACTCGGCCACTTAAGTGAATATAGTTATTTAATACGGTGTTTATAATTTTCAAACATCTACAGGATTTACACAATTTTCCAGAAATAAATGATTTTGGAAATAATTTTCCTACCTATTGGTAGATTTTAAATTTAGTAATATCTCCATGGTGTCAGCCTGCATGCAGGCTATACCAATCGAGAGGCTGCCGTATGTTGGCAAAGATAGTGCCAACATTTTCAGTTTGAGGGTACCATGTATGTCAGCACAACGAACCTTCCAGCCTTCTATCTCAGTTTTCTAGACTGAAACGATACTTATTCATTCAATTATCTCCTCATTAGTCCCCACGAGGTTGATTTTGGTTCCATTTCAGACCCACTGCTTCACAGACAGAATTAGGGGCACTGGGGATCGAACCCGGGACTTCGGGATCTGAAGCCAGTAAATCTGACCATTATACCACAGAGGCGGTCGGGTATCAACTACTTACTTACTTTGTGGCATAGAGAACACAAAAGTTCATTAACTTTAATTGTTTTAAATATGTTTTATTTATCATTGGCTTCATGTCGTGGTCAAGATTGCTAAAGCGCTATGACTGAGCACTGAGTGCGTAAATTAATCAGCTCTAATAACTTTACTAGTTCGATTCCCTGTAAGGTTGAAATTACTTATTACTAGCGTGATACGAACTCGGCCAAGGCACAAGAGATTTTGAACATACTATAAGTGCGTTACAGAGTGTTAGTAACATTTACCTTCACCTAAGAGCTTTTAAAAAAAAAGTACTTGAAACATCAGAATAATCACTACATTGTTGTATAAAAATATTTATTTGTATCTTAATTTTGATATTATTTCTAAAGTAAATAGAATAGTATCGATACTCATCCGTTGTACTTAAATTAGTAGATACATATATCCTAAACGCCAGTAATATGCATAACATTAAAAAAAACTTACCCTTTACGAGAAGCAGTTAAACGATCAATTTTATTTTTGAGTTTCTTTGAGTGCCCTTTCTTCCATCGAGCCATGCTTCACAAACTTGTTATTCACCAGGATATAAAATAATATTGTGTAAATACTTTTCCACCTTAAGATTTATACAATCCATTGGATCTTGTTAGAAAGAAAAAAAAAGTCACATTTTGATAATAATATAAAAAGTAATCACCGTGGGTACTTATTATTCGGGATTCGAACCATTTCTTCTGAAACGAGCGCTGCGAGAATGCAACAGATTCAAATGAAAAGTAATCACGTTTAACACGCTAACAAAATAAAATTAACAAATTCATACTATGACAACCAAAAACTTCTTTGATTAATTTTTTGAAAAATAACTTTTTCCAAAGTTCAATGAGAGTCAAATCCTAGCCGGTAAAATAAATATGGTGAATAAAAACATACTTAGAACGTCTCCAAATTACATTTAGTCCAATTTTATTTAAAATAACTATGTTTGATATGAGCAAAATTGTTTATTTTTATTTATTATAATAGTAGATTAAAAATTCAATGCACAGTAGTTTTCATATACTCTGAATATTAACACTTATTATTACAACGTGTAGTGCTCAAGAATGAGAAAACCCGTGAAAGAATGTAGGATAAGAGTGAAGAATTTTACATGTTTACTGCCTCAGGTAAATAAGGGCTAATGTCATAAAACTTTGTGTAGAGAGAAGCATATAGTTTTTTCTTTGAAAATAATGTATCACTAATAAAACTAATTTAAGTAAGTAGAGGACAATCTACCTTTATTCACACAGCAGTTAAGACTTTATGAGTTTTGATTACTTAAATATTAATATGTTTATATTCAACCACGCAAATTTATAATGACATTGCCCTTATTGTCCCAATCCACAGTATTAATGTTTTTTCTTTGACTCAAGAAGGTCACATAGAGATTAGTCACATTCCACTGACGCCTGCATTCCGATACACAGTTAGCCAACCTTCAAACGATATAGTTGTAAATGGTTAACGAAATATACTAACGCCCTCTATTTATCAATAAATAACTATTTGTAGAAGAAAAGTTGTATTTTGATAGGTGTCGACTTGGGAGCTTGAGCTCACTATTGTCTGTTATTGAACCTAACCCTTTAAAATACGTTTGAAAATAAAAATAAATTATTCATCAAATAATATGTTATAACAAAATTCAGCTTAATTGTACAATAAAATAAATTATCGTTATAATTCTGGTTTTCCATTTAAATATGCATGAAATACACACATTTTAGCGAAAATATTTCAATAACTACTTTTAGCATGGTTTGAACTGCCATAAGAATTATGAAAGTGCCCAGATATGCTCACTAAAAAAATTAAAAACAATGTTAATTATTCAATTTTTTAAAAACCTTTTTTGTTTAAGCCATGCATTTATGTAGCTCAGCTTAAATTATAGTTGTAATATCTTATATAAGCTAATATATTTACTAAGTTAATATATTTTATAAACACTTTTGGAAACTATACATTTTATTATGACACCACTGAACAATAATAAGTAGCCGTTTTGGTGGCCGCATAGCTAAGGCGTATTTATACACTAGTGACTGTAAATACGGTAATTTGTTCAATCACGGTTGGTGTACTGAGTCTGTATCCTAAATGTTACCGATCTCTCCCATGCATTAGTACACTTCTCTAAATGAACCTATCATCCCTGATAATTTAGCATAATTATACATAACTGCATTGCCTAATTGGTAGTAAAAAATGTCTAAAAAAACTAAGTATAGAGGAAATCTATCCATCTTATAATATCTTTTGATACCAAATAAAAATATATAAATGTACAAACTATTCCACTATAAATGACCTCTTACCTGAAACCTCCTACAGTTTACTTGTTAATTACGAGCTGAAGAATGTAGAAAGACGCCCGTCGTTCATTCCTAATTTTATTTTCTGACTACTATTACTACTTGCAATAATTTATTATCATAAAAATATTTTAAATCACTTCTGGTGCCATATATTTATAATATATTCTACCTTCTTGTAATGATGAATAGATCAATTTAAATGTATAATTTGCTGCCACTTTGTTCGACAAAATTCAGCTCGGTCGTCGAAACACTTATTATTGTGCTAAGGGTCCCGGTTTATTGATCGACAATGCTATATTAATCATTTGAAATGTCAGCCAAATGTAATATCATGGCAGCGATCGTTTGTGTGCGGGTGGGTGTTAGTTTCACTGACCAATAAGCTGGGTCCATTGTTTTCTCCCTTGGGAAAATTTCAATATATAAAGTACTGCAAAATGCAAATGCATCAAAAGAAATAAAATAATATACAAATTAATTTAAAATTTATAAAAATGGTCATAATTCTGTAATTATTATGACTATTAAGTTTTTATGAAAAAAATGTATCTATGCATACTGCTAGAATATACAAACATGCAAATTTCAATAAATTGTATTTTGGAAATTTGATTTATAAAATTATTTTATAAGCTAAATCTGAAAATTCTAAAAAGCAACTTGCACTATCTCTTAACTCACAAACTCACTTTTGAACTAATTCACTTTAGTATTATGTTAATTTTCCTTGGCTTCATAGAAAGTTCATTGAGAACTTCATCCTCCCCATGTGGAAATATCAAATCTGGCCAGAACTGGTCCATATCTGGGCCAGACCTGGCAACTTTCCACATGGGTCTGTAACTTGACACCTCTGGATTTAGGTACATGAAGCTCAATAAGTCTGTAGAGTTCCTCATGTATGATCTCAACAGCTTTAGGGACGAGAAAGAAGAAGGTGAGCAGCGAGGTCTGGGGGAGGAGGGTTTAAACCCTGAAAAAAAAACCTTGGCTACGCCAGTGTGATGATCCTGTTTTATTGTATTGCTTTTTGGAATATTTAAATTTAGGTTGTGTCTATTTATTAATCTGTGACTGTAATGTTGTTGATTTACTTCAGTATACATGCAGCAGGCGACGGGTTAAGAACAGTCTGCATGTTTCCAGTCCTCGCAATAATTCAAGGTCAAACCTCGCAGTGTAGGTGATATATATATATATTGTGTATTAGCTAAGTTAACATATTGTACACTATATGGAGAGTATTCCTCTTTAACCCCATAATGAAAGGTGTCTTCAAACCTAGTCCTCTTTGAGAAAAGTCACCACACGCCACTGCTGATATCATAATTTTTTTTCAGATAATGCATGTTAAATATCCTCTATTAAAAAAAGTCTTATCGTTTCTATTTGTAGGCCTATAATTTTATAAAATAATTATCAACAAATACGACCCACACAAGTGGTTGAGGAGCCTAGCATACTAGACTCACATTTCATTCGATTTCTGTTGACGAGAGAAGGTTGGGGTTCGATTCCTGGCTGGGTGAACTAAGGATGGTTTCCTATATTCACACGCCGGCGAAAAAAGTTACACACATAAAAATTGCAATTTTTCAGGAAAGAGAAAAAACGAAAATGTTTATATTGGAATGGTGGATAGTCGTTTAAAATTAGAGTAAAATGTATATGGTAATAAAGTTGATTGTACGTTTATAAAATATATTAATACTGCATCGATTATTTTTGGTCATCATGATGACGTCACAAGGCAGATTAAAGTAATAATTTTGAGCTGAGTCACTTTTCATGCACACGCTAGTTTTTTTATTTCTTATTTAAGACACTTTTATCATAGGTTATATCACTCTTATTGACCATCGTAACTTTTTATTCGTTACTTTCTAAAAGTATATTTGGATTAAGATTGTGAAAATATCCCTTTTTTCTCAAGAGATTCATAAAATAAGTCAATTTAAGTTGTGTAATTTTTTAAATTTTATTTTACTATCCGTTGTTCTGTATAACTTGTATCTTAGTATACAGGGACCTGTTTCACAATTTAATTTAAATGGAAAAGTATGGTGGTTATACTTTAATGGTTATGTTATTTTTTATTTTCACTAGGGAAATAGGAAGGGAAAATGAACGCTTGCAAAACTGTTTTTTTTTTTAAGTATATTAAACAAGAATTAGAGTACAAAAGAAATAAAATGTTTTAATACAACTTTGAAAGTTTTCATAAATTAACTGAGATTATTTAAGTACATTTTGGTTTACATGCATTAATCAAGAATTGTGTTGTAATATGCTTGATAGAATTTTGGAATGTGATTTTCCTTCATCAGCGTTTGAATATCAACCTTGATTTCTCCTGTTGTTGTGGACACAGATCTTTTGGTATTGACTTTGTGCATATGAGGTTTTTACATAAAGCATACCAGGGTCATTCTTCTGCACTTTAATTACTTTTATATCACATGTTTTTATGTTTTTACCATCTAAGGTTTTGGTGTAGTTTGTTCCAAGCTGTTGAGTGAGATTCTTTAGATCTACAAAAGCTTCATGGCAAATTTCCATCAATTTATAGGGATTTCCATTTTTTCTTGAAGATCGTATTATTTATTCTAACATATTCAACGGGAGAGTATATGGACTTTATTTAAGAGATTTTTTACCGACATCTCTATGACAGAGTGTACATTATCCCCTTCATTATGTGTGTGGCCCCTAGTTATAAATGTATGTGTAATCGATTTGATTTTGAATGTTTGAATAGAATAAAAGTATATTCCCATTATAAAACTATTATTTTGTTGTCCACAGCAATTATCTGAGTAAAACACAATTTCAAGATCTTCATCATTCTTTGTTTCAGCTGTTTTTTTACAAATATTTCATCACGCAAGAACCGATTTCATTGGCGCCACGGGTTCCTTCTCATTCAGTGCCAAAAAAAAAAAAAATTCAACATTATCTGAATTAATATCACTAATAGTAAAGTTGTAGCTATTTAGTTTACATGTATAATAAAAAATGATATATGCTTCTCCTCTTGGTGTCGGTAAAATAGCTTGAAGGTCGACTATTATTTTTCAATTACTTTCTTCTGATAGTTTGCTTTTCTGCCCTTGATAGAAGCTTTCTTTTTTAAATGTTCATAATATTTTTCCTTCAGGGCTTCTTCTTCTTCGTTCATTGCATTGTTATAAGCAGTGCATAGGTCGCATTGGTCCTTTTTCGGTGTAAAGAAAGAGATGTTAAAATCTTGGTTAAAATTTCGGTAGCATAGTAAGATTTGCATAAGGAACGCTATTTTCAATACACTCTTGTTCATAGTCCCTGTATGGATCAGAAAGGGTTTTTACACCTTCTATCTACTCTCTATTGGTTTGTGCACGTAGATAATGACTTTCAATCCTAGGTATTTTATTGACGTGATTAAGAACTCCCCCTTTTATTTTTGAATCTACTTTATGATGGTTTTCGTGTTCCCCTCTGAGGTCTTCTGTGATAAAACAATTTTTTTGTTTTTTCCAAGACTGTCTTGATAGGTTGGTCATTGAAGTTTAGGGTTGACTTAAAAATCTTTTGAAAACGCGTATATTGGTTCCATCAATTACCAGGTAGAACGCATGATTGGGTCGGCGTCTACTTCCTGTTGCTGATAAGCGGCACAAATCTGTCATGCTTCTGGGGATGAATTTTCATTGTGACCTCAGACTGTCAAGTGCCCAGTAGTTTTCATTTTTCACTACAAGGTTGACGCATTGCTCTCTCTCTCTCATCTTTGTCTTACATTTTCATGCTGAAGTATAAGATCTCCTTGATTTTGAAGAATGTTTGCTTTATTTTTTCGCCAATCATTCTTATTTGCAATACTTTACTCTTTTTTTTAGGTGTATTCATTGTTGACATCATTTCATCGAGCTGTGCATGTCCTCCAGTCACCAGTACTCATTGTTCCTGACACGACAGCACCGTTAACGTCCATGAAAAGAGTTTCTACAAAATTATCAAAAGTATCTGTCCGCAACATACTTTCCAATGCACAGAGTATACATTTGAACATGAATCCAGAATTCAGTCCTCTTCTTATTTCACGTTTTGGATCTATGTCTTTGAAAGAGCAGTGAAAAGAATGATGGTCATCCATTGATATTATTTGTTCAACAAAATAGTTAAGGTTAATTATTATTATTATTCTTCCTTGTAATGAATATGTTGAACTAGTGGTTAGGTTGGGATCAGTAATGCTGAATGGGTGTTGGTTCTTTATATACCTGAGAACAAAGATCAAATGTATTAATAAGTCAGAAACAAAACACATGTTTTTCAAACAATGGCACTCTAAGTGTAACCTTGCGTCTACTATGACAAAATAATGTATTATCCATTAATTTATTTGAAACAGGTAGGTAGTTAAGGTTAGGTTAGACTAGATTTGGCTTGAACCAGTGGGCTGACCGGAACTGGGCTTATCATGACTGGACATTATTCCGAAAATGGGTTTAGTCTTCACTGGCATTATTCAGGAACTGGGCTTGGTTTCGATTAATTACTATTTCGGAACGGGATTTAGTTTTGCCTTGCGTTATTAAGGAATTGGGGATAGTTTTTACTGACGTTATTTCAGAATTCAGTTTAGTTCTGGATTTCATTTGTCACCAACAAGGTTAATTTACAATCAGGACTGACCGTCAGTACGGATTTCAGAGTTAAGCAAGTAAAATTTGACTGGAGTCCACTCCGGGGAATATTCCAGGCTTAACCAAAATTGTGAAGACAACAACATTTGTAAGTGTATTATTTAAAAATGAACTAAAATTATTGAACTACTCAAATCAAAACGAATATGCTTGTATTATAGATACATGTATATTTAAAAATCAAGTTATAGTTGTTTTTTTTACTTTTAAAAATATTGTCATAAGTTAGAATATATCTTGAAAATGGGAAATGATTGGATTAAAGACGTTCTTGGCACACTTATCGGGTCTATATTGGCCATAATTATTTGTATTCATTTTTCCTATTGTGTTAGGCCTACTATGTATAATTCGATCGTAGATTATTCACAACTTATTATATTTGGGGATTATATTATTATTATTATTATTATTATTATTAGCACCGCGTCTTACTACCCGTTCGGGTTATACGCACTTACGCTAATGTGTAATGGTAGGGTGGTTGTGAGATGAAATGAAGGACCTACAGTTTAACGTGGAATCCGAACCACGGTGGCGGCCTGGCATTCCCCACATTAACAAGATGTCTTGTCAGAGGTGAAGGAAGGGTTTGGTAATCATATAAATCTTTGCCGGGACCGAGGATTATAAAATAGGCTAGTATAAAACAATAAGCTAATTTTATAAGATTTAGTATGACTCCACAATATATATCCTCAACACAAAATAAACTAATAGTTTTTTGTTTTCTTAATATGGATACAATACTTTTAAAACATTTTAATTTCAATTCTATTATTTCTGACATTTAATTATCTTTTATTTTTTTTCCTTTCTAAAAATTTCGAACTTTTATCAAGCTATTTTACATGGCTTCGAACCTTTTTCAAGAACCAATAATCTTTTCGGATTTAAAAAAATTATTATTATTATCATCATAGTAGACTTACGTTATTCAACACACAAGTGATTATTTAAAAAGTTCATCTAGTGAGGTAAGGATTAGGAAGGTGATTATGTAAGCGCACCCACATTTGCGGAGAGGAGATGAAAAACTACAAGGAAAAATTCACCCCCTAGTGCCCGCGGCTTATATTCGAACCCCCCAAAAAGGGGTGACACAAACACGCACAAAGAGAGACATAAAAACACAAACAATGGACGAATCGAAGGTACTTTTTCCTTAAAAATTATACATTTTAACACTATTGTATTTTGTTTGTACTTACATATATAGATCAAAATGAAGATTCTCATTTTGAGGCTTTGAGATGCTAAGCACGTTTAATTCGCGTTCCTCAGATCCTCTGTGAACATAAACAAATAAATAGAACAATTAAATATATTTGGTTATTTAAATAAGCCATGTGGAAATCCCAATTTTTAAATACTTACTTATTTATTGTGGTTCCTCTTGGCTTCCTGAATTATTTTGAGATTAATTATTTCTTTGCAAGTCCGCCATACTTTCAACAAGTGAACTAAGGTTTGGAAAATATAAATATGGTTTGATTTGTAAAACGTCGCAATAAAATGATATAATGTTAACTTCTAACTTTTTCTTTTTTCCCCCCTGATACTAATGGATTAAGATATTTTGTTTATGCTTTAATGAAAAATACATACCCTTTCGTTTTCCAATAATTTGCTAGCCCTTGAGGTCTACGCTTTTTCTTCGGCTTTCTTGATGGACGTACAATATTGTTACCTTTAGTCGAGAAGCGCGCCAGTTTCTTTACACGTGTTTCTGACATAACGCTGAAATTATGCACTTTTCTTACTTTATACAAGACTATTAGCTACCATTTACGAACACTTAACACTTTCCGGAGAGGCTATTCAACTAGTGACTAACCTAAGAAAAGATGTCAAACCTTTGTAGCAGGTAGAGAGAGATAAGTCCTTTCAAGGACGAGTCCATTAGAAACTTTAGGGAGGCCTTATCATTTTTATTAGTCTACTAATCAGGCTGGCCCACCTGCCCTTGAGTTTATTGAATTTGTGTGCCCTCAGCCCAGGCTCCACCACCTTCTTGGCGAATTAAATTTTCAATGATGAAGAAAACTCAAAATAATATTTGAATAATCAGGCATAGGCAGGGCAGTAGGGGTGAAATCAAATTTATAGAGTGAGTACAGATTTGGGGTTGGAGGATGTTGGGCAACAAGGGGGATCGCCGCCGGCCACAGCGGAAATCAGGTCTGTAGTTGTTGTGAGAGCGCTTGGTGATGATTTTATGCGTGTGTAATTGTTTGGCTCCTGGGTAATTTTTTATTATTGAAGTAAGAATTAAGAAAATTTATGTTATTAAACTTCAAGATCTTTTATTTAATTACTAAGTTAGGTTAGTAGTGAGATCCTTTCGTTGGCCTTCAAGTTATTTCCCACATAACCTTATTGAGGTAACAAAACTCTCTCCCTGGAATAAGGTGTGATCACCCGTTTCAATTTCTAATTTTTCTAATGAACTTAATGTGACTAGTAGTATTAGGTGAATGTACTCATATTATTATGTTATGAATGGAATTTATAGCAGTGGCTTTACCTTATTATAATTTAAATATGTAAAGTTCAATAATCCATCTAATAATTTCGAAATTTAAATTTTTTGGAAGCTTGGCGTACAATTGAAAATTTATTTTGGAATGTGATGGTGTGTTTCTTTGGAGGGACCTACATTCAGCGCTGATTTAAGTCTGGTTTAGTTTTAGTTATAGTTATTATTATTATTATTATTATTATTATTATTAGCACCGCGTCTTACTACCCGTTCGGGTTATACGCACTTACGCTAATATGTAATGATAGGGTGATTGTGAGATGAAATGGAGGACCTACAGTTTAACGTGGAATCCGAACCACGGTGGAGGCCTGGCATTCTACACATCCACAAGTTGTGATTAATACACGTCTTGTCAGAAGTGAAGTAAGAGTTTGGTAATCAGATAAATCTGTGCCGGGACCGAGGATTGAACTCTGGACCCCAGCACAGAAGTCCGACACCTTGCCCCTAGACCTAATTTTTAATTTATTAATTACTATGATTGGTTTGTGATTGCCAAAGTTATCTCAGGATTGTACATCAAAGGACTATCAAAAAGTGGGCAGCCGAATTTTTAACGTTCTAGTTTTGATATAGTTTTGGTTAACCGTGAGAAGAACGGGTCAAATTATTAGTTGTATATGCAAAAATTTAATTATTAAATTTCTAAAATTAAAAATGTTTATGTAAATAATCAATTTTCAACGTTTTAGAATTTTATTCATCTTACCAGATGTCGTTTAAAATGAGATATTATGTTTAAGTGTGTGTAAGCGTAAACTACAGCAATTACGGTTACAAACTAATTCAATTTAATGAACAATTACAATAGGGACATCAGAATAAAACTGGGAACATTAGACTTTGTGGGCCAGTTCTCTATGTTATATTAACTCATATAAATCCTGCTAAGTTATTCTTTGGCCTTGAGTAGGCTACTGAGCCTATACATGTGATATTTATTGAGATTAAATAACATAAGAGTACAGTATAGTTTATATGGCATATAACCTACATTGCATGAACTCCATGTGGGGTGGTCAAAGCTCCTTTTCAATTCACATTTACCCTAATGCTGTTTACAGACGGGTCCAAGTTTAAATATAATCAGGATGGTATACAAGAAATAGAATTATTATTATTATTATTATTATTATTAGCACCGCGTCTTACTACCCGTTCGGGTTATACGCACTTACGCTCATGTGTAATGGTAGGGTGATTGTGAGATGAAATGAAGGACCTACAGTTTAACGTGGAATCCGAACCACGGTGGCGACCTGGCATTCCACACATTCACAAGATGTCTTGTCAGAGGTGTAGGAAGGGTTTGGAAATCAGATAAATCTGTGCCGGGACCGAGGATCGAACCCCGGCCGCAGCATAAAAGTCTGACACCTTACCCCTAGACCACCAGGTCACCAAGAAATAGAAACATATTCTTTTTTTAAAACTTTTTTTTTGTAACTAAAAGTTACACAGGGACTACTAGACGACAATTGATAATTGGATTATCCCACTCTAGTTGTTTTCAGGAACAAGAATCGCATGGTTCATCCAGATAATCGCTTTTTTAAATGGTTTCCATACAAGATCATGTTGCCAGCGAAGGGTTTTGCCCTCCCTGAAAGATGATTTAATTTACAATTATACTAGATAGCTGTTGCCCGCGGCTTTGCTCGCGTGGAAGATGATTATATACAAATACGAAAATATACATATGTATTTACAGATTAATTTAAAATATTACGTTACGTTGATGACCATAACTTGACCTCAGATCAAAAATAATGCAAGTCCGATACAAACTTTCACCCCCTTTTTCATCCCTTATTAAATAAAATTTCCAAAATTCCTGAAACATGTATTTATTTGTTTTACGTCAATAACCGAAATACAAAATTTTGTTTATGTAACTTTCAAAATGACGGACTTTCATACATATTATCTTCCCCTATTTTGACCCCTTTGGGGTGGAATTTTCTAAAATCCTTTCTTAGTGGGTGCCTACATAACAAAATGAATATACAGTCCGAATTTCATGCTTGTAGCCTTGATAGTTTGCGCTCGGCGATGATGAATTAGTCAGTCAGTCAGGACATGTTATTTTATAATTATAGATTTATCTCATTAGTCAGTGTATGACCTGGAAGCATATTAAACCAGGGTGTAAAATAAAAACAAAAATAACGACTAATCCAAGGGTGTCATAATTAGAAGGGCTTTAAAAATAAAATGCAACAGTATTAGCTTGGACAAAGAATGAAAGAGCCTTTTTCATAGAAAAACAGACACAGAAGTCCCGGGCTCGATCTTCTGTGCTTCCAGAAATTTTTTGTAAAGAAGGGAATCTGGAACGTGTTCAAACTCAACTCAACACAATCTTAGACTATATTCCTTGAAAGTGAAAGAACATTTGGTTTCAACGCGAGCAAAACTTATCAATAGCTTTAATGTGAATCTATATGTGAATGGGCGTTCAAAGTGATAGATGTCAGCTGTTGACATAGTGATATATTAGGGATTTCTTCTAGTAACATTTCGAGCTGTCATCCAGGTAAACTTAGCTCGTGAATGCCTTTAGTTTTACCACGAAAAGTATTGAAAACTTAACGGTGTGCACAGGCTGTAGGGACAGATGTATTCCGATAGAGCGTAGTACTATTGGTTTGTCGTGCTCGTGACGCTCCGGTTAAAGAAGAAGATAGTATCATTTACCTCTCACTCACACTTAAGGGGGCCGCCTTGGTACGTGAAATGGTATCAATCGTGTGAGGAGGCATCGTCTTAAAATGAAATGCTCTGTGCTGTTTTCTTTAACTACAGCGTCTATCTCTGTCTAATCTTATCCTCTTTACACTTTCCCCACCACCCCATATCTACCACCCCATGTCAGGAGAAGAGAAACAACGGAAAGGAAACCTATCTCAAGGTCAAAAGGAAGAATGCGCGGCTGATCGCCCTACAGAGTCCAGCCGTCAGCCTGTATGTTTATTTTGTGGTATTTTGCTAGCTTGAGATTCTCGTGAAGGGTTCACAAACAAGCACAATCAATTCTTGATTAGATGGTTTAACTTGTCTTGAAACCGTATAACCCGAACGGGTAGTAGGACGCGATGCTTTAAAAAAAAACAATTGTCTTGAACACACACTTTTATACATGTCACTTTATTTAGGGAAATGTGAATATTAACTATACAATAATTAATCACGTGTAGACCAAATTTATATCTTACCTCATTTAGTTGATAACAGTGGCGTCGGAACCGAGGAGTATAAGGAGTTCCATCACAAGGCCCTATACGCCCAACCCCTCTTAGATTTATTCTATCGGAGAAAAAGGTTTAGTAAATAATTATAAATAAGGTATAGTATACATAGATAATCGGTTAATTGGTCATGTGTAACCTATTTTACACTCTTAATTAATTTTAATTTTAGGTGCCTATTCAAGCTATCAGTAATTTCCTCTGATTATTCTAGCTGACAGGAAAAGAGGAAGGAAAGTTTTTGATTAAATGCACCCGTATTTGTTTAGATAAAGGGCTGTGGATAAACTATCTTAGTATATAAACTATAAACTTTCCCACGCAGGAGGACCAAATATTTATTAATATTGGATACCTTAGCAAGCTATTTTGCGTTCTACTTGGTTTATTTTAGAGGAGACTTCAATTCGATCTATAATACATACGGGTAATACGGATATATCGAAGTGAGTGCTCATAGAAATAAGAATATATAGAAAGAGGGCGGGGTTAGGGGTGTTGGTTGAGGGGGTTGAGTGTGGTTGTTTTGGAAGCCAAAAACAATTAAGATCCATAATCCCCCCCCCCCTTTCAGCTATTTTTCAAAAATTTAATTGACGGATTGAAGGGTGCTGTGCTTCTCTGCAGAAATACGTCCAATGTGTTCGAACAAAACATGCTTTACCTTGTTTAACCTGAACCCTGGCTTTCCCGCACACTCCCCTCCTATCTCACCCCTCCTTTGTGTAATAAACAGTGTGTTATTAACTAATGATTTTATTTTCGTATTTTTATTAAAATATAGTCACCTGAATTAGGCATCTTTATTTTTGACAGTTATTTTTTATATTAATTTAAAAATTATAATCACAAAGGAAACAGTGGCTATATCTAGAAATTAAAGATGGCAACCAAATCCAAGATAACAGATATTTATAACCAATATAAGTTTAATCAGCAACTATTAGGTACAAAATATACATAAAGAGCACCATTTTGAGCTTTGGAAATATTTTTTTTTCCGGGAGTAAAAATAATACTGGGGCACGGACCAACACTTTATTGGTTTCTAAAGGTATTGCTTTTGTGGTGTAGCCCCCCATCCCCCCCTTGAAAAAATCCTGGATCCACCACATATCTAATTGTATTGATATATTGGGTTATTTTCAACCATTGCTTTAAGGTGATTTAACATTGATAAATAATTGCTTTGTATTTAATCTTTTATTTATCCTTCATGTTCTTCAGGAGAGGGGGGGGGGGGGGCGAAGGCTTGGACCCACTGGATCCCCTTGTGTGTACGCCTATGCTCTAGATCTTATTTTTAAAATTTGCTAGAAGAGGGTCACCCCAACTTTATTTCAGATACAAATAATTTAAAAAAATCCAGGTGATGACTCCAAATTGATTCTAAAAACATCCGATTACCAAAAATGTCCAGGTGAGGATAATTTCAAATAGCATTTAAAGACATAAATTAACTTTTCAACTAAAGGCGAGGACCACTCCAAATGGCTTATAGAAGAATCTAAATTAAAAAATAAAATTAAAAACAATGGAGATGACTTCTCCAAATAGCATAAAAATAATTTGATTTTCCAAATTTGGGGAGGAGGATATTTACAAATAACTTTTAGGGACATCCAAGTTTCAAAAATTTATCTTGAAGAGGGGTAGAGTAAGGTAGGAGGTGAAGGGGGGGAAGGCAACTTCTCAAAAAACTCCTTTTTTGCTTACGACCCCCACCACCCCGTTTCTTCACAAATAACGTTACGCCGCCACTGGTAGCAGACAATCCTTGCAACTGGTACAAAATGATGGTGCGTGCAGCCCTGAACTTTTTTTAACTGACCTACTATTGTCAACCAGAGAAGCTACGGCGTATAGGTTTACAAGGGTTAAAGTTGAGAAATTGAATTTTATAGCTAGATTTTCATAAATAAGGCATAAAGACTAGGAATTTTTTTAATACTAGTAGTGATGAATTTTTATTTATATATATATATATATATATATATATATGGTAGATCTTTAAAAAAGACTTTTCCTAAAATTGTACTATAGACAGGGGTGGACTAAGGTGCAGGAGAAACAAGTGGACGCTCAGGGCAATTGCCGTAGGCGAAATTTAGTAGCTTGCAATAATTACGGCAAATACTGTTTTTATAGTATTTATATATATTTTTACTTTCTCTCCATCTTACAGGTAGAGAAAGTATGGTGATCGTCAAAAAAAATCTAACTCGAGATTTTGATTAATCTTGACGTTTCATGACTCCCTGATTCCAAAAAAATTGTTATTGAATTCCGTCTGTCTGTCTATTTATACCTCCAATTAGAGCCTAAACTATTTTACCGACCGAGCTTAAACTTGGTATCTAGTGTTTTTATAGGGTTTCCCCAAGGCATTTTTGGAATTGGACAACCACCCCTAAAATTAAGGGTAGTTTACTGAAGGTAAACAATAGAAAAAGTTGATTTTCTCAAAATCGGCTCTAACGATTTTGATTAAATTTCATTTTTAAATATTAATGAATATTTAAAACCAAATAGCTACTCTCTTTATATCGGCAAAATGACTTTAAGGGCTCCGGTCTGATGCGTAAATTATAATTTTTTATCATATCTCTTAAACTATTTGAGATATGAAATTACTTATCATTACAAATATGTATGTCTATTTATAATTCAAATATTTTATTGGAAACATATTTTTATAAAATCAATAACTTCCAAGCTATACGTAAATATATATATTATTTAACTTTTCGAACACTAAGTTTAAGTATTGCGAACGTAAAAAAAAATCTAAACTGAAATGTTGATGGATGTCGACTTCTCATGACCCCCCGAACCCTAAAAAATATTCTTTGTAATGCCGTTTGTCTGTGTGTCTATTACAACTTAAAATTAAGAGTAGTTTTGTAAAGTACGTAAAGAGGAAAAATAGGTTTTCTCAAAATCTGCTCTAACGATTTTGATTAAAATTCGTATCTAAGCGTTGATTAGGATTATAAATAAATTAGCTATTTTCATTTTCCCAGGAAAATGACTTTTAAGATACTTTACAGAAGCGTTAATTTCCGTATCTCCGCAAATATTTGAGATACTAAATTCATTACAAAATTGTAGTACTATTAGAAATAAAAAACTTTTATTTGACATATATTTTTTATAAAACCAACAGTTTCTGAGATATTGGCAAATATATCCTATTAATACAATTTTGTGAGCTTTAGTTGTAAAGATATACTACTTAAGTTTTAACGCAATAATTATCCAATGCCATGGAGCAATTAAATATAGGTAAGTCTTTCAAAAAGTGTAGGTTATATTTCCTTAAACCCCTTAGGAGAAATGTTTGTACAGCAATGATCTTGATCCATTTTAGGCTCAATAGTCATTATTTACATTTTTTACTGGTGAAAATTTATAAATGAAGAATTTAATAGCAATGCAATGGCTTGAAGATGTTCAACACCTAATAAAATGTTAAAATTTTAACCGGAAATAGAAATTTTAATAAGAAGTGTAAGCCCTTGCTGACCTAATATTAATCTTTTTTATTGGTCCAAACATACAAATGAGGACATTAATTCTTTAAAAATAAAATTATAAAATTTAAAACCGTGACTCAAAAAATGTTTTACGTAAGTATAGTGCAATTTATGCTTGGGTTTTTTAGAGTATATTATTTCGTTTCACATATATTTCAAGTTTTGAGTAAATATCGCCATTTTTAAACAATAGAGCGAGAAAGTCCGTGCGGAGTTTCGTACCATTTATGTAAATATATTATGTTACTGTATATACAAATGCATCATTGGATTTAATTCTTGTATTTTAAATTTTGTTGTGGTACATAATTAATTTTAACAAATATCACAACATTATAGTTCGTTTCATGACTATTCATATAACCATTTTACAGTGTAATGGATGGTATGGTTTGTTTATAACTTGATTAAATTGTAGATGTCATCAGGATTGATTTCATCATCACCACCATGATTGAGGGATGGGAGAATTATTATCTGCTTGTGACAATACCCTAAGTCTGCTCCTGACTATAAATATCTCCTTCACCTTAATAACCCCGGTTTATGGTAGTAGGCTAATAGTATTTGATATACGAAACCAATTGTTATTAGAAATATATTAGTAGGGCTAACAATTAGCAAAGAAAAGTCAACCCTAAGAACTTCCCCCCACACAAATATAAATCTTCTATGAGAGTGGTTCCCATCCTTGACCACTTCGCAGTCTCCCTCAAGCCAATGATAATTGACCGTGAGCCCGTAACCTCCCCAGACAAACAGGGTGAAATAAAAAACTTACTATTCTACGTAACCAATTATTTATATATATATATTGTCTGACAGTAATGGAAAAAATAGATTTTTAAGAAAATTGTGAATA
Organism: Timema cristinae; assembly: GCA_039000515.1. Lineage (NCBI taxonomy): Eukaryota > Metazoa > Arthropoda > Insecta > Phasmatodea > Timematidae > Timema > Timema cristinae. The sequence continues at coordinate 57,691,175 of JBCFYV010000001.1, forward strand.
GCGTATTTTTTTAATATAATGTGAAAATACAAATAAAAGATAACTTAAGAAAACTAGGGCTTATATTTACTTCACGGGCCCCCACAGGTGCCTTCGCAGACCCCTAGGTACCCGTGAACCCATGTTGGGAACCTCTATCACATTCAATCACCGAGTGTGGTGCATTTAGTAGACTTATGTCAAATATAAAATGTGGAGATTATTATTTAATTCGACAAGCAGTCATATTATTAGGGATCATGAAAACGAAATAACTAGCGTATGATGTCTAACAGCTTTATGCGCACACAAAGCTGATTATAGTCTACGCTATAAAATTATTTAGAAACTCACCTTTCTTCAGAAGAAGGAGACATAGATTTGCAATCTATAGTTTCTGTCTGTTTTTGCATATAAGGTTTTTGCTGGTTCGATGAACTGTTACCACCTCTGTTAGTATGTAAGTAATTTGTCTTTACAAAGCATACTCTGTGGATAAATAAGGTCACTTTTTAAGAAAATGATTTTTCTATGAATACTATTAAACTACAAAATCAAAAGCCTATAAATGGTATATTTGAAAATTTCTGACAGAAAAACATAAAGCCAAATTTACAATTCCGAAATGATGTTGTGTGTTTTGGTCATTGATCATCAATCATCAAAATCATAAAAAAAAATTACATACTTTTATTAAATGGTTATTTTTCTATAACCAGTAGATATATTCTGAAAATTGAATATAATGTTGTTGTATAAAATTGGTTAAATCTAAGAAATCGCTATGCTTTGCCTTAGATTTTGCATAATTTGTATTTCAGCTAGTAGCTCAAAAATCTCAGACAAAAAGTGTAGTTACCTGAGCATTTTATTGCTTGGACATATTATATGCATGCAAAATAATACAGGATCTAATTTTGTCAAGCGTGTTCAAGTATTAATTATTGTAACATAAAACTTGTAATTTTGAAAAAATCTAACAATTTAATTTTAAAAATTTAAAACAAATATTCCAGTACCCTATTTTTATTATTATGTACTCATGTGAAAAAATATTATACTTAAATTTAATTTCTTATGCAATCTTAATAACACACTTTTGGTTTTAAAAAAATCCTTTGTTACTTTTTGAAAACAAAACTATAAATTAAATATTAAAACAACAGTACAGAAAAAAAATATAATTTACTAGGGACGAGGAAGTATTTGATACGAAAAAGTGCTCTCAAAATAGCGTGTATAAAACCAAAGTAAATTTCACATTTAAAAAAACTACCGCTAATGCACCTTGGTGGAGATTCGTGAAGATTATCTAGACATTTAAGGCACTAGGTGACCTGGTGGTCTAGGGATAAGGTGTCTGACTTCTGTGTTGGGGGTCCGGGGTTCAATCCTCGGTCCCGGCACAGATTTATCTGATTGGCAAACCCTTCCTTCACCTCTGACAAGACGTGTATTAATCACAACTTGTGAATGTAAGGAATGCCAGGCCTCCACCGTGGTTCGGATTCTACGTTAAACTGTAGGTCCTCCATTTCATCTCACAATCACCCTACCACTACACATTAGCGTAAGTGCGTATAACCCGAATGAGTACTAAGACACGGTGTTAATAATAATGTAAGGCACCAATCCTGAAACATTTGTCAATATTTAGTGCATGATTAGTGCTTTAAATCCTGCTGTCTCAAAATTAATTCTTTATATACAACGTACTAAGAGGCGTACATTACTGGCTGAAGGAGACTAGCTTCACACAACCCCACCATGTAAAGCAATAATTCAGAAACACGTGTCAATACTTAGTGTATAATCCTTGCTTTCAATCAATAGTGCTCAGTAATGATTAGAAATTTTAGGTTTACATCCAAAAAGTTGCTTGAATTTACAGTATATCACTAACTTCTATATCTTGATACGACCCTAATTGTTGCCATATTTACGGTCAAATAATACGGGCTTTGTTTAATATTGAAAAGGCAAATTCACACTTACTCATAAATTAAATATGTTGCTCAATATTTTTATATTGTAAAGCTGATTTTGGAACTTTTTCAGTTGAGACAACCAATCAGGCACTAAGCATTCTAATAATTGCTTTAGATTTAACCCTCACGTATCAGAACTGAATTAATCTTTATTAAAATTAAATGTTATCTTGCGTGTAATAAAAATTTTGTTTTAATATATAGTTATACATATTTTAAGAAATTAAATTGTCCATTATCACTTTGTTGGTAATTAGTATACGTACAGTAAATATATACTTACCCCTCTCATTTCTCTTCATGTAATGTTTTTTTTTACAGTCCAAGGCATGGCCAAACAAATAAATGTTTTAAATCTAAGAAACAGAATTCAAATGATGGTTTTTTACTTCACGGGACTAGCTTAGTTAAACTTCCGGACGGGATTTTAACCCCATCCTCCTGAATATAGGAGCAACAAGGTAAAATTAAACTAACACGTAACCGTTGAACAGTGAACTAGCCTATTTTTATACTAATAAATCAGTATGTACTTAATTTGATTCATCAATAAAACGCTTCTTCCATCCTAATTTTTTGCGGTGAGCATATAGTCGAAGTCTAGTTTTTTTCCCTTTAAGGTAGCCCTTTTTGATTGTGTTATTGTTCAAAGTCAGAAGTTTTAGTTTATCGAAAAAAAATATAATTCAATGTTATTAATATATAATTATAATAGCTATCATAAGAAGGCAAGCATACACAACTGTTCGGAAACACAGGACTAGTTTGTAAACACATTTATTCATACATTTACAATAAAAGATATAACAGATATTATTATTTTAAACCATTTTAAACACCTATTATTTAAAAATGTGCCTGCTCACTGTGTGTTGTCTCAACTCTAAACAAGGTGAAGGCAGACATCCAACTAAAAGAGCGCATGCGCATGGTGTCAACTACCTTTCCTTCTTTCTCCGGCTATTCTTTACTTCCAAAGCGTAGATGGGGATATGGCTGCGCCACATGATGGCCGAAAAGCATTAGCTTTGACGCGTCAAAACAGCAAAAGGAATTAGCAATTATCTTTACATTTTCTGTTGTGACCTTATCAAAAAATGACTTAATTTGTTTCTGAAAGGTTGTATCTAGGATTATCTAGTAGTTACCCTCGTCTCAGAACTGTGACAATATATTTAAATGGCCATTGAAAATGAGCAAATTACGATATTTCATTCATTTTTTATATATATAGATTATCAAGATGTAAGGTTGAGAGTACTAGATAAGCATGTTCCCACCTTTTCTCTTCATTTTGGCTTAGGTTAAGTTTGGTAAAATTAAACACTACCTAACCATGGCCTATTTCCTGAACGTCTGTAACGCATTCCAATGCTCAGGAAGGCGGCCCCCTTAAGGCCATTCGACCAGCAAGCTTGTCCTAGAATAGACTGACTATAACATTTTGACAGGGAATTCTTAACATGGTTGAAGAGGGGTGTTGTGTTGTGAAGGGGGTAGGAGGGGTTTGGGCAGGTGGAGCGGGAAAGTAAGCTGAGATTGCCAGCTCTTTGTTCACAACAGGGTTGTCATAGCACTACCTCTTTTTTTTCCGCTAGAAACTTCACTGATAGAAAATAAATGTCACCGCATGGCTCACCCGGGAGTTGTGGCTTGAGTTTGAATCCTGGCTACTAGGATTCATACAATATTAATAAGTTGAAATAATGAACTTATTACACGTGTCACAAAGTATTTATTGTACCGAATACTACTCAGCCCATATTTATAAAATATGTTTTTAGAAGAAGAAAATAAGTACCGGTATTACTAAGCAATTTAATGACATAATTTGAGTGATAAAAGTTTAAGGGCTCTTTTATTATTCTTTCAGCACCGAGTCTTACTATCCATTCGTGGTATACTTATATGTACTAATTACGCTAATTAGTTAGGAATTAGGAAAGCTGAATTTAGAGGAAGTGCACTCGCATTTGCGTAGAGGGGGAATCAATTTATAATAAAACTACCTCAGTACACCCGATCGTAATCGAACCTTAATCTCTCTCTCTTAACAATGGTCTGGTCTACGACGAGAGTGACGCCTTAGAGACCATGTTGGTACCATAAGTGGTTTTAGAGTTATTTATTCATAGTATAAAAAGTATTACTTTCCTTTATAATTATAATAGTTAACAGAGCTCAGGATGAGTCCCTTACAAACTGGCCGACAAGCTGTAAAAATGTTGGAATGCCACGTGCATAAGAAAGTAAAGTGATCGACAGCCAACTGGTTTACCAAATAAAAATATTTCAAAGCTTGAGTGTGTCAAATGATCAGCACGTTTAGGACCATGTGATATAAGATATACAACTGTTCGACATGAGAGGATCTGATGGTATACATATGTCGAGATGGATTCAATGAACCAATTGACCGACAAATTAATACATTGCAAACAACGTGTTCGACAACAAAATCGTAAACGGAAAATAACAAGTAAAGTCTGTTAAATTTAATTGTTTTAATATAATTTAAAATTCTAATAAATAAACACATTTGTGGTCACATGGTCCAATGCGTCAATATCACATTGAACTGGATTACTAGTGTTGAGAAGATTGGGATTAGAATTCCGGTCATAAGTAGAGGTATTTACCCCCTAAAAGCCTATTCACTATCCCTTCACGCAATGAATGCATAATTCCTTAAATTTTACCTTTCTAATTGCTTATCCGGCGTATAGCTCAAACTGGGAGTGAGAAGCTAAGGAAAAAAATACCAAGTTAGTGGATCTTTTTAGCACCGCGTCTTACTAAAGCGGTGTTTACATTGACGTAGAACCACGGCTAAATTTGAGACGTGAAAATGAGGCGTGAAAAAGAACCGTGATCAAGCTTTGAGGTGCCGTGTTCATACGTCTATTTACCACGTCTCGTTCTCGCTTTTGCAATGTGTACAATAGGGTAAAAGAAGCGTATCACACGACTGGTCAGTTTGGCTTCGAACGCAGTCATGGAAGGAGTGTTGTTGATGTGCGGTATCGTTGCAGATGTATTAAGGGACGAGTTATTAAGTTCTTTAGTTGAAAAAGGACCAAAAAAATATCGAAGAAAAAGAAGATGGTGGGTTAGAGGCTGGATTGCCAGAAGAGAAGCGACGGGTCCGTCAAGATCTCTTTTAAATGAACTTAGAGAAAACCCAGAAGATTATAAAGAGATGTTGAGAATGACTCCAGAAAGCTTTGATGACTTGTTACAAAAAGTGTATCCTCACATTGTGAAGATGAACACAACTTGTAGACTTGCTGTACCACCAAAACTGAAATTAGAAGTGACCCTACGGTACTTAGCAACTGGAGATAGCTTTAAAAGCCTGGAGTTTTTCTTTCGAATGCCCAAAACAACTATCAGCAAGTTTGTTCCAGAAACACTGAAAGCAATTAAATTGGTTTTGGATGAGTATTTTCATGTACGTACACTGTGTTTATTTATTAACCCAATATTTTACTTGATATAAATGTTATTTTTAGAAACAATTTACAGAAAAATTATATCTAAATACTGTTATTAATTATAGACTGCCAGTCCAATTCCTCGCTGCCATGCTGTGTTTCTTCTTGCATGTTCTGTTCTTCAACACTCCCATGACTGCATGATTCGTACGGAGATAAAGGGTTCGAGGCAGAAGAGACATGAGAAGAGACTGAAGGGTAGGGTGATAAGCCAGACATATGCTTGAATATGACATTGCTTATCTCATGCTGCATTAGCATGGCTCTTTGGCCTCCCGTTTCGCGTAGAGCACTAGCCACATAATCCCCAAAATGAGAATACATGTCATGTTTCTTTGAAACCATGGATGCTGCTAATTGTGAGACTTCATTTAGTTTGTACACAGCTGTTAAAAAATCTGATTGCTTGTTTGAAACTGTGGTCTTTTGAGGAGGGATGAAGCTTTTCCTTTTTATTCCACCAATTTTATTCCATTTTCTTATTACACCATTCACTGATGGCTCAGCGCTGTTTTCTCTAATGTCAGAATTAACTTCATTTTCGTCTCCTTGGCTGGAATAAGTTTCATCTTCATTAGAATTGATCAGAGACAGTTTTGGTTGATTTTCTAAGGTGGGTATACTAACTTCGTCCTCATTCTTGTGAAGTTCTGAATTCATTGCTATATTCATTGGGGTTTTATGCTTCAAAACCTGAAATAATAAAAATAATGTATCTATATTAAATAATATATAATGATAAACACAGTAATACTACAATATACAGTAGACTTTCGATTATCCGTAGGGGTAAATACATAAAAAAAAGACCCCGATAATCTCCGCAAGAAAAAAAAAATTGAAAAATACAAAAAGAATAGTAAAATATTTTCATTTAATTTAAAGTATGAGAGCAAAGTAATATGTTTTGTCCCCCTGCTCACTTTTTTATTTTCTAGCACTTACCTAATATAACGTAGTTTGACGAAAAATTATTTTAACATTTTATAGGCTTAATATTTCGAAATATTATTTAAAATAATTGAATATTTGGATAATGGATAGTATACCGTATTATATTATTTGGATATGATTTCTTTCAGATCCCCAAAAACAAGAAGCAATGGTCAACGTTGGAGGAAGGCTTTAAACAAAGATGGGATTTTCCTGGCTGCGTAGGGGCATTGGATGGGAAACATGTGGCAATACTTCGTCCACCCAAAAGTGGTTCATTATACTACAACTACAAACACTTCTACAGTATCATTCTGATGGCTTTGGTTGATCATGACTATTGTTTTACGTATGTTGATGTAGGAGCCAATGGCAGGTGTGCTGATGGTGGTGTTTGGAACCGATGCTTACTTGCTCGTGCCATTGAAAATAATTGGATTGACTTGCCCCCTAACTCTGTAATTATAGGAGATGATGCATTTCCGCTAAAGGCATACTTGATGACACCATACAAGAAACGTAATCTATCGGATGAAGAACGGATCTGCAACTATCGATTTAGCCGTGCGCGACGAGTATCAGAAAATGCTTTTGGTATTTTAGTTAGTCGTTTCCAAGTCCTCAAGAAGCCAATTTCTCTAAAGAACTTACAAACAGTGGACGATGTGGTTTTAGTCTGTTGCATATTGCACAACTGGCTGAAAAAAATGAATCCTACATACATTGCTCCTAACAACGTAGATCACGAGGATAATGGCCATTTGATTGAGGGGTCGTGGCGAGCAAATGTACAAAACTGTATACATGATCTTCAGCGGACAAGAGACCAACACGCAAGCATAAATACGGAGAGAGTTCGAAATGAATATTGTCAGTTCTTCAACGGAGAGGGAGCTGTAAGTTGGCAAAGACGATCTGTTGGTTTAGAGTAGGATGAAAAACTGTAATCACGATTCCTGTCTCTAGAGCTAAGAAACATCCAAGTTTGTGATTCTCAGTATAAATAAAATTTTGTTAAAAAGAAGTACTTACGAGATTTGTTTGTGTAGGTCGAGAATACAGGTAGGGCCGAAGAAATGAGTCCATCACACTAAACCAATACACTTTTGGAACGTAGACATCATCTCCGCCCGCACCAGACACCTTGCTGTCTTTCACCGTTTTCAATTCTTGCGAATAAGAATTTCTAAGGTTTTTGAATTAAGCAGCAACTTCCTTCGGCCCGAAACCATCAACTGACAATGCTGCAGCGATGCGTTTCATTGCTGAAGTCCTTAATTCACGGTTCCGATAATCGTCAGTATTAACGTCGTACAGACAGGGCTCACCTTGATATAATTGCAATAATCGTATGGTGTTGGTTTCCGATAACTTTAAAGAGACACAATCTTTCTTTGCCATGGTTTTCGGGACAACTCGCACAGTCACGCCTGACGAAGCAAGCAGTTACGGCTAACTGACGCGAAATAATCAAACTAGGTTTGGTTTTAAACATACAGCCGTGGGAAGGAGCCGTGACGTGTACCCACGCCTGCGCGCTCACGTCTGTTGTGTGTACATTAGCCGTCTTCACGTCTCAATTGCATCCACGTCTGATTTCAGCCGTGGTTCTACGTCAATGTAAACACCGCTTAACCGTTCGGGTTATACGGTAATTTTGTGGACTAAAAATCATCATTAGTAAGGAATCAATTTTCTAAGTTTTTTTTGGGTCAACCTGATGGCTGTCAATCATTTTGTTTGCATATGCATTTGTTCAACCAGTTGGTATAAGTCATGTCCTACTTGTGTCGGCCACTTGATCCACATTGCTCATGCTGTAGATGGGTACCCGTCATTTGGCCTAAAATGTTGGCTAAATGCCTTTAGGCCAAACGACTTTAGGCCAAACGTCTTTTTGTAAAGTTAATTTTTAGACCATTTATTAAAATGTGTTTTGTTGTCTCCGGAAACATTCGTTAAGATTTTTAGTGATACTAATAGATGGCGAGGTGTGTAGTGTTTAGTTAAATAGTATATACTACCGTTTCAAAATATATAAGTCTTTTCTCAATTTACTACTTCCCAAGGTATAGCAGCACGTCCATTAACCTGTAGTACCACTTTTGTATGTTGAACTTTTTACATTGCCAAGGTTTTGTACTAGTTTTTGTACCCTTTTGTACCAGAAATAAAAAGTTTTGTACCCGTACCGTTTTTTATTAATTAGCACATACATGTGTTCACACCATTTTATTAATTTTGTTTTATTTTGAATTTTTTTAAGTGCCAAAGTATATTTTATCAGTCTTTCTTAGTATATTTGTTTATTAATTTTGCTAAATGAATTAATCGATCATTCATTTTTTGTATAATCATATTAACCTACTCGAGTTTGCCCACGGCTTCGCTCACATTTAAGTTGGGTAAATTATCTTATTTTTAGCAAATCATATAAACAAAGTTTTCTCTAACTCTATGCTCTTGAGTCTTACATGAACATTAAAAGTAATTGTTAAGACTCTTTTATTCTTAGAATAAAATAACTTTTTTACGGTAAAATACTAAAATGAGACATTTATTATTTAAGTGATTTATTTATTTTCTGATAAAAGCTTTGTAGAAGTTTATTAAGAATAGTAAAGTTTTGTGAGATATTAATTAATTTTATTTCTTCATAAACCAAACAGAATATTAATTTTTTAGTCAATCATAATTTAGGAAGTCGAAGGAAGTGAAAAATTGGTTCACACCTTATCTGAAATCCTTTGGTGCCTCGCAGTTTGAGAAACCCTGATCTAAGCTACCAAAAATACAATTTCAGACACGTATGAGGCGAGAACTTTGTATGTTGATGAAGCCACAAATTAACTACTACCTATAAGAAGTAAAATCTATTATATATATATATATATATATATATATATAAATAAATAAATAAATAAATGCAGTCTTTGCATCAATATTTGCTCGCTTACGCGGAGACATTGTTGAAATGAACACCAAAAGAAATAGTTTAAATGTACTAATTAAACATGAATTAATCTGAAAGAATCGCTTTAGTAAGCACCTCAGCTTATCAAATAAATTGTTATGTTAGTAATTGTTTCTATCGGTTATTGAAAATTTTCCCTTCTCCTCCTCAATCATAATTTCTCTAACTCCCATTTAAACACATAGTTTTAAGAATAACTTCTTTATCTGTAATTGTACTTCTACCTGCCAGCCAAATTTCGATTTTCAACTATAGATAAAAGGTTTTTTTTATAACTCCCCCCGCCCCTCCTTTGATTTCATGGAGTTACATTTTAAAATGTTCAGACTTAATAGTTATTTGAATTGGTGCATTTACGGGCATGCCAAAATTCAATTTTTAACGACACTGCACTGAGATGTAGTAGTTTCTATTAATTTTGTAGATTTTTAACCCCCATTCCTCAACCCACTTTGATAAATTTAGAATCTAATGTTATTTTGACTATCTGGGATTTGATTTATATTTATCTCTCAAAATTTTATTTTTTCCTCATCTCAATAAGTTTTTTTCTCTATTAGAGTCCATCACCACTATTTCTCAGAATGTAATTTTAAATATTATTATTATTATTATTATGTAAATGTCTATTTGTATTGTTTCCCGTACCTAATTAATAAATTTAAATTCTTTACAATACAGAGAAGTAATTAAATATATTAGTTTTGGAAATGTTGACCTCCCAACTCCCCTTCCTCCCACCATTACTCAACTCACTGAGAAATTTCAAATTTTAAGGTGCGGTCGCATAGCTACTAATACACAGTAAAAGTGACTGATTTGCGACCGAAATTCTAGATGAACCAATTATGATACATTTTTTATTTTTTTATTATGACTGTGTGGACACTTTTCTAAATTGATATTGAATTATATAACTAATTTTTTTATGCATAAATTTTTAAAATTAACTCAAAAAACACATTTTTGAAAATAGTTTGATTTAAAAAAAACAAAAACGTACTATCTTAAGTTTTGTGTGTAGTTTAAAAATATAATATTTTTAATCACGTAAACCTATTCATAGGGCCATAAATTTGGCAGTAGTTACATAAATTTAGTTGTATTACAAGATAGGGGTGGCAACCCCCACCATACCTACTCAAGCCAAGAGAGAGAGAGGAAGTGTCTGGAAGAACCCAAGATTCAGCAGTCGGCAGGCAGTAATCCTATTGTTCGCTTGGTAGGACAACACTAACAGCCTTGAAATATGTCCAGAGGACCAGTTGGAATATTTCAGTTGCATTTTTTTTTTCCTGAGTCTTAAAAAAAAAAAATTGCAAGCTAGAAGGTGAACCTACATCAACATTATTTAATAAAATATATTTTCAATGGGGGTTTTTAACATGTAATTTATGAAAACAAGAATTATATAAGCACACGACTTACAACTAGCTTTTAACTATGACGTACATAACGGTTTACTAAAATTAAATTAGCGAATTTACCTGGGGTCAAAACCGGGACCCTTAGCATAGTAAGTACACGTGCTATTGTCCTAGCTAAAGTATCAGTTAAAATATAATGAGAAACGTACTACGTAAAATATGATAAGCCACTTTAAATAAATATTTAAAAAAATATAGTGATCAAAGCGTAGCTTTGATAAAATAATATTCAATATCAAAATTGGATCCAATTTAAATGTTGTGCAAGTTGCCGCAACTTATGATGACTCTCAACACACAAAGTATTAAATTATTTAACTTTATTTTGTATTAAAGATTGAATACTTTTCTAAAACATGCAATTATTTGTATGCTCCTAAACTATGAATGATCTTTTTGAGGTCAGCGTAGCATTTCGAAGTGTTCGGAAACTATATGCTATCTTCCAAGTAGACCAGAGTAGGAATGGGCCCCCAAAAGGGCTTGGCTTTCCAAAGAGCGTAAAATATTTAGATGATTTCAAAAAAGTTTACCTATTCATTGTAAAATAGCTATACGAATTCTGGTAGAATTAAATAATATTCACTAATAATAATTATTAGTGGTTACTGCAAAGACTTCCAAAATAACATTATTTTTGTTTTTCCGTTATTATTGGATAATGTGACTTTCATAGGTTATTTTTAATCAAATAGTATAAAGAAAAATTAATGAGGTAAGTGAATTTTATCTCAAAAAATTGGAAAAAAATCTATCATTTAAGGAACAAATTGTACAAGATATTATATCCTTGGCAAGGATCCTCGGACTATTTGGATATAGTCTGTTTCAACAACATTTATCCTGAGCAAACTGGGTTTGTCTGGGAAAAAAGGGTGGGTACTACATCACACCCCCAATCACCTCAACTAAACCAGACTTATATCAATGCTGAATACAAGTCCCTCCAAAGACACACACCAATACATTCCAAAATACATTTTCAATTTTACGCCAAGCTCTCAAATATTTTAAATTTATAAATTATTGAATGAATTATTCAACTTTACATATCCAAATTATAATAAGGGAGAGACACTGCTACAAATCCTATTTATAACATAATAATACGTGTAATTACATCAAATATTACTAGTCACAGTAAGTTCATTAGAGAAATTAAAAATTGAAACGGGTGATCAAAGCTTATTCCAGTGAGAGAGTTTTGTAACTATCTCCGTAAGGTTATGTGGGAACTAACTTGAAGGCCTACGAAAGGCTCTCCTTACCAAACAAACTTAGTAATTAAACAATAGATCTTGTTGTTTAATATCTTAAGTTTTCTTAATTCTTACTTCAGCAACGAAAAATTACGCAGGAGCCAAAAAATTACACACTTGTAAAATCATCACCAAACGCTATCACAAACATTAAACAGCTGATTTCCACTGCTACAAGGGCAAACCACATGACAACAGCCACACGGATCATGGACGAGGTGTGCCTTCTCTCCGACTGTGGCCGGCGCCGATCGCCCCTTGTTGCCGAACATCCTCCAACCCCTAAATTTAATTTCACCTCAACGGCCCCGCCTAAGCTTTATTATTCGAATATTATTTTGAATTTAATTTTGTTTAGATTCATCATTGCAAATTTTATTCGCCAAGAGCGAGGTGGAGCCTGTGCTGAGGGCGCACAGACTAAAGAAACTCAAGGGCAGATGGGCCAGCCCAAGTCTGATGAGTAGACTAATAAAAATGACATAGCCTCCCTAAAGTTTCTAATGAACTGGTCCTTGCAAGGAACTATTTCTACCTGCTACAGAGGTTTGAAATCTTTTCTTTCGTAAGTTAGTCAGGTGTCTCTCCGGTTAGCGTTTAGTGTTCGTAAATAGTAGCTAATAGTCTTGTATAAAGTGAGGAAAGTGCATAGTTTCATCGTTATGTCAGAAACACGTGTGAAGGGACTGATGCGCTACTCGACTAAAGGTAACAAGATTGTACGTCCATCAAGAAAACCGAAGAAAAAGCGTTGGCCTTAAGGGCTAGCAAATTACTGGAAAACAAAATGGTATGTATTTTTCATTAAAACATAAACAAAAGATCTAAATCCATTAGTATCAGGGGAAAAAAGAATGAAGCTGTAAAAAGGAGAAGTTGACATTATATAATTTTGTTGCGATGGCTTAGAAATCTAACCAAATTTGTATTTTCCAAACTTTAGTTCACGTGCTGAAAGTACAGAGGACTCACAAAGAGACAATTCATCTCAAAATACCTCAAGGAACCAAGAAGAACCACACTTTCTTTCCATTTAAGTATTTAAAAATCAAGATTTCCACATTGATTATTCAAAATAAAAGTTGAAAGAAACATAATTAATTATTGTATTTATTTGTTTGTTTAGGGGTGTTCACGGAGGAGCTCAGGAAGGCGAATTAAAAGTGCCTAACATAACAGAGCCTCAAAATGAAAATCTTCGTTTTGATCTATCTATGTAAGTAGAATGCAATAGTTTTAAGATGTTTAATTTTTTAAGGAAAAAGTCCCATGGATGCGACCATTATTTGTGTTTTTGTGTGTCTCTCTCTCTTTGTGCGTGTTTGTATCAACCATTTTTTTGGGGGTTCGAATATAAGCCGCGGGACTGGGGGTGAATTTTTCCTTAGTAGTTTCCCATCTCCTCTCCATGCAAATGCGGGTGTGCTTACATAATCACTTACCTTCCTAATCCTTACGTCACTAGATTAAATTTGTCAATTTTGTGATGAATAACGTTCTAAAATAATAATAATATAAATAATAATAACAATAATAGGTTTTTAAAATCCAAAAAGCTGACTGGTTCTTGAAAAAGTCTCGAAGCAATGCAAAATAGCTTGATAAAAATTTGAAATTTCATAAAGAAAAAAATAAAAGATAAAAATCATATATAATAAAATTACAATTAAAACGTTTTAAAGATTTAAATGAGAGCATTGTATCCACCTTAAGAAACTAAAACACTATTAGTTTATTTTGTGTTGAAGATATCTATTGTGAAGTCATACTAAATCGTATAAAACTAGCACGTTGTTTTATACTAGCCTACTTTATAATCCCCAAATATAATAAGTTGTAATTTTTTTAAACTATGAATAATCTACGATCGAATTATACATAGTAAGCCTAATACAATAAAAAATGTATAAACATAATTATGGCCATTTTACACCCGATAAGTGTATCAAGAGCAGCTTTAATACAACCAAATCCCATTTTGAATCTTCATGCCAACTTTAGACAATTTAAAAAGAAAACTTTAACTAGATTTTAAATATTCGGGTAGGTATCTCCGGTACAAGTATATTCGTTTTTATTTAAATGATTTTAGTTCATTCATTTTTAATTAATAAACTTAAAAATGTTGTTGTCCTCACAATTTTGATAACGTCTGGAATAATCCACGGAGTGGGCTCCAATCAAATTTTACTTGCTTAACTCTGAAATCAGTTCTGTCAGTCCTGATTATAAATTAACCTTGTTAGTGACAAATCAGACCCGGAACTAAACTGAATTCGGGAATAACATAAGTTAAAACTATGCCCAATATCTTAATAACGCAAGGCAAAACTAAACCTATTTCCGAAATAGTATTAGTCGAAACTAAGCCCAATTTTGGAATAATGTTAGCGAAGACTAAACCCGGTTCCGGAATAATGTCCAGTTAGGATTAATCCCAGTTACAGCCAGCCCTCCGGACCAAGACAGATTAAGTCTAACCTAACCTTAACTACCTATCTGTTTCAAATAAATTAATACATAGTACTTTTTTTTGTCGTATTAGACGCAAGGTTACATTTAGAGTGTCATTGTTTGAAAAACATGTGTTTTGTTTCCGACTTATTATTAATACATTTGACCCTTTTTCTCAGGTATACAAAGAGCCCAGATACATTAATAACTACTAATTCCAAATTAACCCCTATTTCAACATATTCATTACAAGGAAGAAGAATAATCAACCTTAAATATTTTGTTGAACAAATAATATCAATGGATGACCATCTTCCTTTTCACTGCTCTTTCAAAGACATGGATCCAAAACGTGAAATAATAAGAGGACTGAATTCTGGATTCATGTTCAAATGTAGACTCTGTGGATTGGAAAGTATGTTGTGGACAGATATTCCTGATAATTCGGTAGAAACTCTTTTCATGGACGTTAACAGTGCTGCCGTATCAGGAACAATGAGTACTGGTGGAGGGCATGCACAGCTCGATGAAATGATGTCGACAATGAATATTCCATGTATGAGTAGCAACACCTTCAAAAAGTATCATGATCGCCTAGGAGATGAGTGGGAAAAGGCAGCACAGTGTGAAATGGAAGACGCAGTCAAGATAGAGATAGAAGAAGCAAAGAAACGAGGGAACATAGCAGCCGATGGGACTCCTCTATTAACCGTGGCAGCTGATGGCAGCTGGGGAAAGAGATCTTACAGAAACAACTACAGTTCGTTGTCGGGTGTGGTAAGTAAAGATTTTCTTCGTATTCAAACGCTTATTTTTAAACCTTATGGAAGTATATCCCACAAATTTCCACACTGTTAAATATGAATATAAATCACTTTTTGGGCATTTGTATTAATTATTATATGACGAATTTAATTTTTGTGCCATACTAACCAAGATAGAGCGCTGCCCAAAAAGAAAAAGAAAAACTTTTTTTAATCTAACTGGGTTAACACAAATTAAAACTCAAAGGGCTCAATTAATTATGATAATTTTATTCATTCAATCAATTTAATCCAACTGAGTGTCAGAAAATCACAATTAAGTTGTAAAAAATCAAGTATACACAAATTTATTTAACTAAACATTACAAATATATTTAGGTTTTTACCATAAACCAATAGTAAAAAATCCATGTATTTAGATAACATAAACACTCGATTTAACTCGATTTTAGCCAAAGTTTGTAATTACATTTACCTTTGAAAAAAAAATAATTACTGAACACGTAAATCTAATCCGGGACATTCTACTATGCATGTTTTGCTATCCAGGAATCGTCCCATTCTCAGAACTATTTCTAGTTTATTCAAGTTCACTATTCATAAGTGTCGTCCTTATTATTGTAAAATACTATTGTTAAGTGATACATGTGTGCTTTACAGGCTGCGATCATTGGTTTCTATACAAGAAAAGTTCTATACATCGGCGTAAAAAACAAATTCTGCACAACTTGCACACGTTCTAAAAATAAAGGTGTAGATCCACATCAACACGTGTGCAGTAAGAACTGGGATCTTAGTTCAACCAGCATGGAAGCTGCAATTATTGCAGAAGGATTTATTGTTAGTGAGGCTATCTATGGAGTGAGATATGCAAAGTTAGTGGCTGACGGTGATAGCAGCGTGTATAAGAAAATACTTGACGCCAGGCCATATAAAACAATGACAGTAGAAAAAGTGGAATGCCGTAACCATTTACTCAGGAATTATTGTAATAAAATTAGAGACATAGTTACAACAAGTGATGGAGGACGGTTCCCAGTTATGTTACGTAAGAAAATAGGAAATAATCCACTCAGGTTAAGAACAGCTGTCAGTAAAGCTATACAATATAGGAAAAAACAAGATGCACCCTAGAAAAGAGAATGGATGAATTAAGAAAAGATATTTTGAATGGACCTAGCCATGTGTTAGGTGACCATTCGAAATGCAAAGAGCGTGGATATTTTTGCCAGGGAAAAAATAAGCCAAATGAATTTAACCTAATTCCTGATTTAATTAAAGTAGGTCTCTTTGAAAAGGTTTTGGCCCCATATAAATATCTTGCCCAGAACAGTCGCAGCCTTATACAAGATGTAGACAGCAACGCTGCGGAACAATATAATGGTGCCGTTGCAAAATTCATCGGTGGGAAAAGAATAAATTTTTCCCGGTCTGGCAGTTATAAAGTAAGATGTTTGGCTGCAGTGGTCCAACACAACACGGGAAAGGCCCATTACGTACTCCACAAATCTATCTACGGTAGAAGTCCCGGGAGATTTTGTAAGGAATCTCAAATGAAGAGAAAGTTGAAGGTAGACTCTGAGAAAGAACGTCGTAGAAAGAAGCCAAAGCTAGCAAGATCCCTTTTTTGCGAAAAAGGTAGCCAGGACCAAGACTATGGTGCAAATGTGCAGCGACCAGACATGAGTGTAGAGGAATTTCAAAGAGAGAAAGACCAGTTTTTAATCTCTCTAAGAAGAACCAAAGAAGAAAGAGAAGCTTTAGAACGTCTTACAATATTACAGAGAGAAAGTGGCGAATGTCTTGAACAAAGAAGAAAATTATTGACGGCATCGAACTTTGGTACAGTATGCAAACGTAGAGCAGATACTGGTTGTGAAAAATTGGTTAAGCAAATGCTGTACAGCTCTGAACTACAATCTCAATCAATTATGTATGGCCAGATAAAGGAAGGAGATGCAATTAATGACCTTGAAAAAAAAGAAAGCGTTAAAGTAGTACCCTGTGGCCTTTTTTTAGACAGAGATATACATTATTTAGGAGCTTCACCAGATGGTCTTATCGGTGAGGATGGGATAGTGGAGGTAAAATGTCCATTCTCTGCAGCTGAGATGACTCCTGAAGAAGGTGTTTTAGCAGGGAAAATACAAGTTTTTAAGGAAAATAAAGGTGAGCTTGTTCTTAACAAACGCCATAACTATTTCTATCAAATTCAAGGTCAGCTTCACATAACCCAACGAAAATACTGTTTACTTGTAGTATGGACAAAAAAAGGTATGGTAGTAAAAAGGGTAGAAAAAGATGATGATTTTTGGAAAATTGAAATGGAATCAAAATTAACTAGATTTTATTTAGATTGCATATTGCCAGAGTTAATAGATCCTAGGCACACTAGATCAATGAAAATAAGAAATCCAGAATATATTTTGAATGCACAAAATTCTAAAACAAAGTAACAAATTTTTTTAAACAAAGTAATAATTACTTTGTTTCAAAATTGTTGTTTACCTAGTTTTAGACTTTTGTTTATATACAATTATTATATACATTTTTATTCTTTATTTTAAAAACTGTCACTAAGACACTATGATTGATTTAAAATGTTTATATTTTAATACATTGTAAAAATGTGTTTTATTGTAATGGTTACTTGATATTTCTAGATAATTGTACTATGTCCCTGGAATAAAAGTAACTGAAGATATCATCGATTGTAATGACTTCCATTTTTTTATATATATTTTAGATTTACTCTATTCCTACAATACAACTATTATAAATGTATTCTATTGTAATTACTACTAGATATTTAATTGTTTTTTGTTCCTACAATGAAAGTAACTGAAGATCTCATCTATTGTATTGACTTCCTGGGTTTTGTATATAGCTTAGCTTTACTCTATTCCTACATTACAACTATTATAAATGTATTTTATTGTAATTAATACTGGATATTTTTATATAATTGTGTTTTGTTCCTACAATGAAAGTAACTGAAGCTTCCATCTATTGTAATGACTTCCAGGGTTTTGTAAATAGCTTTA
The DNA here is from genome assembly GCA_039000515.1 of Timema cristinae. Classification (NCBI taxonomy): domain Eukaryota; kingdom Metazoa; phylum Arthropoda; class Insecta; order Phasmatodea; family Timematidae; genus Timema; species Timema cristinae. The sequence continues at coordinate 57,709,491 of JBCFYV010000001.1, forward strand.
CTTTACTCTATTCTTACAATAAAACTATTTATAAATATATTTTATTTTAATTAATACTAAATATTTATATATGATTGTGTTTTGTTCCTACAATTCCATTTATTTTAATGACTTAGAAGGGTTTTGTATATAGCTTAGCTTTAATCTATTCCTACAATATTCTATTACAAATGTATTTTATTGTAATTATCACTAGAGATACCTATATAATTGTGCTATGTTCCTGCAATAAAAGTAATTGAAGATGTCATCTATTAAATTACTTCCAGAGTTTTGTATATAGCTTAGCTTTATTCTATTCCTACAATAAAACCATTAAACTATATTTTATTGTAATGGCTACGAGATATTCTATATAATTGTGCTATGTTACTATGATCGAGTGCAATGAGAGAAAAACGCGTTAGTCAACTGGGCATTTGGTGCGGGTTCCTCCAAAATGTGTTCAACAGTAACGCTTTCAATAAATTTATGGTAAAATGTGTATATTTTTACACAATGGAGAAAGACTTAAACACAAGTCAAAAGATACCATAAAAAAACTCTCTTCATTTAAAAATGGTTGACAAATTCCGGGACACCCTTGACAGTTATTCAAGATCTGTTGATATTAGCATGTGCAGAAAACTAAACTCTACTTTGTTACTGGAGAAATATTTGATTAATTTTGGCCAACAAATTTCATTTCTAAAAAAACTGTAAAATTACTCGCGCTCCCTTCTGTCGCAACTTAATCAATACAAGAAGTATTTAGTGTAAAAAAAACTCCTTCCATTGGCAGTTGAGGGGGTGGGAATCAGCTACTCCACAAAAAAAATTCTCCATCCTCATAAGTGCCCTCCTACAGTAAAATATTAAATCTTGCATATGTGGTTGGTTCTCACCATTTTGAGAGTAGCTCCTAAATATCCCATATATTGTTATCAAATGGGGACTATAATAATAGAGTAAGCAACTTTTTTTAGACATTCATATACAATCTAGATTTGCCAAGGACGGGGAGATCGAGTTTCGAATCTAGGTTGGGTGAACTGGGGATTTCCTAAATGTTTTTTCACTCTCCCTCCACGAAAATTTGAGTTCCCTTACTATAAATTCAACCTGCCCAATTTCTAACCCATTAGCGTAATTAGTACTTAAGTGTATAACCCAAACGGGTAGTAAGATACGGTGCTAAAAAAATAAAATAAAGATACCCTCTAGATCAGCGGTTCATAACCTTGTATCGCTCGCGTACCGCTTGGCATTTTCATGAATTGTGTCCTTAATTTTAGAAATGTTTGATTACTACATTAGCAATTATAATAATTATAATAATTTATTTGTTGCAACTTAAAAATATGGGCTAATAATGAGATTAAAAAACAATGTTATAATAAGGTGAATAAAGAGTTCATATATTTTTACATTCAAAAAGCAAAAATATACCCAAAGAATTACATTTAATTAATTAATTTATTTATTAATAAATATAAACTATTTTATGTTTGAAATTAAAATCATTTTCTCAAGATCATATATATAGCCCCGCCTCTCGCCAAATCGTTGAGTTAATTTAATAACTTTTGAACTTTTGACTGATATTTTGTCTTACACTGCTAGCAAATGTAGCTCTTTCCACCATTATCAAAATGATTCCGCGTACCCCCAAACGTCCTGGCACGCACCCCACGTTGGGAACCGTTTCTCTAGATAATTGGGCCAAATACGTAACGCGTCCTCTTACTAAGCTAATTGTTAGATTCCCGCTGGGACGTCGTATTGATCATATTTTGATGAATTTACGGTCTCGAGTTCTGTCTTAGGTTTATGCTAGTTTGTAAATCATGTGCCTATATAACCACATTTCAGTGAAGGTATTCAGAAAGTGCACGTTTTATATTCAATTATACTTTTAAAAAAGTTTGTAGGTCATGTGCTAATATAGCCAATTTTTAGGATGTTCAGAAAGTGCACGAATAACTTTCCAATTGATTTTAAAAATTTAGAAAATCATTATATTATACAATTAGTCACTTTTTTTTCAAACCACCTAGCAATAATCAATATGCATATGATAATTATATTTTCATCAAACGCAAATTTAAAACTATTTCATTTTTACTAGAAAAATAAAACCGTTTTCTAAGTACTGTATATTAGAAATAGGAACAAAGCTTATTCAGTGTAGCCTGTTTATTCAAACACTTTGCGAACCCAGTGCTTCAGGTAGAGGTGGCGCCGGTCTCTGCTTTGTTTGTCATTCAGAATACAGAAAACCAATCGACCATAAGAGTGACACACGCCAGGGTAGGGAAAGTAATAGAGTGGTGGGGTATTACCTCTCCTCAAGCAGGTACTCAGTTCGAGAAGGAAGATAATAGAGTGGTGGGGGTATTTCCTCTCCTCAAGCAGGTACTCAGTTCGAGAAGGAAGATAAGACCCAAAAGGGAATTTGGTCTTCTATTCTGCCGCACCTTAAGATTCTAAGGCTACTTGAGTTGTAGGGTAGGCTCGTTCACTTTACCGGCCAGCATTCAGCTCTACGCTAACACGCAGCGCTGCTGTAACGTCTGCTCGTGACCTATCCAAGCTTGCTTCTGTTCAGATCATGTGACTTTGCAGTGCCGCACTTATTTTTTTATTATTATTTAGCACCGTCTTACTACCCGTTCGGTTATACGCCTAAGTACTAATTACGCTAATGGATTAGGAATAGGGAAGGTTGAATTAGAGGAAGTTAACCCGCATTGGCGTGGAGGGAGAGTGGAAAATCATTTAGGAAAAACCACCCCCAGTTCACCCTACTGAGATTCAAACCTCGATCTCCCCGTCCTCAGCAGTCGAGCCCAACATGACTAGCGCGCTAGCTATCTACGCCACCGAGGCGGGTGCGCTCGTTACTAACTTCTTATTTATGTCAAGTATGCTACCAATGTCAAAGTGAATGTAAATGTTTGTATGTTTTTTGTAAGCTTTCTTATTATTTATGCGTGAAGGGTTACGAAAAGTGGCACACCGATACTAAAAAAGTGGCACACCGATACTAAAAAAATGGCACACCGATACTAAAAAAAATGCCGGGAAAGCGTTGTACCATTGCCGTACGCATAAAAGTAATCTAAGGGATATGGTGTGACTACTTCCCTAAAGATTCTGATGTCAGACGAAAATGTATTCCCTTCTGAACGAGATATAAAATGGAGTCATGATTCGTATTTTATTTGCGAGATGGAAAATGGAGTCATGATTCGTATTTTATTTGCTCAGAACATTTTTTAACCTGAGGAATATAAACAAGACCTTCAGGCCTAACTGCTGTACTTTCCTTAAAAAAGCAATTTAAAATCGCCCTTATTTGCGGTGTCTCCGAAAATGTTATCCAAGAGGAAAATATCATCCGTGAATCTAGGCATTATATAAGATTTACGAAACAAATAGTAAGTGATTTCATGGCGGGTAAACATGTCACCCCCAATAGTTTTACTTTATGGTAAAGTCCCCTTCTATAGTGAATATATTAGAGTATTAGTTAAAATAAATCCTGAGAATGCTTTGCTAATTACTAGGAGGGAAATTAGTATATAGTTTTTAAACAAGGGACTTATTGTGTTAACATAGCCCATGTTGTTAATAATATCACCGTAATAAAAATAGTCACACTGTCTGAAAATAATAACTGTACTAATTTTACATAATAATAGTTATAATAATTCTAACAATAATAATAGATTTAAGGATCTAGTCAAAACCACAATTTAAGTTTATATATATATATGACCATTGTAATATTTACTGGCAAAATTTATTTAATGCGTCACTATTATATATATTAATTATTAATACACTAGATTAAAAAAAAAATATATTCAAATATATTTCAGTAACTCTAAACTAAAATCGGGCGTCACTTCAGATAAATTTAAAGTGGGTGGGGGTTCAATATTGGTTTCCACTTTCATTTTTCCTTTCGGAATAAGTTGTCAAAAGTCCCCAAATTTGAATGTAAGCATATAATTTTACCGCGCGTAAACGGTGTTGAGAATGGTGTTTTCTTATTATTATTAGCACCGCGTCTTACTACCCGTTCGGGTTATACGCACTTACGCTAATGTGTAATGGTAGGGTGATTGTGAGATGAAATGAAGAACCTACAGTTTAACGTGGAATCCGAACCACGGTGGAGCCCTGGCATTCCCCACATTCACAAGTTGTGATTAATACACGTCTTGTCAGAGGTGAAGGAAGGGTTTGGCAATCAGATAAATTTGTGCCGTGACCGAGGATTGAACCACGGCCGCCAGCACAGAAGTCTGACACCTTACCCCTAGACCACCGGGTCACCGTGTTTTCTTATTGTTTTTCGTTAACTTTATAGCCATGAGATATATTAACAAGGAAATAATATCGGATATCTATATATAAAAAAGGTGATATAGGTAGTGTTTTGTGAACTACTGATCTAGTTGTATGTAAAATAGTGTCAATGTTTTTAGAAATATTGTAACTACCTTGCATGAGTTGTGCTATCTATATTCAAATGAAACAACTAACAGTACTTTTTACTTTCCGATGATAGCCGAAGGTTTTAAATTTACATTTTAGGCCAAATGACTTTAGGCCAAATGCCTTTTATGCCAAATGCCTTTTATGCCAAATGCCTTTAGGCCAAACGACTTTTGGTTTCATTTTTAGGCCAACTGCCGCGCTGCCACTTGTCTTTCTTCCCCTTTGTCCTAGGTCAGTTTGTGATTTATCAGTTTGCCTGCACCCGTAACGAGGGTAGAGTCGTAATTCTCATCTTATTTGGTTTACCAGTGACAGGGAGATCAAGGTTAGTATCGCAGCAGGATGTAATTAGGTGTTCGGTTCTACCTCTACGCAAATGCTGAGACATTTTCTAAAAATATACATTAACTTGCCCTCCAAAATTAGTCAGATGGAGTCCACAATTAGTCAGGTGGAGTCCGACGCCTTAGCTCAGTCGTTACCGTGTCCGCCTGCTAAGCTAAGGGTCCCGGATTCGATTCCCGAAATGGTCGAAAAATTTATAATTTGTGAAATGTGGGATTACCCTTTCATAGTGATGAGTCAATGGTTAAGGGCTGGGGGGTGTTGTGTTTGTACTTGATTTAAGAACATAGCGTAACTATTACATAAACGTGTAAACCGAACGGGTAGTAAGACGCGGTGTTAAGTTAGGTGGATATACTGGACGTGTGACAAGATGTGAAGTACTGATATAGAAAATTACACTATATCATTACATTGTGACTTTTAGAAGGAGTGTTTATTTATGTTATGGTAAAAAAAAATAGTAAAAAATATTGAGAGCTTCAGAAATCCCACAGTATTCACAATTTTACATAAACCCCATGATACAGGGGACAAGGTTTATATACTAGAGATTAAAATAGTTACATGCGCATTATCTTTACACGAATGATTTTGAAAACCTATAACAAGTTCAAAATATTTAAAAAAATCAAGAATACACCCATTTAAGAAATATAAATATATTTATATTCAATTTAAATTTGGTAAGAGTAATTATTATAATAGATTCACCCATGAGAATAAGGTATATTATTAAAAGTTTAACAAACACATAAATAACACGAGTTTAAAACAAACACTCTATTAAATTCTGTCAAAATTAATATTAACCGAAGGAAATTATTTTAGAATTACAAGCTTAAATTTTTATAAAATGTAACTTGCTTAATTTCTTACGGCTAGCTGTGAAATGTATAGTTGGTTTTTATGTAAAATTAAAATGCAAATATCATAATACGTACATAATTAACCAAGTTATTATTTTAAAAAATATGTAAAAGTTAAATTTATAGAGTACGGAAGCCTTATTTCAAACCAAAACTCTTTATGGTGAATTTAAATGTATGATAAAGTTCCTTACCAACTACAACAAGTAGGGAGCTACTATGTCTTTAGTAAATGATATATACACCACATGTATATCTCCTACGTTTTTATGAGTTTATTACGTACCTGGAAACATCGTAGATCAAATCTTTCATTATTTTAAGTTTATGTCGATTCTTGAGCGATTTCGCTTTTTTGTTTCGTTTTCTTGGTCTTGATGCACGTTGCTTTTTAGGGTTGTACTTAGCCATGTTCAATACACACGCAAAATTAAACTAATTTTTAGAAAATACCTAAAGAAATGCAGTACTCATGTGAATCTAGATTTTTTTTAATCCCTTTTAAGATTTGTATATACTGTTTAATGTTCAATTTACAACCAGTAATAAAAGTGAAACGCATATATTTTTATACATTCATGAAGTTAATTGTAATATTCAGATAAGCAATAGGTTTAAAATCAAGACGTGTTTTGATGCACCAAGAGAGTACCTTTGACACGTTGAGTTGAAGAACAAAACTAACACAGTAAGATATTATCAAAGTGCCGGAAGGAAATACAGACAAAATAAATGTCGCAACTCAGCACTAAAGTAGTAAGACGTGGTGCTAAAAATAAACACTCTAGGATGGGTCATTAGTCAAGATGACCCGATACTTCCTTGTTCGGTTAGTGTGTGTTATTGGTAGGTACAGTCAAAGAAAGAAATTTCAGGAAATAGACATAACAAATTTATATTTGCATTGATAAATTTAGTGTTAGAAATAAAATAAAAGAGTAGAGTTAGTTTAATAAAACAAACAAAATTTAAATAACGATATTATGTACTATAAAAGGATATAAAATAGAAGTATCAGGGTATAAAACGAAAAGTACTTCTAAAAGATTAAAAATGATGTAAATTTACAATTATTAAATATCTTATAAAATAAAAATTATATCTGTCTAAGATCTTGTAACTACTTCATTGCATACACTTCATATACATGTCTAGCCAGAATAAATTTAATACCTATGCATTAACTACTTTACCTTAAAATAAGTACGCAAAATGGATAAAATAGCAAGTTTAACTATTTATTACTCGATAACTGTAATGAATTGAGAAAATTGAATCAATATTTATAGCTTATATTTATACACTTATTAAAATAATGCAATAAAATTTTGATGGTCGAATGACCTTAACTTCTCGCTTTGAGTACAATTAAAAGTAAGGAAAGAGGGATTAGTAGCCTAACAGGAAATGTTTACAGAGGGGTTTGTTGGAATACAATTATATTGTTAGAATCACAAATACCGTTGAATGTATATATTCAACGCAGATACTTTTAACTATGCCTAGCTCAAGGGTGGATCCAGGGATAGTTGTATGGGGTGGTGGGGTTTTCACATTCTTTGGCCAAGTCCTAGGGTAAGAGTGAGTAAATTAGACTAGAGAGGAAATGTACCGTGTTTGCTTGGAGGACGAGTGGGAAACTGTTACTAAAAGAAGCTTTAGTAGATTACACCAAGTCGGAATTCAAACCTTGACCTCCCGCTCACCGATATATCAGACAAACGTGTAATTTCTTCGGCATGCATACTGATTAGGATTTATAATTAATAAACCATAACTTATAAATTATATAATAAGATAATCAACACCTTAGATTGTGTGTATATCTAAGGACTATTTTAAACTTTAGGTAGCCAACATAATCAATTACAAAAACAAGCCATCATTTCCGTTTAGAACCAATTTAGCGCAGCCACGTCTCATATACAAGGCTGTACACTTTTTTTACAATTTATTTAACAATATAAATATATTTGGCAAATTTTCGGCATACTTGCAGAATTTTTTTAGAATATAAACAATTAAAATAAGCCTAAATATACTTTCAAAACACACAATACAAAAATTAGTTGTAATATTTTCAAATTAGAGTTACCGTTTAAGTGATTCAAATTTGTTTCCAGTGAAATATAATTCTTCTTTCAGGATTTTCCATCTCTTCTTTGAATCTCTGGATCTTTTGTTTCTTTTGCATACTTTACTTGGAAATGGACGAGGCTTAGGCATTTTGTACACAGTAAAGTTCACACTAAAATTGATTAATATAATTATATTTATGAAGGTTAAATTTTAGTCTACGCTCAAACTAAAATATAAAACTAGTAAACAATGTCAAAGAATATTTTTAATAATAGATTGTTCAGCTTTCACACATTATATAGCTAACATCACACATGTAGCAAACAGGCAAGAACATTCCAAAATATCAGAATATTACTCTTCATGTGTTTTGTACCTCAATACTTTTCTCAGCTGGTTTTGAAAAGTTTGCTAACGATCTTTATCCCCCTCATCACTCCCCTCCCGCCCACCGCTGTCAATCAAACACAAGCGGTCTCTCCTACCTGTGTTTGGTTCTCAACGGTACGGCCCGGTTTGGCTGTATTTATTTTTGGTGAAAATCACGTAATTTCGGGCAATTTCCTATCCAGTTTTGAAAATATGATAGAAACGATTGTATGAGAAACGTCAAATGAACCAGTATTTATTGTTAAATAAGGAGAGTTAAATTTAATTTCAAAATACAAAGTAGTTTTCTATTAGGAAATTTGTTTGTAAAAGAATGGGACAGTCTGTCGCCGATTCAATTTCATTATTTATGAAATAAACATTAATAGGCTGGAAAATATAGTACAGACCGTGCCTTAAATATGGTTACCATATAGTGCTATACTATCCGTACACCCATAAAAAAAAATCAAGGCTTTTACTTGTATTACTTAATACGTGGATAAGAATTAGCATTTTTAAGTTAAATTAAATATTATAATTATTTAAATAAAAAATACATAACAATTTTGCTCTATTATTACTTATTTTTATGTTTTTATTATATTAAAAAGGTTTACAACCATAAAAATAATAAAATAAAATATTATCACTTTTGCACAGCCTTAAGTTCGGTTGCTCCACATTTTTAACTTGTATTAATATAGCTTATAAAAACATGGCTGAAAATGAAGCGGTGCTAACTGATCTCGCTATTGGAGCCCTTTTTTTCATCGCTGCGTCTAAATTTCTCGTTCGGTTTCATTAATACGCATATACTAATTAAGGTAAGCTTATGTGTTGGGAGCTAGTAAGGGTGAATTTAGAATAAGAATGGGCGGCCAAATAAATTACAATTTTTCAGTAAATGCAATGTATCATAATTAGTTGACCTATTAAAAAAAATTGTCTTACATTTCTTAATTCCTTAATAGATAGAAATATGTTTCAGCTGATCCCAAATAATTATTATATTATTTTGCTTGATTTGTTAACTCACTCAGCATACATGATATATAAAATATAACTCAAATAAGGTCAATAAATCCCAATACAACCAAACTCGGTTGGGCATTTTTTTAAAAATAGGCCTGCCAAGGTTTTTTCAACCCTGTTTTAAATGATGTTGGTATACTAATAACAAAATATCTTGTTAAATGCTAACAAGGATTAAAATATTCCTTAAAAGTAATAATAAATTAATTAGTAGATTGGTTTAAATATAAACGATCTAGTTTTTATGTAGTTATTATGTATCTACTCAAGTTGCCAAAGCATTACTACAAAGTGTGAGAAGTGTATGGGCTGAACATTATTAATTAAAACCTATAAAGATTGGTTAGAGTGTCAAATACGGAGAGTGGAAAGCGTGCCGGTAATTTAGTGTGGGTGACCTGGCGGTCTAGGGGTAAGGTGTCGGACTTCTATGCTGGGGTCCAGGGTTCAATCCTCGGTCCAGGCACAGCTTTATCTGATTACCAAACCCTTCTTTCACCTCTGACAAGACGTGTATTAATCACAACTTGTGAATGTGGGGAATGCCAGATCTCCACCGTGGTTCGGATTCCACGTTAAACTGTAGGTCCTCCATTTCATCTCACAATCACCCTACCATTACACATTAGCATAAGTGTGTATAACCCGATCGGGTAGTAAGACGCGGCGCTAATATATAATAATAATAATAATAATAATAATAATGTGTGAAAATCATCGGTCATTCATACCTACTTGCCGATAACACGAATATTATGTTGCCGGAACTAATCACTGTACTACAATGTTGTATTATATTTTGTGATTGTATGTAAAAAAAAATTACACATGCCACGTTGATTGGTAGAAAATAATGGTTTGATAAAATTATTTAAAACATTTGTTTACCGATATTAAATAGTATCTCTCATAAGGTACATTTGCAATTTTGGACACTTCTTGAGAATATGTACGCCTGATATCACTTTACAATATTCTCTAGAGCAATATCATTGTCATTCTTATCTTTATAAATCCAGTGCTTAAAATTTCACAAAAACTAATTTTTTTCAAAACATTCCACAAATAAGTGTTCCCCACACGACCAATTTTTTAGTTGCCGCCATTTTGAATTGTCTACTTGCGTTAGTAAGGTTGGAAGGTGACCAACTTTTTCACTTGCAAGTGGACTTGTTTGTTAGTAGCTTGCTTGTTCATGTCAACGGGCCTTAAAAGTAGTTACTAGTTGCTCGTTTTGCTCTGCTGTCGGATCTACCAACAGGCATTCCTTTGCGTTTGCAGCTTATGAACACTTTTCTATTACTGTATCTAGTCCCTTGTGCCAGTTTCAAAGACTAAAGTACAGCCACAACAAAATACTTTACAGTGAACGCATCAGTCATATAAATACCTCGCAATTAATATAAATGATTTTGCGCGCGATTAATAATAAAATAAAGAACAAAGGTTTCTCTTTGTGTTTAAAAGAGTCGAAATAACTGACCCTTTAGTATTTCGGTGACCTGGTGGTCTAGGGGTAAGGTGTCAGACTTCTGTGCTGGAGGCCGGGGTTCAATCCTCGGTCCCGGCACAGATTTTCTCATTTCCAAACCCTTCCTTCACCTCTGACAAGATATCTTGTGAATGTGGGGAATGCCAGGCCTCCACCGTGGTTCAGATTCCACGTTAAACTGTAGGTCCTTCATTTCATCTCACAATCACCCTACCATTACACATTAGCGTAAGTGCGTATAACCCGAACGGGTAGTAAGACGCGGTGCTAATAATAATAACTTTAGTATTTCCTAAAGACCTAAACATAAAAAATACATGCTAGCTTACAATCCTATTTATATATCGAGTAAGTGATTACGGCAAGGCAATGTTTTATTAAATATGTAAAAAGTATATACTTATCTATTTAATAATTTAAGTCAATTTTAATAAAATTATTTCTCAAACAGTTCGTGCTATTTGCTTTGAGTTAATTAGGAAGGTAAAGTTTAAAGGAAATGAAAAAGAACAATCTACGTAATAATGTAGCAAAATAATCGAACCATTTTGTAATTTTGATTCGAATTATTTTTGGGTGATATTCTATTATACATTGTGCAACCACTTAAACTTTGTATTAAATTAACCTTGGAATCATTCGATAGCGTAAGGTCGATTATTGTGTAGCACGGGGCATATTTATTTAAAATGAACCTAATATAAATGAATACCTGTATATAGATAGCCTGGGAACATTCATAATCATATTATGTTATTGAATTAATCGGTCCGCGTTGGGCACCAATTATTACGTTTCGGTTTATATTGTGAGATAATTGGGATCTATAACCCCGTGATCAAGCGCCAATTATAATTATATCTCTTACACTTATGAAATATGTAAGACCTTTAAAATTGCACGATGATTTCACCTTCGGCCCTGAAGATATAATTTTAGATGATACAGTTTAGTTGAACTACAGATTATATTACTGTGACGTTACACGTCCCATGTTTTGAGTAGCGTGTGCTGTGTAGATTTATGTTACTACTACTCTCTCTCTCTCTCTTACCGGCAATGATTTATTACAATGTTCTGTAAATTTATGTTACAGGCACTGTCTTATTCATACGCACAAGCGACTTAAATATGACCTAACCCTTACCTTTTGGATCCCCTTGTCAACAGTGTCAAAACCAACTAATCGAAAGTCCTGACGACAGGTGTTGTGAAGGCTAGCTTCTTATTGGGTAGAGGGAGCTAGCGTCACTTGCTTTCTTGCTATTACTACGGAGTAGATTTTTGGAAGAAAAAATAAATCTTATGGTGTAATCTATTGACATTAATTCTTAAAAGTGCGTGATTCTCTATGGATGAAGTATTAAAAAGATATTTTGCATACAATACTTTAAAGAAAAATGCACTTCATCCACGACTTTTTAAATATATGAGAGGGGTCCAAATCAGCATCATTACAATCATAAGGTCAATTTTCCTCAGCACTTCTGGCAAGGAAGTGTAAGAGAATGAATTAGCCAGCTTGCGTAAAGTCAGCTGTTTTTATTCGAATGATTTAAAAAAATCGAATAAATACATTATTAAGAATAATCGAGTGAATCGATTCTATTAATCAAATTCTGCTCATCACTATGTGGAACTAGTGTCCATCACGTCTTTTTATAAGCATTTACTTGACAAATTCTAACTCGACACTCCAGATCGTTAGGTGAACACACGTTTCTTGGGAGTGGCGTCAGTATAATTTCTCATATTTTACAAGGTAGTACGTCCATCCGCTTATAATGAAAGACTTTTATAATAAGTAATAACCAGAAAATAATGAAATTAGTTACGGTACACAAACGGTTTCTAACATAGTTTATTTACTTACGTTTCACTTAGTTCTTGTTCAGAATTATATTGGGAAGCTATTGGTACTTGAAGACGAACATTTTCACCGACGTTAGACATTCCCATCAATTTCCTACACAACACAAGTTCAACAATAATATAATAATTTGGAAAATTTGCCTAACATATTTCCTTGATAAAACTGATATTCAGAAAAACATAAATTATTTTTACAATATATAAGTTAGTATAGACCTATTCATTATTTGCCTAGTTGTTAGAACCATTGAATAAAGAATGAATGAAAGCTCAGTGGTAGTGCATTGGCGTGCAAAACCAAAGTATGGGGTTTGGTATCAGTGTCCATGTTTCAATATATTTAAAAAACTGTATTTTTCTACTTGTGTAAAACTCTTTAATTAGTGTTACTTATCATTTGATTAATAATTAGATCAGCCCTTATATAACTTAAAGTGCCTCACTGTTAATACTACACCTCTGGCGGGTTTGAATCCCGGAAAACCTCAACCATGGCATAGGCTTATTGTCTGCGCTAATGACCTAGTCATGTTGAGAATATATTAAAATATATAATTATTTATATTACCTCTTTTTTTGGTAGGCAATAAGTCCAGTAGCTTTTCTTTTTATTCTTTTTGCACTCAAAAACAAGCGTGTTTTTCTTCTTCTATTACGATCTTTTGTGGTATCCATACAAAAATCGCTTAATTTTGCCTACTAGTGATCGGTGCTTCTCTATCAACAAAAGTGGCGAGTTTGAAATAAGCGGTGACTAGTAACGTGTTGTGACCCCCTTAAGGTGATTCGACCAGCAAGCTTCTCCTAGAATGAATAGGCTATAACAAAGTGTTGTGACCCCCTTAAGGTGATTCGACCAGCAAGCTTTTCTTAGAATGAATAGGCTATAACATTTTGACAGGGAATTTTTAACATGGTTGAAGGAGGGTGTTGTGTTGTGAAGAGGGGGATGGGCAGGTGGAGTGGGAAAGTAAGCTGAGATTGCCAGCTCTTTGTTCACAACAGTGTTGTCATAGCACTACCTCTTTTTTCCCGCTAATTTAGAAAATGAATGGTCACTGCATTACTCAGCCGGGAGTTGTGGTCTTGAGTTTGAATCCCGGTTACTAAGATTAAAAGAATATTAATAATTTAAAATAATGAACTTAATACACGTGTCGCAAAGTATTTATTGTACTGAATACTATTAGGCCTATATTTACAAAATGTGTTCTTAGAAGAAGAAAAAGTATATTACTAAGCAATTTAATGAAATAATTTGAGTGGTGAAAGTTTAAGGGTTCTTTTGTTATTCTTTAAGCACCGAGTCGTACTAACCGTTCGCGGTATACTCATATGTACTAATTACGCTAATTAGTTAGGGATTAAGAAAGCTGAATTTAGAGGAAGTGCACTCGCATTTGCGTAGAGAGAGTGTGTGGGAAACAATTTATAATAAAACTACCCTCTGTATACCTGACGGAGATCAAACCCCGATCTCCCTGTCTTTAACGCTCTAGTCTACGACGAGAATGACACATTAGATGTCATGCTAGCACCGGAGCAGGTTTTAGAATACTTTATTTGTAGTAAAAAAAGTAATACTTTTCGTTGTTGTTGTTATTATTGTAATAGTTAACAGAGCTCATGATGGGAACCTTACAACCGGCCGGAAAGCTGTAAAAATGTTGAAATGCCACGTAGGTCAAATGACCTAAAAGATTAGGACCATCTGGTCGACAAGCTTATGCATAAGAAGGCAAAGTGATCGATAGCCTACTGGTTGACCAAATAAATAAAAATATTTCAAAGCTTGAGTGTGTCAAGTGATCGGCACGTTTAGGATCATGTGATAAGATATACAACTGTTTGAAATGAGAGGACCTGCTGGCATACAAAAGTCGAGATGGATTGACCAATTGACCGACAAGTCAATACATTGCAAACAACGTGTTCGACAACAAAATCGTAAACGGAAAAAACAAGTAGTCTATGAAATATTTTTTTAACCAAATTTATAGCTCAAATAAATACCCACATTTGTGGTCACAAGGTCCAATGCGTCATTCGCAATCCTTATTCTGCGTATAGCTCAAACGGGGAGTGAAAAGCTAAGGGAAAAAAATACCATTTCTTTTAGCATCGCATCTTACTACCCGTTCGGGTATATACTAATTTTGTGGATTAAAATCATCATTAGTAAGTTATGCATTTTCTAAGTTGGTCTTTTTGGGTTAACCAGGTGTCTGTCAATCATTTTGTCCGCATATGCACGAGTTCAACCAGTTGGTACAAGACATGATTTACGTGTGTAACCAGGCCCCGGGACATCAAGCAATAGTAGATTATGAACCAGTGGTAACAAGGCCCCGGGACATCAAATAATGGAATATTATAAACCACTGGTAACCAGACCCCGGAACAACAAACAACAGTGGGTTCCGAGTTGAAGCTGTAATTCAAACTAAGATTCTTAGTGGATAAGTTGAATTTATGATTTAGACTGATTTTATAGGAAGCTCATTATTTGACAACTAGAAATGGGTTAATTAATTAATACGTAAAATCATGTGATCTAGAGCTGTACCTTTGATAAAGGCTTATACTATAATATTTACATAAGTTATAGTCTGCACTGACTAAACTGACTACATTTTTATATAGTCAGTGCGCGTGGATATGAGATCATGAGCGAGGGACGAATCCTGGATAACTCAGTGCTAGAACATTGACGCGCTAAGATCCCGAGTTCAATTTTATTATTTTGTACAGGTGTCATTTTTCAACAAATTTAAATCAATTAAATTGTATTCTCCTCCATACAGACATTCCCGAAATTAAAATGATTTGCAGCTTGTGTGTTGATATTCATTAGTAATTATTTAAGGAAGCCGTAACTCCAACAAAAACTCTTTGTGGTTAATTTAAATGTATGATATAGTTCCTTACTGACTCCAACAAATAGGGAGATACTATGTCTTAAGTAAATGATACATTCGCCACATATCTCTCCTACTTTTGTTATGAGTTTATTACGTACCCAAGGCCGTAGCCAGCCAATAATTTCAGGGGGGTTTGGTGGACACATCCACCAATTGCCGGAAGCTAGAATTTAAAAAAAATATTATAAATAGTTCTAAAAGCTATCTGAAGTGTGTGTTTTTTTTTTGCAACATAACCCTCTAACTGCCAGAGGCTAGAACAAATTCTAAATATTAAACAACTCTAGAAGCTATCTGAAGTTTTTTTGGGAACAACTACCGAAGACTAGGAAAAATTATAAATGCTAAACACCTTTGGAAGCTATCTGAAGTTTTTTCTTTGCAACGTAACATCGCAACTGCCGAAGGCTAGGAAAAATTCTAAGAACTAAACACCTCTAGAATCCATCTGGAGGTGTTTTTTTTTTTGTGATATAACCCCATAGCTGCCGAAGGTTAAGAAATATTCTGAATATTAAACACCTCTAGAAGCTATCAGAAGTGGGTTTTTTTTGCAACATAACCCCCTAATTGCTGAAGGCTAGGAAAAATTCTAAATATTAAACACCTCTAGTAGCTCTCCGAAGTGCTTTTATGGTTGCAAAGATCACTAATTTGTACTTGTATCTTAATTTTTTATATTGTTTGAATCATAAATAAAGACATGTATAGTTTATTCATAAAATTTTGTGGAGGGTTTGAAACCCCCCCATATGCGGCCTTGTACGTACCTGAAAAACATCGTGGATCAAATATTTATTTGTTTAAATTTATAACGATTCATGTTCGATTTCGCCTTTTTTTTTTCGTTTTCTTGGTTTTGATGCACATTTCATTTTTAGGGTTGAACATAACCATGTTCAATAAACACGCCAAATTATGATTTTTTTTAGAAAATGTCTAAAGAAATGCAGTACTCATGTGACATTAGATATATTTTCAAAACTTTTAAGATATTTTTAATGTTAAATTTACAATCAGTAATAAAAGGGAAACTCATTTTTATACATTCATGAAGTTAATTGTAATATTCAGATAAACTATCGGTCTAAAATCAATACGCGTTTTGATGTACCAAGAGATGAGTTCCTTTTGACACTTTGAGTTGAAGAATAAAACTTAACACAGTACAATATTATCCAAGTGCCAAATTACTAGAGGAAGGAAAAAGAGACAAAATAAATGTCACACCTCGTCACTCAAGTAGTAAGACGCGGCGGAATATATATATATAAAGCACTAAAAGGTGAGTCATTAGTCGGAGACCAAGGTAGCCCGATCCTTCCTTGGTCGGCTAGTCTGAGTTATCGGTAGGTACAGTCAAACCAAGAAGTTTCAGGAAATGGACATAAATTTACGTTTGCATTGATCAACGCGGTGTAAATAGTAAAATAAAAGAGAAGAGTTAGACTAATAAACCAAACAAATTTGAAATAACGACATTATGTACTACAAAATTATATAAAATCGAAGTATCGGGGTATAAAACAAAAAGTACTTGTATAAGATCAAAAATTATGTAATTTTACAACTATTAAATATCTTGTAAATTAAAAACTAATTTGATTTAAAATATTGTAAGTACTTCATTGCGTACACTCCATATATATGTCTAGCTAGAATAAATGTAATCCCCATACATTAACTACTTTACCTTAAAATTAGTACTCAAAATGGATAAAATAGTAAGTTTGACTACTTATAACTCGATAACTGTAATTAATTGAAATAAATGAATAACTATTTAGAGCTTATATTTATACACTTATTAAAATAATGCAATAAAATTTGGATGATCGAATGACCTTAATCGCTCCACAATTATCACAACAAAACTGTAAAGTGCAAACCAGATAATATTAAAGTTTGAGGTGAACTGCATAACATACATAACACATGAAAGTAAGCAATGCTCATTATCAGGACCCATAGCTAGATTTGTCTTTTTCTTCTTCTTCTTTTTACATCACAGACAATACTCATTTGTACGATGAGACTGACGATGACTAGGAGATCGTGGTTTGATCCAGATCGGGTGTACTGAGGATGTTATCTCCTAAATAGATTCCCACTCTCCAATAACAATTCCCTTAAATTCAACCTTCCTCATCCTTAACCCATTAGCATAAGTAGCACATAAACGTATAACCCGGATGAGTAGTAAGACGCAGTGCTAAAAAAAACTATTGTCGTTATTCCCTGATAGTAGAGATGTCTAATTTATAGGTCATTTTTACATGCTTTAATTAATCTTTTGGTAATTTTTAAACGGTTATGTTTAATATTAATAAGTTTTGTAAATGGATTAATCAAACATTTTATTATTCCTCATACAGCTGTTGGAATGAGAAGATAATAAATATAAATTTCTAATGAATTTATCCTTCTCTACTTACATGGTCTGAAAAGCCGTCTTCCTAGTGAGCCGCTGCTACTAAACTGAAATGGTAACATCAGTGGAAACGGTAGCTAGAGTGTGTAATCAAGGTTCATTGTTTAGCAAACATTTTAGTTTCCGCTTGTCAAGTGGGTGTTTGATTCAGTCTCGTGCTAGTTAATTTTTCATGGGCTTTTTGGTCTTTTTTTTTTTTAATTTAAATTAATTTTTGGGCATTTTTAAGGTGATTCTATAGATTATTTTTTAGACTTTTTGGGTCATCAAAATCCGGGCCGCGCTAATTATGAAAACTTTTTCAAATTAGTGCGCTGAATACAGTGGTTGTTTAATTTTTTTTTATCAGTAAGATATATCCAATTCATCCAGTTGGGATTAGAAGTTCAAGCTCAGTTAAGAACAGCCCAATGTGTTGCGAGTCAAACGCCTTATACTACTCGACCATCCATGTAGACTACCCTTGTAACTAAATACTTGTTTTAATAACACAATGGAGTGGAGGCAAAGTTCCAAAGGAAATGCACCAGTATCTGCTTGGAGAGAGGGTGATAAATATTTACAAATAAAACTATTCATAGTGCGCTGGGATTTGAACCTTGATCTCTTCGTAACCGAACATATAGTCAAAGTAAGCCTAAGTAAGATTCTAGGCCACGTGACGTCCGGTGTGGGAACTATACAATTAGGTCTAATAAGCTCACTGCTAAAACAAAGTATGAAAATATATGGTGTCCAGAAATAATATTTTAACTTACCTTATTTTTTAAATATTCTAAAGTAGTATTTTAACTTACCTTCTCTTTAAATATTCTAAAATAATTTTACGCCGCTTCTTTCGCGGTGCACTTAAACGAAGTTGGCTTTTGTTTCCCATTCTTTCAATAAAAAGTAATTTAATTTCACGTTTGTGATAGTCTTGTGGATAGCCCGAACATGTGCTAATGGCCCGTCTACAACCAAACGCACCCGCTTGTTGGACTCGCAACTACGCAATAACGTAATTTTGTCTGTCTACAATAGCTTACGCAAACACAATCGTATGTCGGAATTGTCGGACCAGCTTGTCGGGAGGAGATGAACATTGTCCATCTCTGGCGTTTATGTAGTTGCGTTGGCTTGCGTTCAGCCAATCAAAAAACAAATATGGATGGACTACTAGAATCAAATAATTTGAAGTTATTTGGTCTATGTCAAAAACGCTTGGAAATGTATAGTAATGAATACAGGATTTTCAATTAAAATCATGTGTATTTATCTATTTAAATGTTTTTTAAATATTTGAAAACATTAATATGAATTTGACCTTCATAGTCATCATTGATGTGTGTTCCTATTGGTTGAAATTACGTTTTACGACTTTTCATTGTAGACAGTCTATTTTGTATTCAATAAAAGCGTAATTACGAGTGCATTTGCGATTGCGTAGTTGCGAGTCCGACAAGCGGGTATGTTGGTTGTAGACTGGACTTAAGACATGGTGCAGAGAAGAAAGTTAACAATTTAAATAAATACTTAAAAAAAAACACTTTACAGTAATGATAACATTTTTAATTTAAAATGTACCGGTGGTTCACATTGAACGCCAACCACACTCAGGCAGACACACTGATTCCTATGTTTGATTTAAAACATTTGAAACACATTTTTAAGATTCAAAATGTTGGAAGAAACGATTCCTCTTTTCTTCTCTTTGAAAATGATCGTGGCAACGCTGCAGATGAAAGACTGGACAGTTGCCAGCAGGTACACATAGTTCCTTGTTTGCCAACAAACAGCGTTACACTACGGCCGTTGAATGTACTACGGCTACCAAACGGTTTAAATTTTAATTCTTAAAATAATGTTTTAAAGCTCAGCATTAAACTAATAAATTATAAAAAAATAACTAAAATCAGAAGAAAGATATTATCTAGTCTTGTGATATATTCTTTTCCCAACATTAATACTTACATCCATATTAATCTAGTTAAAGTAATTATTCACTTAAAAAATATAAAAAACTAATAGAACAATAAATAAAAATTCTAAGTCAAGTAAATTGAAGTAAATATAGTTCTGCTTTATATAGCGACATTTAATTTTGGATATATCACTTAATTAAGTCATTATAAGCAAAATAGTGTGTGGCTGAAAATGTGATAGTTTTCATTGTATAATTTAATTAGTATGATTAGTAAATGTTTTACAGAGTCTTCTTTCTAGATAATATAAATACCTTTTCATTGGTTGAAACCGATTTCAAATCCATAGAACAGTTTTGTCACAATCTTTTATATGGTATTACCATGTTTTGATGGGTAAACAAGTGTTGACCGGCCTCTTAAAATATGAGCGACTAGATAGCTGTTGCCCGCGGCTTTGCTCGCGTGGAAGTTGATTATATACAAATACGAAAATATAGATATGTATTTACAGATTAATTTAAAATATTACGTTACGTTGATGACCATAACTTGACCTCAGATCAAAAATAATGAAAGTCCGATACAAACTTTCACCCCCTTTTTCATCCCTTATTAAATAAAATTTCCAAAATTCCTGAAACACGTATTTATTTGTTTTACGTCAATAACCGAAATACAAAATTTTGTTTATGTAACTTTCAAAATGACGGACTTTCATACATATTATCATCCCCTATTTTGACCCCTTTAGGGTGGAATTTTCTAAAATCCTTTCTTAGTGGGTGCCTACATAACAAAATGAATATACAGTCCGAATTTCATGTTTGTAGCCTTGATAGTTTGCGCTCAGCGATGATGAATCAGTCAGTCAGGACATGTTATTTTATAAGTATAGATAAATGACCCTAGTACAGAATTAGCCCTAAACAGCTCAATGGTAAGATATTGACATGCTAAGTTCCAGATTTCAAAATATTTTTTTACGTTAATTATTTAAGTTCAATAACATAATATAGGTTTGAAGTAATTTCACCAACTTATTAGCTGTTTGGGAATTCCGAATTTCTTCGTAAAAGTTAAATGCTTGTTCCTTTTGCTTTTTACATATATTCTGCCATCTTTTAACTTTTGTGGGGCCATTTAATAAAATTGAAATATATGTAAAACCTTAACATAGTAAGATAAAAAAATTAAATTAGTGGAAGTTGATTATATACAAATACGAAAATATAGATATGTATTTACAGATTAATTTAAAATATTACGTTACGTTGATGACCATAACTTGACCTCAGATCAAAAATAATGAAAGTCCGATACAAACTTTCACCCCCTTTTTCATCCCTTATTAAATAAAATTTCCAAAATTCCTGAAACACGTATTTATTTGTTTTACGTCAATAACCGAAATACAAAATTTTGTTTATGTAACTTTCAAAATGACGGACTTTCATACATATTATCATCCCCTATTTTGACCCCTTTAGGGTGGAATTTTCTAAAATCCTTTCTTAGTGGGTGCCTACATAACAAAATGAATATACAGTCCGAATTTCATGTTTGTAGCCTTGATAGTTTGCGCTCAGCGATGATGAATCAGTCAGTCAGGACATGTTATTTTATAAGTATAGATAAATGACCCTAGTACAGAATTAGCCCTAAACAGCTCAATGGTAAGATATTGACATGCTAAGTTCCAGATTTCAAAATATTTTTTTACGTTAATTATTTAAGTTCAATAACATAATATAGGTTTGAAGTAATTTCACCAACTTATTAGCTGTTTGAGAATTCCGAATTTCTTCGTAAAAGTTAAATGCTTGTTCCTTTTGCTTTTTACATATATTCTGCCATCTTTTAACTTTTGTGGGGCCATTTAATAAAATTGAAATATATGTAAAACCTTAACATAGTAAGATAAAAAAATTAAATAAATAATTACAAATTGCTTTATAAAAATGTTATTTTTAGATGTAGAAGTATTATTTAATTATTTAAAAAATATTTAGGCAATTGTAATGAAATATTTAAACTTTAATCTAAAACAAGTTATTAAGTCAAATATAAAAAATCCAAAGTATAAAAGTTATGGTTTTAGAAAACTAGACTAATCAAATGTTATCAGGGAACGACGTTGCCCATCTGTGACGTCACAGCAAAACAAGATAGGATTTCCAATGTTAATGTTTTCCCTTTCTATTTAGAGAGTTTTAAAGATATAACAGTGAAACGAAAACCATAAATTCGGAAATAATCATAAAAATAGTCTTAGTTATTTAAAAAAAATGGATCTGAAATTTTATTTGTAAACACTCTTTAAAAAAATTGTTTACAGCTTAGGCTATTTTATTTATTCGCTGAAAGAGCACATAGTCATATTCTTGCTATAATATATATTTTAAAAAAGTCCGTGGAACCATATCTTTCGATAGTAGGAAACGAGAAAAATGGAAAAAAGAAATGGAAGACAATGCTGTCCAGGGGCTAATAGTGAAGTGAGGTTCTCTACATTGCAGTGAAAAAAAGTGGGGTGTGACTGTGTCCTGGACACGGCCGTGTGTTGTACGTGAATACGTTGACAACGCGCAGTGCCAACTACCACTCGGTCCGAAGATCAAATGCCACCGAATACAGTTTCCAATAGTGACAGCGTGTGCGATCACGATTCACAAATCACAAGGAGGTACGTTCGATCAAATTGTGTACCAATATGATAAATCGCAGCAAAACCAACTAGTTTATGTGGCTTTAAGTCACTTGCATAATTTCAACCACCCCAGCTGCAGATGTACTGGCACCGTCATTGATCCGCTCGGCCGTATTCATTATTTTACGTTCCCAGCACTGCTTGACTCGGTCATACGGTGTTTTATTATTACCATTCGATTGTTCTTGAGAAGCCCTTTCCAACCGTATACGATCTCTGTATTTGGTTTTGGCTTTTCGACGCGTATAAGCCGACATTATATATTTTTGATAATATTTTTTTTATTCTAACACCTTATTACTGTCAATACTTTAAACTAATGTTTTATACACAATCGATAGATTTTGACAACAGCTGACGATTACAACTTAAACAAACATCGTAGCTTCTCCGAGTCAAAAGTTATACTAATTGCAAATCTCGATAAGCAGCAAAATAACCTCAAAATGGCGGCGCTTCCCCCTCCCCCGCGCGCGATGCGACCCTGTTCTCGCGTATCGTAATGCATTCATTGATCCTTTAGCTATCCAGTGGTATAATTTAATTTTGGATGTAGAGGATAGATTAGAAACTACAACGCCAAACTCTATCCCTCGATTTTGTTATCATTAGGTTTTTTGGATTGCCCCCCTATGGTAGCAAATTTAAAGACGTATTCACGTCAAAAGGGAAGTGTCATAGAGAAGGCAGGTAAGCTACCTTGCAAGGTGAACGGCTACTTTTCTTTCCACCCCCTGTTTTTTCGTGCAATGGCTTCAAAAGTGATAGTGCTTATTGTACTGTTTGTTAAAATGGTGAAACATTAAAACCCAAAGATGAACATTTGTTTATAAATAAAGTAAGCAACGGTCTGTAAGAAGAGCAAATGCTTTAGTACGTCGGTTTGGATATCAAAATAAAATGTAGGCCTATTTATTAATGGGAAATCAAAACTAACAAAAATGTGATTTAGATTTCGTTACCAGGTCAGGACACTATGAGCCTAATAACATAACCCAAGCCTTCTTGGCTAGACTTTCCAACATTCCTATCCAATATCTGAACCTTAGAATAATACATAGTATATTGAACTTTGGATTACAAACTTATTTTAAAGTTTATAAACAGTACACTCATTGATTTGAATTTACTGATACAAATGAGGGAGTATTCAGATATTACGTAAGGATATATTTTCCCATTTTGGACACCCTGCCCCCATTGTAACCAAACAAAAGCTAGCACTTGACCTCCTCTTGCTTACGTAATATTTGTCGACTTATTTTGCTATCTATTCACAGGAAAAAAAAATTGTCCATGCAACTTATAAATTGCTAGTAGTTATTAACGTAGAGGTATAAATAATGGTGTGAAATAATTCAGAATAAACATTGTTGCAGAATGAATTTAAATTTACGGTATTATGTGTGTGATATAGTGGAGCTCCTTTTCAGTTTTGGGGGTGGAGAGGGAGGGTTGGGGTGAGTCATAGTTGCTATGCTCACCAACAGGTGTCGCTAGTTTCGCCAGTCAGTAGGTATTGTTATTTCCAAACATTGCTTTGAAAAAAGTACAAAGGGGAAGGGGTTAAGTGGACAGTGCTGTTATAATGCTGTCAGCCGGCTAATCTCTGGATTCCTTGAAAGTGTCAAGAACTGATGGGGGCGGCCTGAGCCTAGCCTAGCTCACGCAACTCTCCGAGAGTAAACTTTTCGCTACCCATTTTAAATTACTAGCATGTGACAGCGGTTGCTTCATATCAATAAAGTAGTATCAATTTTAGAATTCTAGCTTTTGACAATCCCATCGAGTTTTTAAAATAATTTTTATACAATTTTGTTTGATTAAAAAGTTTTAGTAGCTAGTATATTAAAATTGTAGCTACAAGGTAAAGATTTAATTTTTTTGAATTTTAAACTGCATTATATTAATTAAAATTTTATTTATATTTTTAATGTAAACACTATGATTCACCATATAAATCACAATATTCATGTCCTAAAATAATCGACAACACTATTTTGTTTTGCAGAAATTTTCCTGTTCATATTTGGTTTTTTTTAATCAAAAATATTAGCTTCCATGGAAGATTTTCATTTACGGCTTAGTTCTTAGATCGCTTGGCCACTTTTCCGTGCTATTTTACGTGACCTGCAACGTTTTTAACCGTCAAAACTATCTGAATATATATTTTCAAAGGAGGTCGGGGTAGGGAAGGTAGACTTTATTAATATGCAGTTTACTCGCATTTACGTGAATAAATAGTGAAAGGCTATTTAAGAATAAAGCATCTACATATAAACTGCCGGGATTCAAATCCCGAACTCTTCGTCACTGGCAAACCGGACAAGACTAGATTGACGCCTTTTCTGGATTGCCCACCTATTAGAGTTGAATAAAATAAATGGAAACATTCCTAAACATTCTTCCAAACATTTAGGATGCAGAAAACAAACGTTCGCGAACCTTTGTTTCAGGTTTTCTTATTCTTATTCCCATCTTCCAAGTTCAATCTTTTTGGATGTAATGGAGAGTAAGTATACCCTGATTTTGCTTAGGAAAATAGTTTAGAAAATTCAAACATGTTTTCTTACGATCAACATTGATAACATTTTACTATATTATTTGAGTCATTCTATAGGTTTTGATAATATCTATTAAAGGTGACAGCTGTAGATAACATGACTTGGTGAATGAATATATTAAAATTTATTTAGTAGCTTTAGTAACTAGCTTATACTGCTCTTACTACTTAAATCATACTTTAATAACCTGTACCGCCCTTGGACTCGGGAACTAGACAATTTACTTTGCTTCCAGAAGAGGATGAGTAGGCCTCACATATCTCTGTTGACTGATTGATAGAGTCAGATTGTAATAGGAAGAATCATATTGTGTCAACTGCTAAAGTGTTCTGCAGTTGTCACTTTGATAGTCTTAATCTCAACAGCTGCTGAAAGAAAAAGGAAAGGTATTTTGATAATGGTGTCCTCCTATATTTGATATCTTTTAAAAGACTCTTCTTATAGCGGCGATCCATCTATGATATATCCATAGTGACAGCTGTAGATCATACGGCTTGACTTATCAATACAGGGGAAGCAGATATATCTAGTATAGTTTCTAGTTGTTAGGTAAGGTAGGCCCTTTATATTGAAACTGGACTGTAGTTAAAGTTGTTTTTAGCCGATACTTGCAATACCATAGTTTAGTGGCAATAAAAAGAGGTATATTTTAGTATCCGTTCTGAATAATTAGCATATACACATGATAAACTTAAGTTGATGTAATATCACTTTTGGATTTAAATTTTATAAATTTATTTTGCATTTAGTTTTCATTTTTTATGTGGAAACGAAGCGTCACAGTTCCATGCCGGTTGGCACGCGGATAGAATATCTAACTCATCTAGTCTGGTTTGCAAGTGACGTGGAGATAATGAGGTTCAAACTACAGCTGGGTGTACTAAGAGTGGGTTTTTATGAGTGGTTTCTCTTCCTCCATGCAAATCCAGTAACATTTTGTCTCAATTCTATCTTTTTCAACACTATCCTATTAGTGTAAATTAACGCGTATAACCCAAATGAGCAGTAAGACGTGGAGGAAAAATGACTTACATGATTCATCCCAATATTTGTAGGCCTATTATAAAAAGTTGACAACACACTAAAATTTTTATTACACAACATGTTGATATTATAGTTTAGTTTGGGTTGCGGTCGTTCAATTGGTACCTATTTAATGTATTTAAAAACCATAAGTTTAGCCAAATGTCAAGGGCTCTATTAAAGTGAGATGTCGTTTTTATTTTATATTTATATTAATACTAAGTGAACGACCGTATTCTTAGCAATATGTGTATTGCGAATATATCCAATAATATACAAAGGAAACTGTAAAAGGGGCCAAACAAACGCTTGACTCCAAGTCATCAGTGGCATTTTCTGACAGCTCTAAAGTAGGTGACGAAACCAAACTCCCCGGCTCGATTTCCGCGTATAGTTGATAGTTTTTAGTTATATTTGAATGAAAACTAAACTTTGGTTCTATAAACATGCCTTAAATTTGGCGTAGTACATTGTTCGGATTCACGGTGTTTCTTTAAATGACTTATGGACAAACCGTAACATATTATATAGGTAAATTTTAATTTTTGGTATTTTGTAGGCATTGGCAGAAACATTATTCTAAAATAAAGAAATAATCTGTTTCCTATTATATTATTTTTAACTTATATGTGGTGCACGTACCGTGGTAAAGTGTTTATGTAACCTGTACACAACGTCTTGAGTACAGTAAGAACACTAAGAAGGAACTTTTAAAAAATACAAACATATTTTTGTGGTAAACATTGAAATGTTCAACTATATTATTAGTATAAGTTGATAGTTATTGATAATACCTATCAAAAGTTACAGCTTTAGATCACATGACGCATGGACACATGATAATAATTTAAGTAACGTTTATAGCTGTCAGATGCTATTCTAGTACGGTGTTTCTTCTATATACAGCCACACATAATGTAGGGTGATTCATTCGGGACTGTACATTAATTTTTTTAACTCATGATTGGAAAGTCATAAACTTCGCTTTCCTCATGGCATGTAGGATTGTATCATAGAAGATTCTGGACGTGCCCACCGACAGCGTCCAGACACATAATAGCCCGACGCTCCTAATTGTGTGATATAGAATAAGTGTTCACTCACGAGTGAATCACCCTATAGTAATAATAAAACAATTTTAGAACATTTTAATACCACACTCTTTTTAAACAAATATGAGTCTATATATCTACTGAAAAGGAACAAAGAGTGAACAGTCAAACCAAAACTGACCCAACACTTAAGTTTATTTTAAAATAATTTCAACCCAACTAGCCATAGAATTTAAATCAATTTCAATACCAACAGCAAAAAGTAGAGTCAATATATAAATAGGTAAAACAAATCAAAACTATTTAATTTTTATTTCAAAAAATATTACCATAAACCCTGATAAAGTTAATAGTTCAATGCAATCATCATCTCTGCTACAAATATACTTTTTATACAAAATATTTTTCTTGGTATTCTGGTTAATGGAGAATGGCAAATGAATAATTCTACTGAAAGGAAACCAGTTATAATTATGAAGATTCACTATCATGATTCTTTAACCATAAAGTTAATACAAAATAATTTTATGGATTTTGTATTCTTCTTGCGCTATTAATAACTATGGTTGTATGAACAAAAATAATTTTAAATAAAATTTATCAATAATATATTATTTTAGTGGCTTCCGTGGCCTGGGGTTGATTTAAACGAAGCGGGTGTTAGCAGCGTTGAAAAATAGCTTCCGATATTTCGGTTTTAGTTGAAATAGCCGTCATATGGGAAAAATGAAGAAATATTGATCTGGACGAGAATTTGAGGCATATTTATAGACCTGACCATTAATTCCTAATTCCAGCATATTCAATCAGAGTTGATTTTGTTTGGGAATGGTTTTTTATAAGTTATTTCTTCAACTCAGTCCAAGCCCATAAACATTTGTTTTAAATGATTGATTACGCTGTAAAATAAATAAATATCACAAAGTAATATAAAAAATCAGTTGTGAAGGAAAAGTATTAATAAAAAGTAGCAATATATACAGTAATATAACATATATACAGTATTTTACATGCAATCTTTACGTAATTAAAGCAATCTTTCTTTAGGTTTTTTATTTGTAAACGTGTTTTCCAAAGAAAGTTTTCGTTTTCTCTGATTTTGTTCTTGTGATTGTAGCACATATATAGGGTCACGAATAGGCATTGAGCGACGTTGACGTGAATCTACAAGTTCTGGAACTACACAATCCATGTAAAATTTCTTAAGTTTTTCTTCCATTTCATTATTCCAAAACTGATCATCGCGGCAGATAGCTTCAACTTTTATTCCAAGTGGAGTCCAAACTCCATAGTAACAAATGTCTTTTTTTGTTATATGCAATTGACCTTGGATTTGAAAGTAATGCTTGTGTTTTTTGTTGACATCAACTATCACTTTTTTGTCTTTACTTAAATTCCAAAATGTAACTTTCCTTGACAAAATTGCTTGTTCAGGAGTAAGCTCTTTTGCAGAAGCTGGACACTTGACCTCAACGATGGCACTATCTCCCACAAGCCCATCAGGTGTTGCTCCCAAATATTGATGAGTGTGATCAATGAATAGACCACATTCTTTAATTTTACTCCCTATAACTTTTTCCATAGCTTGGCGAGCATCGCTTTCATGATCTCGCCCATATTTTAAAGACATTGAATCAAAATAGGTGTAAAGTAAAGCTTTTACTAATGTCTGACAGCTTGTGTAAGGCCGCCTACAACACACTGTTCCAAAAACTGATGTTGTTAGGAGTTTCCGCCTTTCTTCCATCCACATTCCACATTTTCTTTGAAGAACTGTTGCCCTCTCAAATTCTTGAATTTCTTTCACTGATCTTTTTAAAGAATCCAGAAATTGTTTTTTCTTTTCTTCAAATATATCATGTGGAAGATCAGGTTTTTCTGCGTGAGACCCATAATCTTTGTCAGGTATTTCTGTTGTTGGAAATAACTTTCTTCTCCGTCTCGTTGTGCTATTTTTACGGTTCTGCAGTACTTTTAGACGACGGACTTCATATAATTTTGTAATTGTTCCTGGACTTTGTTTATCAAATAATGTTTTGTGCAGCACATACATTGGTGTGTGCGTGTTATGTGACACAACAGCGGCTGTGCATCTCCCCTGGTAGGAACGTCTTTGTGTATAATTTATTCGTTTCCCACCTATAAACTTCGCTACGATGGAAAAAAATTGTTCCACAATATTACTGTTCAAGTGCCTCAATAAACTTCGGCAATGCACAGCAAGACCACTAACAAGTTTTTGAAGGACAATGTACAATCCTTCTTCAGTTAACATAGGCACTAGATTAACGTCCTCTTTTTGGGGCCATTACAAAAGTAGCCACGATCTTTACAATTAAGGTGCTCTCCAAATATGTGACTTGGAGAATTCAGCAAATCCTTTTTGAGTTCATTTAATTTTTCTTGGTTGTTTAGATCCCCTTGTTTTGATCTGTATTCTGCAGCTTTTGTAACAGCATTCCTAAGTCTAACAATGTTTGCTGCTATTTTTTGTCTCAGCATTATGTTGCCTAGTTTGCTGCACGCTCTCTATTTGCTGAGAACAGGATGTATGTACAAAAAGATCTTCATTGTCTGCACTATCAGTTTTCTCTTCACTGTGCCACTCATCATCTCTTTCTTTGGGAGGAGCGACACACTCGACCAAATAACTTTTGTTATGGTCAACACTATTTTTTATTTGATCAATTTGACCAGAAACTTGAACCCCCTCATCTGTTTCAAATTGTTTAATCGTTTCATTTGGAATGGATGGTCCTGTGGTTTCTTCCGACCTGAAAAATGTTCAATTAAATATAATATAAATATAATTTAACGTTTCGGAAAATTTTCAATTATTTGTTTCTGGAAAAAAATCCAACTATTTTAAAGAGTTCAAAATAAAGTAATTACAGCTATTTCAGCTCTCTCCTCGCACTCGCGCATCGACTACAGCGCTTGGTGGTTGAAAGTGTCACTTACGTTGGGTCTGCTCTAGATCAGATATAAAAATACATCGATATTATGATCAATCCTTCACGAATGCAATCCATTATCCCTGGGAATCAACGATAGGAAAATTTTGTCAGAAAATATTAATCTCTAATTGGTTGGAGCTTGACAGGGTGAAAAGAGAGGGTTAGGAAGTATTCGGGATATGACTTTGAGGGAAAAGGAAGGATGGAAGAGCGTGTTACTGAATGTGGTTTGAATTCTATTTTCATTTTATCAAAAGTAAGATAGTTAAAATAAATTTATGGTTGGTACGATTATTTGCTAACAGCATTTGTCCCCCTTCCCCCTTTTCAAACTACACACTATATACTCCTAAAAAACCCTGCTTCGTGTCCTCTATCCCCCCCCCCTCCGTGACCCCTACAGACCCTAGTGCCCCCATCACCCCTTCCTTATCAACCCACTCCTCTCTCAACATACTATTTGATGACTTTATGTATATATAATAGGGTCTAGGTGCCACCTCTAAAATTCAACCTCTCTACCACAATCTGCCATTGAGGAAAATTTTCATCTCTACCTCCATTACGCCCGGCCGGGATCAAATCCACTCCTTTTTAGTGGTATAAGCTAGACTAAATGAGACTGCTGCACTTGTCTGCCTGCTTACCGGTACGAATAACTGAAATCAGCGCAATTCATTTTATTTTTGTCACCAAAATATTATGGATAGGTGGGCTTTTTCAAACAGACCCTTCCTCATTCCCCACTACTTAGAAGCCATTCTCCTACGAAAATAAATAAGAACCCAACGTCGTAAAACAGAAAATTGTATTCAAATATTGTTATATTTCATTATTCATCGATATAAAACTAACGCCACAATTAGAGTTTAAAAAATCATTTATCGGCCATTTCCATTAACGAGACATGGAAGAAAGGAAAGAAATAAAGTAAAAAAAAAACGGAAATACATTTTATCACTGGCTCATTGATGTATATTGACCAAAATAATCTGTATCAGTTCTTGGCCCTACTGCAAGTTGCTGTGCTATGATACATAGTACATTTGACTCCAGAAAATGTATAGTTAGACCTAGTTATAACATACTTAGCATCGCGTTTTACTACCCGTTAGTGTTGTACGCTTAAGTACTAATTACGCTAATGGGTAAGTAATTAGGAAGTTGAATATAGAGGAAATGAACTAGAATTTGCGTGGATTTACTTCCCCCATTTATTAGACAGGCTTAAGTATATAAAATAATTAATTGAATATAGCATTTATTTGGCAATTTTTTACGCTATTTATTGAAGGTTCATTGAAATAATATTTATTTCTCTTAATAAACCTCTTCAAGTACTTCTAACATTCCAAATATGAAATCTTTGCATCATTTGATTTTTCTTAAAATGGTTGCTTTAGATGCCAAAATCTCAAACTTTGGGTAAACACTGTGCTTAAAATATACATTTAATCTATATTTAATACACTGATCCAAGTTTGGTTTTAGAAGACCTACTAATATATATATATAATTATTATATTATTAATTTTGGGCTAAACACCCTTAACGTGTCGGAATTAACGACACGGGACCCACGGCTTTACTTCCCTTCCGAAGGAAAGCATGCTACGAATTTTCCCACCCTAAAAATCCATCGACCTTCGGGCGGAATTGAACCCGCGAACCTTGGGTCCAGAAGCGAGCATGCTAACTACTAGACCATCGAGGAAGACAATTTTTGATGAAAATCGTTAGAGCCAATTTAGAGAAAATCTACTTTTTGTTGTTTATTCCTTCAGTAAACTACCCTTAATTTTAGAGGTAGATAACTCATTACAAAAACCCCTCTGTAAAACCTTATGAAAATCTTATGTACGAAGTTTCAGTCCTATCGGTAAAATGGTTTCGGCTCTAGCCCCAGTAACAGACAGACACACACACACACACACATACAGACAGACGGCATTGCAAAAGAACTTTTTCGGATTCAGGGGGTCATGAAACATCGACATTCATCAAAATTTCAAGTTAGATTTTTTTACTATAACAATAGGTACTTTCTCTCCGAGTGATCTCGATGAAGTTATTTTTTTGCACCGCGTCTTACTACCCGTTCGGGCTATACACTTAAGTACTAATTACTCTAATGGGTTAAGGATGTGGTAGGATGATATTATAGGAAGTGAGCCCGCATTTTCGTAGAGGGAGAGTGGAAAACTATTTAGAAAAAACCATCCTCCGTTCACCCGAGCAAGATTCGAACCTCGATCCTCGGCAGCCAAGTCCAACACGAGAGTGACGCGTTAGACCACTCAGCCACAGAGGCGGGTTCGATGAAGTAAAAAGTTATCAAATTCATTCTAGATCATATGACACATTTTCCAACAATAACATAAAATCATTACTTACTGTTTATTTCTCCAGTACTCTCCAAGTTGGTCCGGTAATCGTCTTTTCTTCGGTTTTCCTGATAGATTTAAACGTTTTGATTTTTTAACACTGAAGCGAGACGAATGTTTGCTTTGTTTAGGTGATAAAGTATCTTTCTGGATTGAAGTCAAATTTTCTTCAGACATGGTTGTAATGGATTATAACAATTTTTTGTCAAATCAATATTTCACCACTTGGTATGATTTATAAAAAAGCACATACATAAATGAAAAATAACTTTTTTATTTTAGTAGACCTATAATGTTTTTTATTGCGTTGAAAATAATTAGTAGTTTTTCATATTCAACACTAGTGTTATATATTTTTAAATATAAACAGTTTTATTACAACAGTTACATACTAATTAAATATTTGAAAGTTTAAATAAAACCACTACGACTAACATTATTTGAAAGTGCGTGTAAATGATTATTTACTCTACAGTTATATTTTAAACTTGATGCCATGCACTCTTATTCATAGTTGAAAGCATCGATTCAAAACAAACAAGATGAGGTGTGTAAGAAAAGACCAATATTATTTTGTCTCAAGTGCGCCCAGGCCGAGATATATTAGGATGGCATGAGGGGGGGAGGGAGAAGGTAGAAGGGGGTGTTAATCTGTTTCTACCTGCATCGTGAATAGCACCTGTCAAGGTCAAAGAAAGAGAGCTGGTGACAAAATCTGAGGGGTGAGTTGAAAGGTGTGTATGGTGGGGGTAGGTATTCGATCGTAGAGATCCTAGCAGGACATCGCTGAACTATTTTATACAATTTTCTATCATTAATTACAATAATTCCATCTGGTTTATCAATCGGAAAAAAATACGTACCTTTATTTTAGCTTAAGCTCTGTGTTTGTAAAGGAAGAAATTTGATCCTACTCACAAGGGAAAAAGTGCCAACTTTGAATCAATTTACTAAATTAATTATTAAGATATATTCAAATATCTTCCAATACAAACATAGAACTTTATTTGATTTACAAGATAAAAAAATACCACACACTTCTGCGATGTTTCATAATCCCGGAAACTGTGCCAGAAATAGGCAATATTTTTGCGCTTTATTCAGCCCTTCCATTCCATCTTAACTCCCTCTTAAACTGGTAGTTAAATTCTTTTCTTTCTCTCTCTCTGTCTTACATAAATATTGGTCTGACCCCTCCTAACCCCTTGTCTTTTGTAAAGGCAGGCGAAAAAACCTAATTAAGTAAACGAATATAATAACTAGCGCATAACTTCTGGTTACGTAACAATTAAAATAAACCACTTCTCGTGAACTTAGTGCACAATAATTGTAATACTTTTTTTTCACTTTTTAAAAAAGTGGTTTATCCCTCTTTAGTTCTTTGGTAAACTTTGAAACTCTTTTTTCCAATATTTTTCAACAATAATTTATATTATTTCGTTTCACTTATATTATTTTTTGTTTTTAGGTGGGGGCTCTTGAAATTCTTTGAAAACGTAGGGGGAGTGTGGGTTCTCAGCTCGGGCAAATATTAAAGTGATTCGACCAGCAAGCTTCTCCTAGAATGAATAGGTTATAACATTTTGACAGGGAATTTTTAACATGGTTGAAGGGTAGATGTTGTATTAGGAAGGGGGGACAGGGGGGGTTTGGGCAGGCGGAGCGGGAAAGTAAGCTGGGATTGCCAGCTCTTTGTTCCTAACAGTGTTTTCATAGCACTACCTCTTCTTTTTTTTCCGCTGAGGAACTTCACTGTTAGAAAATGAATTGTCACCGTATGGCACACCGGGAGTTGTGGCTTGAATTTGAATCCTGACTACTACTAAGATTCATACAATATTAATAATTTAAAATAATGAACTTACTACACGTGTCGCAAAGTATTTATTGTGCCGAATACTATTAGGGCCATATTTATAAAATGTGTGTTTAGAAGAAAAAAAATATGTACCGGTATTACTAAGCAATTTAATGAAATAATTTGAATGCTGAAAGTTTAAGGACTCTTTTATTATTCTTTTAGCACCGAGTCTTACTATCCGTTCGTGGTATGTAATGATTACGCCAATTAAAAATTAGGAAAGCTCAATTTAGAGGAAGTGCACTCGCATTTGCGTAGAAAGAGTGGGGAAACAATTTATAATAAAACTATAGCAGACTATGTACAAGTGGTAACAATGCCCCCAAACATCAAACAGTAGCAGATTATGAACCAGTGGTAACAAGGCCTCTGGAAATAAAATAAAATATCATGAATCAAGGCCCCGGGACATCAAAAAATAGCAGATTATAAACAAGTGGTATCCAGGCCCCAGGACATCAAACAATAGCAGATTATGTACAAATGGTAACACGACGCCGGGACATAAAACAATAGAATATTATGAATCACTGGTAACAAAGACCCGGGACATCAAATAATGGGGAGCAGGCAAAGTGATAGACAACAAAGTGGTCGACACGAGAGGACCAAGTGGTAGACAGCAAACTGCTAGACACGCAGAAACGACACGGACCAAGTGATCGACACGAGCTGGACCATGTGATAGACAACCAACCGGTAGACAAAATGAAAACAATTATTTGGAAGGCTGGGTGGGTCAAGTGGCCGACACGACTTGGACCATGTGATAGACAAGCTCCCATATAAGAGGACAAAGTGATAGACAACCAAGCGGTCGACACGAGAGGACCAACTGCTCGACAAACATCGAGATGAATCCAGTTAAGAGTGGCTCAAGTGACAGAAAAGTTATTTCATAACTAACAAAGTGATAAACATGGGCTTAGAGAGTTGGGTATAAGAATGGTCTGGATGCTCCTAGAAATTGCTGCCCTCCCGACACCCTAGATTCAATTATCCCAAAAAGGATGAGGTCCACTTATGTGTGTATAAACTTAAACCATCGTGTTTTTAATTTTAATAATTTACTTACACATTGCACTCTTCAAAACATATTTTCTAACACTATTTTAGTTATCATTTCGAATAAATAATAGGTTTTGATACATACAATATGGTATCTGAAAATAAAGAATGTTTCTCTGAATGAAACGAATTATCGGATCTGAGGAAAGGAGACAAACGTTTTGTTATAAATGGTAAAATCATACTTTAAGAACTAACAAGATGAAATAAAATCTTATATAAAAGAGTAACTGCCAGAAATTAAGTTGTTAGCTTATGATCAGGGTTCGATTCCACCAGGTAAAGTGAGGGTTATTTTTCTTAAAAGGTTTTCCACTCTGCCACCACGCAAATTCAGGTGCACTATATATAAATTTAATCTTCCTGTTTCTAAACACATTAACGTAATTAGTAAATAAGCGTATAACCCAAATAGGTGGTAAGACACAGTGCTACAAAAAAAATCTAATTGCACTAATGGATTAAAGAATAAATGTTGTTATAAGATGTGTACTCTCATTTGCATGTAGGGAGAATGTAAACCATTAATGAAATATCACCTGGCCGGACTTGAAGCCTGATATCTCCGTCATTGACAGTCCAGTCTATTTTGAGAATGACGCCTTAGACCATCAAACATCGAAGCTAAGAACATTTTGGTGATGTTGCATTAGCACTAG
This sequence comes from Timema cristinae, assembly GCA_039000515.1. NCBI lineage: Eukaryota > Metazoa > Arthropoda > Insecta > Phasmatodea > Timematidae > Timema > Timema cristinae. Next base: position 57,745,574 of record JBCFYV010000001.1, read on the forward strand.
GTTTATTAATGGGTTAGAATAAGGAGCTAAGTTAAGATGAAATAATCCCGCATTAGTGTAAAAGTTAGATGTAAAAATCACAAGGGTGGTAATTATCAGCCCAATCCACTCAGTCGGAATGATTACTCTTATTCAAGCTACTCTAAAACCTTATTAGACTGTGTGACAAACAGCGTTATTTAGGAGGTCAAACAATACTTACACCTAGCATACAGTGTTATTTAGGAGGTCAAACAATACTTACACCTAGCAATAAGTGTTATTTAGGAGGTCAAACAATATTTACACCTAGCATAATGTTATTTAGGAGGTCAAACAATATTTACACCTAGCATAATGTTATTTAGGAGGTCAAACAATACTTACACCTAGCATACAGTGTTATTTAGGCAAACAATACCTACATATACGTTATCATACATATACATATACAAAATCATTAGACACGTTCGAAAACAATTCAATTCGTGATATTCTTTTATAAGGTTATAATTATTTCGAGTTATTTTCACCTACATTCTTACTTTAGTAAACCCTACAAAAATATGTCAAGTATTGTGAGGTTAAGCTGACGGGTTGGGGGGGGAAATTATTTGAGTGTTAACAAGTACAAGCGTGTGTTGAATTAACTGTTCTGTCACTTAGCCCACTCTTAACTGGATGCTATCAAAGTTTGTCTAGCAGTTGGTCCTCTTGTGTCGACCGCTTGGTTGTCTATCACTTTGTCCTCCTATACTTGAGCTTGTCTAGCAGATGGTCCAAGTCGTGTCGGCCACTTGACCCACCCAGCATTCAAAATATTTTTTTATAGCTTGTCGAGCAGTTTGTTGTCTAGCAGTTTGTATGGTGCCCAAATAATGGAGTATTATCAACCACTTGTAACCAAGCCCCGGTACAACAAACAAAAGTGGGTTCTGAGGGGAGGCTGTGATTCAAACTAAGATTTTTAGTGGATAAGTTAAATGTATGATTTAGAGCTTGATTTTAATAAGATCATTGACAGCTAGAAAAGTTACTTGAAATGGGTTCATTTATTCATACGTCAACTAATGTGATATACAGCTGTACCTTTGACAAAGGCTTATACTATAATATCTACCTAAGTTATAGTCTGCACTGACAATACTGACTACACTTATATATCGTCATTTCGCGTGGATATGAGATCATGAGCGAGGGACGAATCCTGGATAGCTTGGTGCTAGAACATTGACGCGCTATTCTTGTGTGCAGGTATCATTTTTCAACAAATTTAAATTAATTAAATCATATTCTCCACCATAAGTACACTCCCATAATTAAAATCATATGTAGCTTATGTGTTGATATTCATTAGCAATTATTTAAGGAAGCCGTAATTCAAAACAAAACTCTTTGTGGTGAATTTAAATGTATGATAAAGTTCTTTACCAACTACAAGAAGTAGGGAGCTACTATGTATTTAGTAAATGATATATACACCACATGTATATCTCCTACGTTTTTTATGAGTTTATTACGTACCTGGAAACATCGTAGATCAAATCTTTCTTTGTTTTAAGTTTATGTCGATTCTTGAGCGATTTCGCTTTTTTGTTTCGTTTTCTTGGTCTTGATGCACGTTGCTTTTTAGGGTTGTACTTAGCCATGTTCAATACACACGCAAAATTAAACTAATTTTTAGAAAATACCTAAATAATTGCAGTACGCATGTGATATTATATATATTTTTATCACTTTTAAGATTTTTTATAAACTGTTTAATGTTCAATTTACAACCAGTAAAAAGTGAAACTAATAAATTTTTATACGTTCATAAAGTTACTTTTAATATTCAAACAAACAATAGGTTTAAAATCAGGGCGTGTTTTGATGCACCAAGAGAGTACCTTTGACACGTTGAGTTGAAGAACAAAACTAACACAGTAAGATATTATCAAAGTGCCGGAAGGAAATACAGACAAAATAAATGTCGCAACTCAGCACTCAGGTAGTAAGGTGTGGTGATAAAATTAACCTTTAGGATGAGTCATTAGTTGAGATGGCCCGACCCTTCCTTGTTCGACTAGTCTGTGTTATTGGTAGGTACAGTCAAAGAAAGAAGTTTCAGGAAGTAGACGTAACAAATTTACATTTGCATTGATCAATTTGGTGTCAGTAATAAAATAAAAAAGTATAGTTAGTTTAATTAACCAAACAAATTTGAAATAACGACATTATGTACTACAAAAGGATATAAAACCGAAGTCGGGGTATAAAACTAAAAGTACTTCTATAAGATTAAAAATGATGTAAATTTACAACTATTACATTTCTTATAAAGTAAAAACTATATTTATTTAAAATATTGTAAAGACTTCAGTACAACCACTTCAAATGCATGTCTAGCAAGAATAAATTTAATCATCATACATTAACTACTTTATCTTAAAATTATTACGTAAAAAGAATAAAATAACAAGTTTGACTAGTCATTACTCGAGAACTGTAATGATTTGAAATCAGTGAATCAATATTTATAGCTTATATTTATACCCTTATTAAAATAATGCAATAAAATTTGTGACCTTAAACCCTGGATGACCCTATATGCTGTTTGAAATGTTGAAGTGATATATATATATTCAGATTATAATATCAATGGCTTTCTTGGCCATAATGTACAGTACAATCAGAATATGGTAGGAAGAGCAACATGTGATATTTTAAATCAAATATAATATAGTAATTTAGTAAATGGCACGGAGATTGGCATGTAAAGATTTTTTACAGTATCCCTATATCCCCTAAACCACCCTTCACTATTTCGTGTCAATGTCTGTGAGTGCTTTCATTAGGTAGTCAAGCCATCTCAAACTTTAAATAATGATTACGCTACTGAGATACACACTGGACACAAACTATATGCTGTGTGCCAAAAGCTCCCAAAGTGTTAGGTTAACCTACCAATCAGAATATTAGTTGGCCTAACAAGATCATTTTTAAGTTTAAATACAATATTGATTAATTATTTTTTCTATTCAGAAAACCATAAGCCTATTTTAACAATATTTTAACAATATTTTAATAATAAATTATATGTTTTAATAACAACGCCTAGTTACAAAACACCCTACTTGGCGTATCAATACAAGAAAGTAAATCCAGTATTTTTTAAAACGGTAAGATAGGGTTCCGGGAGCTCTTTGGAAGTGGGAGAGGGGGCTCAACTAATAGGTTGGTCTGACGGTCTTTCCTCGGTAACATTTTAAACGTAGATGGCTATTTAAGCTTTTTGATGAGTAGCATTTTTTTAATGATTTTATTTCTCGTAATGTATAGTAAGAACAAGATAAAGAGGATGGATTACAAAATATAGTTTTTTTCGCGGTTAACAATCATTAAAAATTATACTCTATTTTATTATATTGATAAAGATATTCTCCAGTGTTCGTAGAACTCTATTTGTATTGTATAAATCGAGCGGGGTGTAGGCCAATAAAAAAAAGCTCAGATGCGCTTTCCCTTAAATGCTACTAGTTACTAGCCTGACTCTCATCTGGAAATTTTGGAAAATTAGAGTCCTCTAAAAACTATTTGAAGTGGTCATCCTTTAGAAAGTTTTTGAAAAGTGGATTCCTCTAGAGTCTAGATCCTATTTATTTATGATTTTTTAGCGGATTTATTTTTGAAAATTAAATTTACCTGACGTTATTTGGTGTGATCTCCTACAGGCAATTTGAAAATTAGATGTCTCTAGAAGGTATTTGGAGTGGGCCTCTAATGTCAAATTTTTGAAAGTTTGATTACCTTAAAAACCATCTAGAATCGTTCTAGCTTAGATTTTTTTAAATTAAAATTCCCTAAAAACTATTTAGAATGAGCCTCTAGATGGAAAATTTAGCTATTAATTCAATGGCTCAGATATTGGAAGTGATTTTAAAATAACTGGAATTTGTTTTGAATCGTAATTAGAGTTGAGTTTGATCTTATTCCACACACAACCAAATAATTACTTTCTACATTAAGTGTGCCACGGATCTTACTGCCAGCCCAGGCTAATGGGTATCTACACAATTTTAAAGATACCGTAATTTGATATTGTAAAAAACTTGAGAGGAATACATATTAATATAGCTATGTATTTGAAGAAAAATCAATAAAACACAATAAGAAAGCTTGTTTGACAGTTTTAAGGAAACTACTTATTTCCACCATTGGCGTTAAAAGCCAATTATCAGTGGTGCGCAAAGAACCCAACCTCTTCCAAGATTTTTGTTAACACATTTTGAATTGATAAAAAATTACTTGACCACATACCTTTTTATAGTTTTGAAAGCGTTTGTTAACAATATTGTATGTATACATATTATAAATGGACAATATAAACATTTTATAATATTCTAAAACACTTTCGAATAAAAAGTAAAACAAGTTTTTAATACCATCTGTTACTCCCAACAAAGAAACATTTCGAGAAAATATGATAACCAAACATTTGTACAACTGTTGGCAATGAAACGTTTTGAGAAAGTTAAAACGGTCTTAATAAATGATTTATATATTAACGTAATTTCTATGAAGTTTTCTCGAGGTTTAGAAAATATTTCTGTGTATTCAAAGGGAATGTACAAGCGTTTGCACGTATAAACCACGAATGATATAAACATAGAGCTCTCCGGATAGAAAAGCTTTTAAATTTACAACCATACGTCAAGTCAAGCTACCACTGTCTCAACAAAGAGCTCTTATTATGAAAATTGGAGTGTAGTGCTCGCTCGTACTATCACTCTTGCGAGCAGAGGGGCGTGAGTTCGAATCCCTGAGTTGTACAGGCGTTCACAAGCATCACGGTGTGCCAGCGTATAAAACAGTATATTTACAGGATCTAATACACAAATATAATAACTACCTACAAACCAACACACACATACTTTTGAAGGACGAGATATTATATGACCGGTGCTATAAGACGTGGTTTAGAGCTAAACCAGTTGGCTCGCCCTTATATGCCTCGTCAGATTAATCGAAGCTAGATCTTTCAGTCACGACTCACGTTGAAGATTGTCCCTGTTCTCGATAAGCAAGCACACATTAGGTTCGGAGAAAGGGTCTTTTCTCGAACACTCTATCTTAGTCATCGGTAAGAGAGAGGGAGAACACCACCTTTCACCAATTTAGTGGTCGCACGGTCTAGGGTGTTACTCACGTGTTAGATTAGCCTGTTGATCTTCGACTCGCTTTTGCATAGAGAGAGCTAGGAATTGACCCACAACCTAGTTTATATGGCAGTATTGGGATGAAGAGAGGGATTTATGTGCCTACATTTGCACAGAGAGCTAAGAATTGGCCTTCAACTTAAAACCGATCAGTGGGAGTGCTCACCTTGAGGAGCACACCTATTCGACATTCCTAGCTCAGGGGTTTGCGTTTCTCCATGCGGCAATCTTGCAGTATTTATATAAAAGACCGACATTGCTTTAAAAAATCTGCTACCTTCGAGCGAACTTCAAACTTGGCAAGGTATGTAAATAACAAATAATCAAATTGTAGAGACCCGCCTCGATGGCAACGCGCTAGTTGGTGTTGAGCTGAGGACGGGGAGATCGAGGTTCGACAGGATGAACTTGGGATGGTTTTCCACTTCCCCTCCACGAAAATGCTGGTTCACGTTCTCTAAATTCAACCTTTCCATAGCGTATAGCCCGAATGGGTAGTAAGACGCGTGCCATTTAAAATACATTTGTATCTGTTTAGGAAACGACGCGGAAGCCGGTTTGCTTGACAATTTCGACGACGGAATCTGCGTAGCCGAAACAGCCATATTAAACGGTTAGTGTTTTAAAAGTGGCCTCCGGTGGGCGGATAAAATGTACTATAGCAACACAATAATAGTAGGCCTAAATTGATATGCCAAGTATTTTAATATAATAACTACTCTAATAATGCTGGTTGGTAATATGTCATGCATGTGTTCTACAACCGTTAAAAATAATTGGATGGTTAAACCTAGTAGACCTAATATTCTAAATTTAATTAACATGCTGAAAATATGAACTTTACCTCGACAAATAAATTTTACTTCTGTGCAATAAGGAAAACTCCAAATATTGATATTTCACAACTGAGGCGAAACGCTAGGGTTGGAGTCTTAGTTGAATAAAATTAAGAGTTTTAAAAAAATTATGAAATAATAAAGTTAAAATCTTCCAATAAATATGGATCAAATAAAAAGAATATGGTGGCTACCTTTATGATTGTACTTAGCCAATAATGCACTAAATTTAAATTATTTATAGTTATATGTTCATATTTTAACAAACATAAATGAGCTATAAAAATTAAAACTCTACAAGACTTGCAAGCGTTCTATGTCCAATTTCCCACTTTTGTGTAAAAGAGCATTGAAGTTTTACCTTGTGTATAAAACCAATGTTACTAGATGACAACTCAAGTTTGTATCTTCCTAAGTAATTATACAGCAGACTAAATTTCATCGCAGGTGAATAAACATAAACACCCAACATCTCAAATTTAACAAATTTGGAGATAGAACACTTGTGTTTTCGGGTGATGAAGTATTGGAAGAACCTTTCTCAAGTCCGGTACACACAGAACGCTAAGCTTTACTCTGCTAACGCTTTAGAAAAATGGCTGACCATATATTTAAATGTGCTGGTTCACAAAAAGCGCTAAGCCAAACTAAGCTATGCTATGCCTTGCTACGCCGCGATATGTTTTTTCTTATTGCTGGCTGGTCAATTTTTCCATCTCCCATCTTGAACCATCTTACGTTGCGCATGCGCATAACGTAGCTTATGCTCCGTGTTGAACAGACGCAGTGATGGTTTGGTGAAAATAACTAAAGAAGTGTTGAAGTTTTGTTTTAAGTTTGTTTCACGTGTATTTAAGTACAATTCTATTTAGGTTTTATATTTAATACACATTTTTATATTAAAATGGAAGCGTTAATTGAACAAGTCAAACCTGCCCCTCCCAAGTAACTGCTAACAGCAGCATCTTTTCTTCCTCAGTACTATAACCTGAACTCACACAAGACATTTTGGAGAACGCCATCATAACTAAACTTCACTGAAGCAGACCAGAAAGAGACAACACTGAATTCTGGAGTGAAAAGCGAGACCATTGCTCAGCTTAGCTAAGCAATGGGTGTGAAACCAAACTGACAAAGTTTTAGCACAGCACAGCATAGCTTAGCATTCTGTGTGTATCGACCTCTAGAGGATAATCCAATTGTTTGGCTAACCTGATTATATCATTTTAATTGGAGGGATGGATAATTAGTTTGTTGAAAAAAGACCTGAATATGAATTAGTGGGATATAAAAAAAATAGTTTATTGAAGAAGCCCTTCTTTATCCATGGTAGACGCATGCTTTTTTAAAAAAAATATAATTACTTCAATTATTTTAATTGGCGAAACAAAACAATAAAAAATGTCAATACACGTTTAGTGAACAGTACGTTATCATATTATGTTTATGAACTTAAAAAATGGTATGGAATAGTAAAATAATAATATGCTTTGCAATAATACAAAAATTAATAATAAAATATGTTACGGTTCTTATTTACTACTCTTATTTCTAAACTACAACATTACAAATAATGATTACTTATTAATACGTGTTTTGAATACACATGTCTTAAGTTGGTCGCACACGTCCATTACAATGTGAAAACATGCACTCTAGTGTTGATACTCTCAGACCAGTTGCTCGACTGTTTCTTGTCACACCTGTCTGGTTTAGCCCTACACTCAGCCAGTTGGAATGTCCCCCGCCCCCTTGCTATAAGGGGTGGCCCGAGACTGGTGACTGTTTGGGGCTGGCTAGAGCATGGTCTCGATCACTACACTACCCCCTCGTAAATTGGGCACGACCCAGTGGCCACAAAATTATACCCAGCTTGATACCGCTCTGGTACACGCGAGTCTCGTTTGGGTAGCGCCGCTCAGATTCCGTCCCCTGCTCACACATTCGTGTTTGGTAAAGCTGCTCCCTCAGTTCTGCTGGTACCAGTTTTACCTGGAGCTGCTCTTGTTGGAGAAGGTGAGTGTTTTGACCCTCACGTGACTGCTATTTTGCCAGTGCCTTTTCCTCCTCCCGTTTTTCAGGTTCTCCTACAATCTTAGTAGCTTCTTTGTTCTCACCTTCGGTGTCTAGAGCCTGGTACAACTTAAGCCTGTTGAAATAGACAACTAAGAGCTTTTGGCCTTTATTGACACAATACGTGACATCGGAAAGTCGTTTTATTATCACGTAAGTTCCTTCCCATGGGCGGAGTAGTTTCGGTGTGCATCCACGTTTAACGGCAATGCTAAGTAGCACCATTCTCTGCCCTTCTTCATAAGGAGAACCTGAACATCGTCGATCATAAAGCGTCTTCTGTACGTGTTGGCGGTTTCCCAGTTTTTCTTGGACTTTTTCGTACGCCAACTCAAAACGGCTTCGCATGGCTCGCACAAATAAGGTTTCATTCAAAAAACACGTTTTCCGGGTGACCGAATGCAACATCGACTGGTAGTCGTACATCTCACCCGAACATGAGATAAAACGGCGTGTAACCTGTTGATTCATGCTGACTAGACCTGTAGGCTAACATGACTTGGGGGAGGAAGTTGTCCCAGTTATTGTGTCGCTCATTAACTCACTGGCTCAACATGGCTATAAGGGTTCGGTTCAACCCCTCAACTAATCCATCTTATTGGGGATGGTATGGTGTAGTCCTTGTTTTCCTGATTCCCAGAAACAAGCACATTTCTTGAAATATCTTAGCTTCGAATTGACGCCCTTGGTCACTGTGGATTTCATCAGGAGCTCCAAACCGACACACGAATTTTTCAATTATCCTCCTTTACAGTGTCACATTTTCCTGGTCAGGCATGGCATATGCTTTTCTGTCTACTTCGCGAAATGATCTGCTACGATCAGGATGTATTTGTTTTGGGCGGTCTCAGGTAGTGGGCCCAAGGTGTCTACGGAGATCCGTTGTAATAAGTATCCTGGTCGACGATTGATGAGTAGTGCTCTTGCAGCCATATTCGGGGATTTCCTACGTGCACAATCATGGCAGACTTTGCACCACACCTTCACATCTTCCAGATGCCCAGGCCAATAGAACCACCCCCGAACTTTCTCTAAGTGTTCTTAAATCCCAGATGACCTCCTGTTGGTGAACTATGGAGTGCCTCCACGACTTAATTGTTTAGGTCTCGTGGTAGAGGTAGCTGAAGTATGTTGTTCCTATTATCTCCCTCCCCCTGTCATTACACCAAGCCGTCCCTGAGTGTCAAATTAGCCCATTATTCCCATAGCCTTAACACCTGACGACATTCTTGAACGAGTGTATCCCGGGCTGGCTGTTATCCCACTTTGCACCACTGCAATGCAAATGTAACTACAGGATCTTCTTCCTGTTTCGTCTGTAAATCTTCTGGCGACCATCTGAAGCTGTCGATCGCAAGAAAACTCACATCCAATACTTTACTTAAATTTCCCTTGAAATTGTTGGGAGCTTAAAATGCATCTTCCTTCGCACTGTCTCTTCCACATGGTCGCCGAGATAGCCCTTCAGCATTCCCATGGGACTTGCCACTTCGGTGTTGCACTGTGAACTCCAGCTCAGCAAGTTGTTCCAGCTAGCGCGCAACCTACCCTTCTGGCTCTTTGAAAGATTGAAGCCAGCGTAAGGAGATATGGTCTGTTCTGACAATAAATGGCTTGACGTATAAATAATACCGAAAATGTCTGGTGGCAACAAATAGAGCCAACATTTACTTTCTTGTCACACAATAATGTCGCTCTGCCTTTGTCAATGTGCGACTCATATAGGCTACTACCTTCTCTTCACCATCTTATTTAATGCTCAATACAGCACCTATATCTATATTGCTTGCATCTGTATCTAGACTAAAGTTATCTTCAGGTGAAGGAAATGCCAGAACATGACTGGAAGTAAGGCGTTTCTTTAGATCTTTGACAGCTGTTTCACAGGTTTAATCACAGGTAAACCGTTCACCTTTTTTGTGTAAGCTTGTAAAGAGGAGGAGCCACGTTTGCAAATCTTTTAATGAACCTGCGGTAATGTGAAGCAGTTCCTAGAAATGCCCGAAGTTCCTCTATGTCTTTTGGTGCTGGCCAATCCTCAAAAGCACGCACCTTCTGTGGGTATGTTGAAATTCCCCATCCTGAGATGGTATGTCCCAAGAAATTGACTTGAGGCTGCATGAGCTGACACTTTTAAGGCTTTAGTTTTAGCCCTGCTTCCCGTAAACGCGAGAGTACTTCTTGAAGTCGAAGTAAATGTTCGTTGAATGTTTCTCCATAAACTATTACATCATCTAGGTAAACCAGTGTGGACTTCCACTGCAACCCACCTAAAATTAAGTCCATTAGACGTTGGAAAGTACTAAGTCCATTGCAAACACCGTAGTGTATGACTTTGAATTCATATAGATCCCACTTACCCTGTTGAAAATGCGTTCTTTGGGCGATCCTCGGAGGCCATATCAAGGGTACTGAACGATGTTGCACCTCCTAGTGAGTCCAGGAGATCATCGATCCGTGGAAGAGGGTAAGAATCCTTTTGTGTTACTGCGTTTAGCTTCCTGTAGTCCACGCAAAATCTTGTTGTTCCATCTGTTTTTTGCACAAGGACAATGGGAGAACTCCATGGAGATGACGATGGGAGTATAATATCGTCCGAGATCATATCCTCCACTACCCGACTCGCTTCCCCCCACTAGTGTATTGGGAGAAGTCTTAGTGGCTGCCTGACAGGGATAGCACTACCTGTTTCAATGTGATAATAAATACGATTATTTCTCCCCAGGTCATTTGAGCCATTGGAGGAGATATCACTAAACTCGTTTAGCAAGCTGCAAAGTCTCTGGCGCTCTTCCTGGTCCAATTTGCATTTTGTCAAGTCAAAAAGATATTCTAATCGTTCATCACTCATGTTTATTTTATCAATTTTTGTAACTTGCATCTCTTGAGGTACTTCAAAGAACATGCCTATCGTCGTACCTGCCCGCAATGTAACTGACGAGGGACCTGGGCTTATAAGTCTAATTGGTAATTCCTTGTTCTGTATACTAGCCAATACATGGGCAGCCATAACTCCGTGCTTCTTCCTAAGGTTGGCCGAAGGCTCTAACAATCTAGTCACTTTATCGTAAGCTGCGTTAACCGACCCACGAGTGAACACCTCACTATATGATGGTACTATCATTGTTTTGTCCACAGCTACGTTCCACACTCTAGTTCCATTCACATTATTCTTTTTTGGAACTGTGTAACATTATTGAATTAAATCGGCCCGCGTTTTGGGCGTCTATTGAAATACTACGGATTAATTCCTTGATATAATAATGCTGTGACGATGTTTAGGTTGTCTAGAGCTCCGTGGTCGAGCACTAATTAAATCGGTATATTTAATTGAATTTAATAAAGAGAACTGTTATTGGCTGTTTATTCACACACGGTTTATTTAAATGACATCTGCTAATTACTTATACATGCTCCAATTAAATGCTTTATATCGATGCACACTTGTGATATTAATGAAAGTTATTTTATACTGTGATTGCCAGTGTGTGGGCGAAGGTGCGTGGATTGTGCATGTGGCTGTGTCTGGAGACTTGTGGGCGGGTGCTTAAACATACGCACAACGGCTTATATATGACATACCCCTTGCATTTTTCTACCCTCAACAACAGTGTAAAAACTAACTAATAGAAAGAGTCCTGGCGACAGGTGTTGTGAAGGCTAGCTTCTTATTGATATAGAGAAGTGGCGTCTTTGCCAAATAGTGCGTAATTGTTCCTTAAACAGGAAGAATGGTATAAAAAACATATTTTTTATATTTTACTGGTAAAATTCTTTTCACATTATTTCTGAGAAGCGCGTGTTTCTTCATGGCTGAATCAAAAAAAGATAATCTACATATATTACTTTAAAGAAAAATTACCTTCATGCATGACTTTTTATATATTTTAGATTGATCCAAACCAATATCATTTCAACTGTTATCAACCCTACCACTGAGTCACCTAGCCTTAGCTGTGAGTTAGAGAGTAAAACATCTCCCTGATTTTTTAATGAGAAAATCTACTCCAAGAATGCACTGTTGGGTAATATTACACACGACTGTGCCGAGTTCTCGTCACTTATACTTTTGGGACCGCGCGCAGCGCGGTTTGCCCGTTCCCCCTCCCCTCTTTCTGCCATGCGTGGTTAGCTGCGCACGACCTCCCGCGCCTCGCTCGTCGAGGTTGCAAGGCTCGCTCTCCGAGAGCGCAGAGTGGTTTTTCCTGACTCCGGTCAACACGGGTCAGTGGTTCATGAGCGGTTGGCTCTCAGTTCCGGGAGTGGGCAGAGCTGATCGGGGATAGAGACACCGTCATGCGCGGGATTGGAGATGGGGGTTTCGCTTTCTAGATACAGTTGTGTAACCGGACCGACCAAGGGGGGAACGCAACCAAAGACACAAATAAAGACTTGTGTTAAAACATCAACCGGACAACTTTCTTCGTACAACCCCCTATACTAGAACTTGTATCGCACCCCCAACTCTGGCGCGCGGACCCCTAGCCGCGACACCGGTGACCACGGGGGCAGACACATGGTCTCCCACAACATTGTATGGGTCCACGAGAGGTTTGGGCACACGACTAGTAATCTGTGTAGCACTTGAGTAACACCAATCTTCAGTCATTTCGACCTCTCTCCGTATTTATTGGATTTCCACTCGCGTTCACGATACAGGTTAATGTGAGTGCTACCGACATTTTAGACAGTCCTTTAACACTTTCCCACACGTCTCTGCGTATTAAAGACACGGCGGCGCCGGTGTCAGTTAAAATACGAACTCCACAACCTTCTACATTTCCATTCACGTATTCTACCCCGTCTGACTCTACACTCTATACCCCAAATGTACCAGGGTACTTATCGATAGCCTCGTGGTTCGCGCTATGCTTTAAGACAGATATTCAACAACTGTTAAGGTCACCATGCGAAGAAAATTAAACTCAATGTTTCTATTGGAGAATTATTTCATTTATTTGATTTTTTTTACATATATAAAAACTGCTAAAGAACTTACCTTTTCTCGCTTCCCTACACTCCCACCTTTATAAAACTACTTAATTTATGAGGTGATGATGAATAGTTTTTTTTAATCCCCCCCATTACTGTAGAGAAATTATGGGAAATTACTGAAAATAGACACAAGGCAGAACTTTACTTAAAATTAGTTGAAATTATAAAATAAGAGAATCGTTACCCAAGAAATAAAAGTAAGTTATTGCTAGAACTGAGATGGCATAACAGTACTAGGCTTTAAAATGCCCAAATGTCAGGTTTGATGGTGGTCTAGATAAGTAGTAAGCCACAACCTACGTACTAAAATAATATGACCCATCACACTACACACGCAATAGTCGCTCTTTGCCAGCTTGGTTAATATATTATAATATCTGTTCAGTTGTTTGTGTCACCACTGTATTTATATACTTGGAGTATACAATTTTGTGCCAGTGTATTGAAATTTAGCAACTTAAACCATAACCTAAAAGGGAACAGGATGAGAATATTTATTTTGAAGGAATACATTAAAATCTTTATCGAGGGAAACACAAGATTATCAGATTGTGTTGAACCATGTTGTAATCTATCCACGGCCCCATTGTCAACATCAAGAAACCTATATCACACCCTAGTCTGCCCGTTATCGTCTACTCTTTAAATATACTAATATAACAATTAGTTAAATTAACTTCAGTAAATATTTTTCCCACAAGTGTAACCACATTATTGTGAAAGAAGAATGGAAGACCATTTAGGATAAGCAAATCTCCATGCAGCAGACCAAGATGAGAACCTTGATCACTCCGTCATTGGGAGTTTGGCTTTGGACTATTCGGCCACCGAAGAGAAAAAAACAAAAATTGTGTTGTTTAATGTGTATAAACTGGAATAATATGTCATATTAATTATTTGTATAATTTTTTAGCTACACATCTTACTATACGTACGGGTTTTACGCCGATGTACTAATTAAGCTAAGACCCACATCGGTGGCTTAGGTAACGCGCTGGTATCGTGTTGAGCTAGACTGTCCAGGATAGGTAGATAGAGGTTTGAATCTCACTCTGGGTGAACTGGGGTGGGTTTTTTCTAAATAGTTTTCTAATCTCCCTCCACGCAAATACGGGTTCCTTCCTATAGTTTCAATCTTCCCAATTCCTAAACCATTAGCATAATTAACATAAGCGTATAACCCGAACGGGTAGTAAGACGCGGTGCTAAGTATTATTATTAGTATTAATCAAACTAAGGTATTGTAGATGAGCAAGGTTGCATTTAGAGGATTTACACCCACATTTGCGTGAAGGGTGAGTGGAAAACAATTTAGAATAAAAAACTCAGTGCACCCGACTGAGATCAAACCACAATCTCCTCATCGTCAGTACAGTTTATTGCGAGAGTAGCGCCTTAGACTATGCGGTCACTGAAGCAGGTCCCGTAATTATATTAATTAAGTACTCTATGAATGGATAGAAATAAATGGATGAATTCTAAAATACAGTATTAAAAGAGTTTTTTCAATTCAGAAACGATAATTGATTCATAGCACTTACCTATTTTTTATCCAATTCACAAGGGCAGAACAATTATTTTTCTTTCGTCTGGTTGAGAGATAAAGTCGTTTTTTATTGCCTTTTCTTCGATCTCGTTTTGCAGAAACGGCTTCCATTACAAAACACTTATTATTCACACAAATGATTCAATAAAATTGAACGTAGTCGAGTGGATATTTTTCCCGCGAACTATTGTGAGTCACAGTGCAACGTTAGGCACCACTGCCTTGAGTTTTCACGAGAGGTTCACTTAGTTAAATTTAACACCGATAGGTCGTAGCATACAGCACCACAATACTGTTTTATATAAAATAAAAATGTACAACTTTATTTCAGTTTAGAAAATTATGTATGTTGAAAAATAAAAATATAATTATTCTCAATCATATTAACTAGGTTTATGCGTTGTCTGCAGTTAAAAAAACACACAATAAAATACGATTATTTAAAAATTATTTAAACAAATCTGCTTAAAAATATTCAACTTTTAGTTGGAATTAAATTACACTAAATGATAGAGAAGTGTGTTTGTTTTAATTTAATAAAAACCGTTTTAGCCTAAGTCTTCCCACATTTAAATGACAAGCACAGTTTGTTCTATGCAGTGTTCCTTAAATTATTTTTTAAAACTTAAATTTGAATTTCTGGGTGGATATGAATAAACCATAAACAATGTAAGTAAATTGACCTTTACAAATATGAAAATTTCATTCAAATATGTTTAATAGTTTTCTTAATAATCGGGTTCAGACAAATCACCTTAGAAACTGTCGCATTCATTTCTCATGGTGATCTATCCCCTTAATTTTTGTAATAATGCAAAGCATAGTATTATTTTACAATTATATACCTTTTATTATGTTCATAAATATAATATGAAAACGTACTGTTTACTAAATGTGTCTTGACGTATTTTTATTGTTATATTTCGCTGTTTAAAATAATTGAAGTTATTTGTTGTTGAGAAGAGCATTCGTCTACCATGGATAAAGAAGAACTTCTTCAATATTTTTTTTTACATCCCGCCAATTCATCACCAGGTCTTTTTTCAACAAAATATTTTTTCTATCCTTACAATTAAAATGATAAAATCATGTTGGCCGAGTAATAGAATTATCCTCTAAGAAATAATATTCCGACACTGTAGAGTTTTAATTTTTTATAGCTCATTTATGTTTGTTAAAATATGAAAATATAACAATAAATAATTTAAAGTTAGTGCATCATTGGTTATGACCAATCATAAAGCTAGCCACCATATTCTTGTTATTTGATCCATATTTATTGTAAGATTTTAACTTTATTATTTCCTTTTTTTTTAATTCTTTATTTTATTCAACTAAGATTCCAACCCCAGCGTTTCGCCTCAGCAGTGAAATAACAATATTTGGAGTTTTCCTGATTGCACAGAAGTAAAATTAATTTGTCGAGGTAAAGTACATATTTTCAGCATGTTAATTAAATTTAGAATATTAGGCCTACTAGGTTTAACCATCCAAATATTTTTAACGGTTGTAGAACACATGCATGACATATTACCAACCAGCATTATTAGAGTAGTTATTATATTAAAATACTTGGCATATCAATTTAGGCCTACTACTATTGTGTTGCTATAGTACATTTTATCCGCCCACCGGAGGCCACTTTTAAAACACTAACCGTTTAAAATGGCTGTTTCGGCTACGGAGATTCCGTCGTCGAAATTGTCAAGCAAACCGGCTTCCGCTTCGTTTCCTAAACAGATCCAAATGTATGTTGAATGGCACGCGTTTTACTACCCGCTCGGGCTATACGCTATGGAAAGGTTGAATTTAGAGAAAGTGAACCAGCATTTGCGTGGAGGGGAAGTGGAAAACCACCCCCAGTTCACCCTGTCGATCCTAGATCTCCCCGTCCTCAGCTCAACACCAAACTAGCGCGTTGCCATCGAGGCGGGTCTCTACAATTTGAATAGTTGTTAATTACAAACCTTGCCAAGTTTGAAGTTCGCTCGAAGGTAGCAGTTTTTTTAAAGCAATGTCAGTCTTTTATATAAATACTTCAAGATTGCCGCATGGAGAAACGCAAACCCCTGAGCTAGGAATGTCGACGAATAGGTTTGCTCCTCAAAGTGAGCACTTCCACTGATCGGTTTTAAGTTGAGGGCCAATTCTTAGCTCTCTGTGCAAATGTAGGCACATAAATCCCTCTCTTCACCCCAATACTGCCATATACTCTAGGTTGAGGGTCAATTCTTAGCTCTCTGTGCAAATGTAGGCACATAAATCCCTCTCTTCATCCCAATACTGCCATATAAACTAGGTTGAGGGTATATTCTTAGCTCTCTGTGCAAATGTGGGTACATAAATCCCTCTCTTCATCCCAATACTGCCATATAAACTAGGTTGAGGGTATATTCTTAGCTCTCTGTGCAAATGTGGGTACATAAATCCCTCTCTTCATCCCAATACTGCCATATAAACTAGGTTGAGGGTCAATTCTTAGCTCTCTGTGCAAATGTAGGCACATAAACCCCTCTCTTTATCCCAATACTGCCATATACTCTAGGTTGAGGGTATATTCTTAACTCTGTGCAAATGTGGGTACATAAATCCCTCTCTTCATCCCATTACTGCCTTATAAACTAGGTTGAGGGTATATTCTTAGCTCTCTGTGCAAATGTAGGTCCATAAATCCCTCTCTTCATCCCAATATTGCCATATAAACTAGGTTGAGGGTATATTCTTAGCTCTCTGTGCAAATGTGGGTACATAAATCCCTCTCTTCATCCCAATACTGCCATATAAACTAGGTTGAGGGTATATTCTTAGCTCTCTGTGCAAATGTGGGCACATAAATCCCTCTCTTCATCCCAATACTGCCATATAAACTAGGTTGAGGGTCAATTCCTGGCTCTCTCTATGCAAAAGCGAGTCGAAGATCAACAGGCTAATCTAACACGTGAGTAACACCCTAGACCGTGCGACCACTAAAGTGGTGAAAGGTGGTGTTCTCCCTCTCTCTTATCGATGGCTAAGATAGTGTGTTCGAGAAAAGACCCTTTCTCCGCACCTAATGTGTGCTTGCTTATCGAGAACAGGGACAATCTTCAACGTGAGTCGTGACTGAAAGATCTAGCTTCGATTAATCTGACGAGGCATACAAGGGCGATCCTACTGGTTTAGCTCTAAACCACGTCTTATAGCACCGGTCATATAATATCTCGTCCTTCGAAAGTATGTGTGTGTTGGTTTGTAGGTAGTTGTTATTATATTTGTGTATTAGATCCTGTAAATATATTGTTTAAGGCTCTGCCTACCCATAAATGCACGGTTCTAAACAAAAACAAAATATATTTAATAATTCAACATTGTGGTTTTTTATTTATTTTTAGTAACATATCTGGGCATCTTTCATAATTCTTATGGAATTTTCAAACCATGCTAAAAATAGTTATTGAAATATTTTCATTAAAATGTTTCCATTTCAATGCATTTTAAATGGGAAAACAAAAATTAGTAATGGATTTATTTATTTTCTTTGTACAATTAAGCTAGTGTGTTTGTTTATAACATATTATTTAATGAATAATTTCTTTTTCTTATGGATACAATAGAAACGAGGGATGACATTAAACATATAGCTACAATTGAACAAGCTTCTGGTCTGAAGAGAACATTATAGGATGATGTTTTTATATTTTGGCTAACTTTTTTTCATAAAATAATGCCTCATGTAAATATATTGTATAACCAGTTGTAAAAAAGGGAAACTGATCCAGCGTTTGTAAAACACAAAATAGATTGTTTCATAGAGGAAATTTCCAAAATAAGAAATGTAAATAATATAACTGATGATCTTGATGAAAATAAAATAAAGCGGAGACGAAATGAGAGCCACACTTGTAATAGAGAGGCTAAAGAGGTTTGTGACGTCATCATCTGTCAAGCAAAAGACAGATTCAGCTTTACTGGTCATCTTGTTGTTGCAAATTTGTTTTAGCCAGAAAAGTTTTCTGATTATTGTAAGTTGTTTCCTGATAACTATTTAGAACTCACAACAAATTCGTACCCATTTTTAGATGCAAAAAAACTACGCACAGAGCTAAGTATCATTTATGTCAGGGATGAATTTCGAAATATGACTGCCGCTTTGACTCTGTTCTCATTTATAAATGAAAACAATTTAAGTGAAATTTTTGAAGAATGCCTAAAACTTTTAAATATATTATAACAATCCCTATGACAACAGCAGAAGCAGAAAGATGTTTTTCTACACTAAAACGTGTCAAAACATTTTTAAGAAATACTATGCTCTTGCCATGCTGTCTGTAGAGAGAAACTTTATTATGAACATTTCAGACTTTAGGGGATTATTAGAGTCATTGAGAAATTCGCAAAATCTAAAGAAAGAAGAATGGAGTTTTTATTTAAAGTAGCTTGAGACGTTTAAGATTAAATTGTTGGGTGTTTTGTAAGTAATGTATTCATTTATTATGTGAGTAATTTATTCTAAGGTGTTTAATTATTTATGATTGCGCCAGCAAAGTAAAAGATTGTAATAATGTAGGTGTGTTCAATTTTTTTCTTTTTTTTTTTCAAATTAATGTTGGTTTGTAATGTGCTGTAAATAACAGCTCAGAATGTCAGTAATTTACTAAAAATTTGGTATATTTTTAGCTGTCAATATTTTTACCATCAAAACTTCGTAATTGTATAATATGGATTTTTCTTTTAAAAGTCGAATCCTATATTTGTTTCGAAGCTACACACACACCCGTACTGCTGTGAAATATTAGCCTATGTAAAACGATATGTAAATATAGATAGGTATGCTATATTAAAAGAGTATATATCATATTTTAAAATATTTGAATTGTGCACCACCTATTTTTTTGGTCACGAGTCGCCACTGGATTTAACTCTTTTGAATTTTAAACTGCATTATATTATTTAAAATTTTATTTCCATTTTTAATGTAAATATTATGATCTACCAAAGAAATCACAATATTCATGTCCTAAAAAAATCGACAACACTATATTTTGTTTTGCAGAAATTTGCCTGCTCATATTATATATAATATGAGCAGGCAAATTTCTGCAAAACAAAATATAGTGTTGTCGATTTTTTATTATATATATATATATATATATATATATATATATATATATTAGATTCCATGGCAGATTTTCATTTAGGGTTTAGTTCTTAGACCACTCGACCACTTTTCCGTACTATTTTACGTTACCTACAACATTTTAACCGTGAAAACTATCTGGATATATTTTCTAAGGAGGTCGGGGTAAGGAAGGTAGAATTTATTAATATGCAGTTCACACGTATTTACGTGAAACATAGTGAAAGGCTGTTTAAGAATAAAGCATCTACTTATAAACTGCCGGGATTCAAATCCCGAACTCTTCATCACTGGCAAACAGGACAAGACTAGATTGAAGCCTCTTCTAGATTGACCACCTATTGGAGTTAAACAAAATAAATGGAAACATTCCAAAACTTTCTTCAAAACATTTAGGATGCAGAAGACAAACGTTCGCGAACCTTTGTTTCAGGTTTTCATATTTTTATTCCCATCTTCCCAGTTCATTCTTTTTGGATGTTATGGAGATATTAAAATTGATTTAGTAGCTTTAGTAACTAACTTATACTGTTCTTCCTACCAAAATCATACTGTAATAACCTGTACCGCCCTTGGACTCGGAACTAGACAATTTACTTTGTTTTCAGAAGAGGATGAGTAGGCCTCACATATCTCTGTTGACCGCTAGATATAGTCGGATTGTAATAGGAAGAACCATATTGTCTCAACAGCTACTGAAAGAAAAAGAAATGTATTTTTGATAATGTTGTCCCTCCTATAGTTTATATCTTTTAAAAGACTCTTCTTATGGCGATCCATCTACAGTCCAACTGTCATATAAAGGGCCTTTTAGTTATAAAAAACATTTTTCTATCATTTTACTATATTTTTAGCGTTATTTTATAGTTATTGATGATATATCCATAGTGACAGCTGTAGATCATACGGCTTGACCTATCAATACAGGAGAAGTAGATATATCTAGTATTGTTTCTAGTTGTCAGGTAAGGTAGGCCCTTTCTAATGATACCGCCTGTAGTTAAAAGTTATTTTTAGCCCATACTTGCAATGAAATAGTTTAGTGGCAATAAAAAGAGGTATGTTTCAGTATTCGTTCTGAATAATTAGCATATACACATGATAAGCCCAAGTGTATGTAATATCACTTTTGAATTTAAATTTTATAAATTTATTTTGCTTTTAGTTTTAATTTTTTTTATGTAGAAACGAAGCGTCACAGTTCCATGCCGGTTGGCACGCGGACAGAATATCAAACTGATCTAGTCAGGTTTGCAAGTGACGTGGAGATAATGAGGTTCAAACTACAGCTGGGTGTACTAAGAGTGGGTTTTTTATGAGTGGTTAACATTTTGTCTCAATTCCATCTTTCTCAACACTATCCCATTAGTGTAAATTAACGCCTATAACCCAAATGAGCAGTAAGATGTGGAGGAAAAACGACTTACACGATTCATCCCAATATTTGTAGGCCTGTTATAAAAAGTTGACAACACTAAAATTATTTATTACACAACATATTGATATTATAGTTTAGTTTGGGTTGCGGTCGTTAAATTGGTACTTATTTGATGTATTTAAAAATCATAAGTTAGCCAAATGTCAGGGGTCATTTTTCTTTCATATTTATATTAATACTAAGTGAACGACAGTATTCTTAACAATATGTGTATTGCGAATATAAAGTGGCAAACAAACTCTCGACTCCAAGTCATCTGTGGCTTTTTCTGACAGCTCTAAAGTAGGTGAAGAAACCTGTATATTTCAGGGATATTAGAGCATTGGCGCTAACTCCCCGGCTCTATTTCCGAGTATAGTTGATGGTTTTTAGTTATATTTGAATGAAAACTAAACTTTGGTTCTATAAACATGCCTTAAATTTGGCGTAGTACATTGTTCGGATTCACGGTGTTTCTTTAAATGACTCTTATGGACAAACTGTAGTTTTTTCCAAAGGAACGTTTGGGCCAACTTATATCTGCTACAACGTTGAGGATTGGAGTTCCATTCCTGTCAACCTCCCCATGTTGAATAGCTATTTTTGCTTCCTCTTCCGTGGATTTGGCCATTTCCGCTAACGCAGATTTTTCAAGCCCATCAAAAACACTGTTGTGATAATTTGAACATGTCATTGCAGCTAATGTAGGTATATTCATAGCTGGAGTAATTTCAGCAAGTTGTGCATAACCAGCACCTGCAGAAATAGAGCCTGAAATGGCTGCAGTATTTATGTCCATGACCTGTTCATTTCAAGGCGAGGTCTCATCTTGGCACTCAATATTACACATTAGACATTTAAAAATGAGTACACTTTTATAGCCGCGCCTCTTTTCACGAACCACAAACATGTTGCTAAGATTACAGCCAATCGGACCATGATCATTTAATTCTTGTATTTTCACTATGAGATGTGCTATGCCCACTATTCGCCGGCCAGTGCACGTGCACTATTTGCTGAGAACAGGATGTATGTACAAAAAGATCTTCATTGGCTGCACTATCAGTTTTCTCTTCACTGTGCCACTCATCATCTCTTTCTTTGGGAGGAGCGACACACTCGACCAAATAACTTTTGTTATGGTCAACACTATCTTTTATTTTATCAATTTGACCAGAAACTTGAACCTCCTCAGCTGTTTCAAATGGATCAATTGTTTCATTGGTAATGGATGGACCTGTGGTTTCTTCTGACCTTAAAAATGTTCAACTAAGTATAAAATAAATATAATTTTACGTTTTGGAAAATTTTCAATTATTTATTTCTGGAAAAAAAATCCAGCTATTTTAAAGAGTTCTAAATAAAGTAATTACAGCTATTCCAGTTCTCTACTCGCACTCACGTATCGACTACAGCGCTTGGTGGTTGAAAGTGTCACTTACGTTGAGTCTGCTCTAGATCAGATATAAGAATGCATCGATATTACGATAAATCCTTCACGAATGCAATCCCTTATCTCTGGGAATCAACGATAAGAAAATTTTGTCGGAAAATATTAATCTATAATTGGTTGGAGCTTGACAGGGTGAAAAAAGAGGGTTAGGGAGTATTCGGGATATGACTTTGAGGGAAAAGGACAGGATGGAAGAGACGTGTGACTGAACTGATGGTTTGAATTCTAATTTCAGTTTATCAACAGTAAGATAGTTAAGATAAAATTTAAGGTTGCTACGAGTATTTGCTAACAGCATTTGTCCCCCTTCTCCCTTTTCAAAATACACACTAAATACTCTTAAGAACCCCTGCTTCATGTCCTCTATCCCCCCCCGTGACCCCTACAACTCCTAGTGCTCCCCATCACCCCGTTCCTAATCAACCCACTCCTCTCTCAACACACTATTTGATGACTTTGTGTATATCTCTACCTCCAGTACGTCCGGCCGGGATCAAATCTCGACCCCTTATCAGTGGTATAAAGTAGACTAAATGAGACTGCAGAACTTGTCTGCCTGCTTACCGGTGCTTATAGAATCACAATGCATTAAACTATACGAATAACTGAAATCATCGCAATTAATTTGATGTTTGTCACCAAAATGTTATGGATAGGTGGGCTTTTTCAAACAGACCCTTCCCCATTCCCCACTACTTAGAAGCCTTTCCACTACTAAAATAAATATAGAACCCAGCGTCGTAAAACATAAAATTGTATTCAAATATTATTATATTTCATTATTCATCGATATAAAATTAACGCCCCAATTAGAGTTTAAGAAAATCATTTATCGGCCATTTCCATTAACGAGACATGGAAGAAAGGAAAGAAATGAAGAAAAAAACAGACATTTTATCACTGGCTTATGGTATTATTTATGTATATTGACCAAAATAATTTGTATCCCTTCTTGGCCCTACTGCAAGTTGCTGTGCCATAATACATTTGACTCCAGATAATGTATTGTTAGACTTAGTTATAACATACTTAGCACCGCGTCTTACTACCCGTTAGGGTTGTACGCTTAGTTACTAATTACGCTAATGGGTAAGTAATTTGGAAGTTGTATTTATAGGAAGTGGACCCGCATTTGCGTGGAGGGATAGTGGAAAACCATTTTGGAAATCCCCCCCCCCCCCAACCCAGTTCACCCAACCGAGATCTTCCATCCTCGACAATCTGGCGCAACACGAAACAAGTGCGCTAGCCAACTACGCCACCGAAACGTACACCTCACAGAAAAATCCCATAGAAGCTTATATGTTGATTCATCTGCCACAAACCATCTCTCCAGAATCATTAAGTCAGTTCACATTAATTTTAATAATGCCGAATTAAATACCAGATTTTACATTTTTTGCGACTTTTCAGACGTCGATTATTTTATCGCCTATATAAATTACTCATATCAATTTTCAAACAAATTTAAAATATTAATTTTTAAACCAAATTCATGTTCAGTTCTCCGAAAACAAATAAGTGAATAAATAAATGTCACGAACACTTCGGATTGCTAACGCTGGTGTGAGTCTCCCACGATCATATACTTGTTTGACCTACAAATGAACCAGATTAAATTGAGAGTTATTTAAAACAAATCTGATTCTTAGCAAAAATAATAGTAATTTTCATACGTCTTTATGTAGCTATAATAATTAATAATGTCTTAACCGCACCTGTGCGCACACAGACTAAATGCTAGTCTCATCTAGTCTGGTTTACCAGTGCGTGGGAGGTCGGAGATCAAATCCCAGTCGAGTATTTGAATTTTTTTTATCCTAAATAGTTTTACACTCTCCCTTTGCAAGTAGAAGGTTGCTTGGACCTTTGATGTCTTCATTTACTCCCCGCACATAACGATGTAACTAAAATATTTAAAAAAGTAATCTGATCGGATTTGGTTTACCTATAAAAAC
This sequence comes from Timema cristinae, assembly GCA_039000515.1. Classification (NCBI taxonomy): domain Eukaryota; kingdom Metazoa; phylum Arthropoda; class Insecta; order Phasmatodea; family Timematidae; genus Timema; species Timema cristinae. Next base: position 57,770,145 of record JBCFYV010000001.1, read on the forward strand.
TCTCTCATCCAGACGACTAACTTCCATAAATTGTCAAATTGTTACTTATTTAAGATAACATCTAAAAGTAAAATATAAAATTACTTACCATTTATTTTTACAGTAATTTCTAAGATTTTCTGGTAAACATCTTTTCTTCGGTTTTCTTGAAAGACGTAGACGTTCTGATCTCTTACGAGTGAAGCGGTATAGCTGTTTCCTTTGTTTTGGTGATACAGTTTCTTTCCGCACTGTGGCTAAGTTTTCTACATCCATGATTATACTTCGGAGAGTTTTTTTAAGAAGTATTTTACAGTAATGTATAGAAATTATATTTTTACACTATACCTATACATATATAGGTCCAACTGTTCACAAAAAAATGTTTAGTTCATATTAAACACACGTTTATACTAATTTCAAACAAAAACAATACTGATAAAACATTTTAAAAATGACTAAAAGCTACGAAAGAGCTATCTACCTTTAAAATATTTGAGTTTAAGTCAAAACACTAAGATAATCATTATTTGAAAAAGCCTAGAAAAGTTAACTAGTCTACGAGACACAACCAAACCAAAATATATTTATTCTTCAATGTATTTGAAAGGGCGTGCTCAAGACTTCCAAGATGTGTTGGCAAGCATAGATCTGGTTAATGACCCAAAACCGACTGTGAAAGGGTTGTGGAGGGGAGGAAGAAGGTGTAAAGTTTGATTCACACTGATAGGACTGTGCTCAGGCCGTGCTGGGACTGTGTCGTGTCGCTACCATTCACACTGATAGGACTGTGCTGGGACTGTGTCGTGTCGCTACCATTCACATTGATAGGACTGTGCTGGAACTGCTGTTAGCACTGTTTTGCTCATCGTCAGCAGTAGACATGGATCAAACAGAGGAAGATGCGATTGTTGCATGTGGTCTTTATTTTATTTCACTTGATAAAAAGAGGAGAAAACGAAGAAAATACTGGGTTCATCATTTGTTTAGAGCAAGAGAAGAAGAATTCCACAATATATTTGGGCAACTCAGAGATGAGCATCATAAGCTTCACAAATATTAAGAATGAGTGTGCCGAACTTTGAAACCTTACAGAAACTTCTTGCATTCAGTTTTTCAGCTATCTCCTTCCAAATATTTTCTTTAGTGAGATTATTATCATAATTTTTATGCTGCAAATTATACAAGCATTCATATTCTTTAACCAACAATATTAAGATTTCTTCATCCATAGTTTTGGCTTATTGTACACAGTTGTGTTAACAATGTTGGAATGTTCCGCAGCCACTGTCAGATTGTAGATAAGAATTTTCGTGAAGGTACGCCGTTTGCCGGAAGAAGCCGAGTTAGGTGAAACGACACTAAGACGACATTAAGGTGACATCGTCTACATTCACACTGATAGGACTGTGTTCGTACCGTGCTGGACCGTGACCTTGGGAAATCACTTTTGAAACAATCCAAGACGACACAGTCACAGCACGGCCTGAGCACAGTTCTATGAGTGTAAATCAAAAATGGTCTTACAAGGTAACTCTTATGGGAATGACCTGTTCGAGATTGTTGGCAGCACGACACAGTTCCAGCACAGTCTGCGCACAGTCCTATCAGTGTGAATCAACCTTTAAGCTGTTCCTGGTACCTGTCACCCGACATTGCCTAAAGAGAAGGTTGACAAATATCTGAGGGTTGGTTTTTGTGGAGGGGGTAGGCAGGCTACGTATGCGATAGCAGAGTTCCTTGCAGGACATCGCTGAATTAATTTAAACAACAACAAGAAACTTTATTTGAGCTAAAGTTAATTGTTTATATAGAACAATTTTTTACCCCACTCACAGCGTAGAAATCCAAAATTTTGCATCAATTTAATAAATTAATCAATAGGATTGTTTATAATATCTTTATATAGAAACATAGAAATATATTTGAACTCCAAAATATAAAATACCACGTAATCCTGCGATATTTTAATCCCGGAAAAATGTACCAAAGTAGGTGTTAATTTTGCTCTTTTCTCAGCCCAACTGTCACACCTTCATGCAGCCTTAAAGTGAATGGATTAAGTGTCATGGTGGAGGCCTCGAGTAGAGGTGGAATGCAAGGACACTCTGAAAGGAGGGGAGGTATAGGAGGGGTTGGTGTAGTGACTTCCCTAGCTACTACAGTATCACACTTTTGATGAGATAATACAACATTTTAATACTTGGAAGAGAGATTTGCAAAACTTCGAGATGTCCATCCGAATCTTAAGAGGATATTATCCGAAAGCTCAATGCCAGTTCTGAAGTTGCGCAGCCCGTGCGCGTGCGAGGGAGGTGGAGCTTAGATGAATACGTCAGAGACAAGTCAACCGGTATAGAGAGGAAATACTCGGTGAACTGACAATCGCCTATTCCTCTTTTACTGTCATTCTTTCTTCAAGAGACAACACTCACGAGCACACAGAAGGGATGTGTAATTATCTTGGGGAGGGCATCAGTGTAAAGAAAGAAAAGAATAGTAAAACGGCATTGTACTCTTCGTTTGCACTTTCGGGTTCTTACAGGCGCTGGACTTGTCGTCTTTGTTTAACCCAAAGGTCTCGGCCCAAGCGTTGTCCTTTTTCTACCACCTAAGTAAAGTTGCCATTTTGTAGCTCATAAACGAACATATTTATGTTCAGAAAATAAGGATGCTATATTTTATACCATTCACTAATCCATCTAGTAAAAGTAATATAACCCAGAGAAAAAAATGATTGAGACTTTATTTTGATGAAAGTGTTAGAATCTACATTAGGCCCCTATGCCCCCGTGTAACGATGCGCCATCTATTTAACGTCAAAAGTCTTGTTTCAATCGTCCAGAAAAAACCAATAATTTTATGGCCGTTGTAGTAATAGTAAAAACGCTTGTAAAATCTGAAATTGACATGTTTTACACGAAGTAAAAAAAAATATATATATTTAAAATTGTAAAACCTCTTAAAACACTTATAGCAAAACATGAAACAGTCGACTAGTAATTTAAAAAAAATCTATTTTGAGTTAACAAGGGTTAATTATGTTAGATCATAAAAATTGTTTAAATTTATTTCTATAATATAATTGGTTAGAAGACCCCTCCCCTTGACACGTTGTGGCATTTGAAATGGTAGAGCATATGTCACGACTTCAGATCCACATGATCTCGAGTAATTTCAGATCCACATGATCTCGAGTGATTTTAGACAGTTGAATTGGTAGGTAACGTTGAAAACTGTACTCTAGACTAGGGCAATGCCACCACATCTCGTCCAAACACTAATTTATAGTACACGTACAAACACTAATTAAAAAATGGCAGATTCAAATGATATCTAGTAGTGATGCTAGTAGCTGTTCTGAAGAGGTAGCATATGAAAATAGACCTAGGAATCAGTTAGGTCTAGAACAATCAGATGAGGAAATAAGAGAAAGTGAACAGGACAATGAAGAGTCATTTGCAGAGGGAGAGAGAGAAGGAGATAGGACAGAAAAAGAAAGAAATGTTATAGTAAATGAGGAAGAAAGAGAAAAGAATAGGGAACAAAAAATGGAACAACCCATAGTAGATTTAAATCAACTTATGAAAATGTTACAAGAAAGTAATCAAAGAATGTTACAAGAAAATAATCAGACAATGTTACAGCAAATGGTAGCGAATAGTGAAAAAACTAATCAGAAAATAGATAAAAGTAGCCAAGAAACTAGACAGGAAATCAATCTAATAATATATGAAAATACCCAAGCAATTAATCAGAAAATAGATACAAATCAGACTAAACTTGAACAAATTAATAAAGAACTAAGTGCTAAAATAGAGTTAAGTAAGGAGGTTTGTGATCAGAGATTTGGTTATGTAAAGCAAAAAATAGACCAATTAGAGACGGTTCACAAAAACTTAGCAGTACAGTTAAATGAGGTAGACACAAAAGTGATAGAACAGGAAAAAGTAAAACAGATTTTGATTGAAAAGCATGAAAACTTAAGGAAAGGACAGTTCAAGTTAATGGAACAGATTTCAGCTAATAAAAATAAAATAGAAACAATAGAACAAGAATCAGTTAAAGGGTTAAAGGAAGTAGAAATTAAAGTTGGGAATCTGGACCTTCAGGTAGAAAACAATGAAAAGGAAATAAATGAGGTAAAATCAGTACTTGATTCTCAGCAAGACACAAATAAAATTTTAATTAAAGAACAGATAGATGGGATCGTTAATAAGGCAGTAGAAAAACTAGATAAAAAACTAACCGATTTTGTGGTTGATAATCAAACAAATCTAGGGGAATCTAGTAACTTACACGATACTACCAACCTATTCGCTAAGGGACTAAGAGAAACGTCATTAGCACTTATTCCAAAATTTAAAGGAAGAAGAGGAAATATTTCAGCAGTACAATACATAAATTAAGTAGAAAGAGTATTTAAAGAAGAAAGAAGAAATGAAAAAGTCAAAATAGAATATTTCTATCAGGCCTAGAAGACGAGGCGAAATCCTGGACAGATAGTATAGAGAGTGAATGGGAGACATACGAGCAGGCTAGGGAAATATTTTTGGAAAATTATTGGTCTCAAAATATGCAGGATGATTTTCTACAATTAATTTTTAATGGAAAATATAACGACAAGGATGGTACTATGAGTGAATATTTCAATAAATTTGTGACACAAGAGAAATATTTGCCATACCCAGTAGTAGAGGAGAGATTGATAGGTCTTCTAATGAATCATTTTCCAACTCCAGTAAGAGACGTTCTCATTAGCATATATAAACAGAACATCAAAGAAGTAGAGAGAGTATTAATAGCATTTGACGATAGATATCAAAGAAACAAAGAAATCAATAATCAAACAAACAGATGTAATATTGATAGGCATAGGCAATCAACAAATCCTCAAATCTGAGAAATTAATAATGGACAAGATAGGCAGAGATATCAAAATAATTATCCAACACCAGAGCAAAATAGAAGATATCCACATCCTAGAATAGAGTATCGACAGGATAGGAACCAAGGACCTTCGAGGCAAATAAATTCGAGTGATAGACAAATTAATAGAAATAACAATACAGGTAGCCCCAGATTGACAACCAATCAAGTACATCACCCTCTAAATTTTAATTATGTACCACCATTTTCAGGGACATCAAATTTAAATGAGTACGACTCACAAAAAGTATTTGATCCAGGAGGCAATTAAATAAACTTTAAATTTCGGATTATATAAATGTAAAAAATTATCAGTTTAACTAAAGATTTAAATTTTAAATAAGTAAAATAAGGGTAACTATAATCATTTAGTATTAGTAAGAAAAGTTTAAAAGAGAAATTTAAGTAAATTTAAAAGGTACAAATTCAGCGAAATAAAAGTAATATTTCCTGTGCAAGAGAATGTTGTGCGTATTTGTAGAAATTGTAAAGTAAAAAATTATAAGTAGCAACAAGCAAGGTTAGAAATAGATCACCAAACTAAATTACATCTTGCAGTAAAAAGATTAAAAGATACAGCAGAGAAACGAACCCGGTACCATGATAAAAAGATTCTTAAACCTATTGAATACGCAAATGGCCAGTTAGTTCTTGTAAAAAACCATCACTTATCATCGGCTTTGAATAAGGAAATAAAAAAGTTCTTTTTACTATATGAAGGACCATATCAGGTAAAATATCAAATAGGTCAAAATGTATACTTAATTCAAGCCCTGAGACTCTTAAGATTAAAGGTGTTTTTAATGTCACAGAATTAAAACCCTATTACATCAAGACAGATATCTAAACAGTTTTCATCTACATTAATTATAAAGGATAGGAACAGGATTTTAATTACCTAATTAAATAGTAAAATGGCTATGGAAGAGATCGAACCTGGGCCTGTAGCTCAATAACTAACAAGGAGAGAGAGATGCTAAAATGGCTTTTTCTTTCCTAGGAAATACGCAGTGGTTAATTTATACTTATGCATTGTGCCACAAACAAGACACAGTAAACAGAGAATTCTGCAAGGTACAACTGCGTATTAGTTTGAAGAAAGGTAAAAGTGTCATACCTAAATCACATCTCAAATAGAAATGGTAAAGAAACCACAAACGACCAAAAACGAAAAGTGACACTAATCTTTTTTTTTGAAAAGGGTAGAACTAATATTTCTTTTGTCAAAATGAGAGGGGGTCCTTATTGATGTGTAACTAAGTTGCATACTTGTGTTTCAACGACATTGTCATTCCTACATAGCACTTAATACAGGTGTTCATCTATTGTCATTTCTACTAAGCAAAACAACAGTCTGAAAACATCTTTCTTTGGAAGGTTAAGACGACACACAGAAGACAAAAGTAACTCTAGTAATAAATAATAACATGAATCTTTTTTTTTTTCGCTCAACAAGTTAGGCCAACTAAGAAAGAGAGAAAAAATATCGTAAAATAATAATGAAAAATGAAAATAATACTATTATAAGAAATATAACAAGAATTGTGAGACGTTAGGCTCATAGTATATTATGTAAATTATATCTTTTAACCTTGTATATGGAATAGATTTAATTGTTCGGATAGGTGTAGATAGCAGCCCCACTTCCTTAATATTCAATAATTCAACTTTGGAAAGTAAATACAATTACTTTATCTTGTTTTACCAGAAGAAACATGTTAGGAGAACTAATTAGGGTGTTAGACCTAATTAAGCTACTATAAATTTTTTATTAAGATTTAATTTTTTTTTAAATGGCTAAGGCAAATAGGCAACATTCAAAATGTTGTAATCAAGAGAGACAGTTAAAGATTTCTCACTAATGAGAAATTAATTATTCAATTAGGAAGGGGGAAAATAATTTTCAATATTTTATAATGGTGTGATATATGATTTCATACTGATTTCAAAGGTACTTAATGATTCCAAGATTATCATCTATATATTTCAAGTATTTTAAATTTGTTTTGAGGTTGGGTATTCTTATAAATAAAGTTTTTGTTTAGGTGATCCAGATGTTCTGTTATTATCCTTTCTCTGTCCGAAACAATGTAATTATATTATCTTTTAAGTAATTGGGTTTATTTTGTGAATTATTATTTTGTGTTTTTAAAGCTAATTATTCAGTAAATGTATCAAAGTAGTGGCTCATATAGCGAATTTGGCCGTCAGGCTTTTAAGAGTATGTGTAGCATTAAGAGTGTTTGTTAAGTATGTCAATATAATAATAATAGTAAAAGTGGATCCGTGAAGGATCATCATAATAATACTAATAATTAAAAGTGGATCCGTGAAGGATTATGGAAATAAAAAGTGCAACGAAGTGTTTAAACCAATAAATGATTAAAAGACACTTTGATTAGTGACAATTAAATTCCTTTTTTATTAAAAAGTTTAATGTATTTTAATCAATCTTAAGGACGTTATAGCAACAAATTTTGTTTTTTTTAAATAAAAAATAAAAACTTTGATTAGTAATAATTAAATTCAAATCTTTATATTAAATCCAGATTTTTATATAATAAACTTAGATTATTTTATTTCAATTAATTGTAATTTTACTTAACAATTTTATATCTTGATATTTGATTTATCTAATTTCAACCTTTTGATTAACATTTTATATTTTAATGTTTGATTTATATAACTTCTATATATATATATATACTTCATGTAAACTTACAGTCGGAGAACACCACTTCAAATATTATTATCATTCAAGAACAACATTATACAGAGTGTTCCAAATTATTGGAATTTATCCAATTTGTGGAATTGTATAAAGGATGTTTCAAAATATTGTTATTTGTGAAACTTTATAAAGGGTGTGCGAAAAATGATCATGTCGTCTTTTCTCGTATTTTTTTTTTTTTAGCAAAGCGTATCAAAAAGTATACGACTAAGTCTCTACTTTCAGATACACTTTGGGGGGTATTGTAATGTAATTGATTTGCCCCTGAAAAGTATGTGAAAGCATTAACAATAATATCGTCCTAATTTTATAAACGTATTTAATTTTATTTAAATTATGTAGTATATTAAATGGCGCTTAAAGAACTTCTTCTTCTAAGAAGGCAAAAGCCACTGATCAGTGACGTCACGCACGTGATACCAGCCAAGTCAGGTTGACAATTTAAAATAATAACTTCCTCTTCTCGAAGGTTCGAATAGAGATTTTAAAATGTAACTTGAGTCAGTTTCCGGCTCTCGGACCTTCTAGTAAAACCAAGATGTTTTATCTTGTATTTTGTTTTTCTAAACTAAACCTTCTCGAAGCTTCCATGAGCAATGGATATATACGAAGAATGGTGCAATTGAACCTCACTTGGGCACTTGGCGTCCAGCAACACCTGTCCGCGCTCATACAATAGGCCGCGTATATATTTCAACGACATGATCTATTTTCTCCTTAAATAAACTGAGATTCAGAAATAAAAAACATGTCAAAATAAAAAGTGTGTATTAATTATAATTCTTTAATTGGCGCTCGATCACGGGGCTATAAATACCAATTAACTCACAACATCAAAAAAAACCGGACCGCTTTAATTAGTGCTCGACCACGGGGCAATTACCAGCTAATTAAACGGTGTAACTTCAAGCGACGCTCAACGCGATCGAAACAGATGATCACTTCACAATTGGCGCCCATCGCGGTAGAGTAATATTCAAGAACATTTCAACAGTCGACAATTTTAATTTTATAACTATTCATAATTTTAGAGATTATATATTTTGTTTTTAGCACATAATCACGAAACGATTAAAAAAAAGTCAATACATTGATGTAAGAGGAGTTTAGCTCTATATTTGCGTTTGGAAGCCTAATAGCTAAAGCTTTCGCCTCACTTTATGTTTTGAATTGGAATTCTCAATTAAATCCACCATTATGGGGGCGGGAGTAGGGCCAGGGTGGGGAGGGATGGGTCTGCTTTTAAATAACAATGCTACCTCTTTGCGGGCGTTTAAATTTTTAAAAATTATGGGGAAACAACTGTACTGTCAATACTAGCTAATTGTCTTCTTCAACCCTAAAGCTCCAGTTCCAAACTTACTTAGTGGCACTATTTGTGATATTACTTTTTAAGGTAGTACAGTAAAAAATTAATTGCTAGTCATTAGTTTGAATCATTTAAAAATAAAAAAAACGCTAATTTCTTCTCATACTAAGATATCTCAAAGTTAACTATTTTCCTCTTAGTATTCTACACGCATGCTCGTGTGACCAAATAATCATAAAAAATCACTTCTTTAGGCACATTTATTAGACTTTCTTTGGGTATCATACAATAAAAACTCATATAAGTGGGTCAAAATTTTCATGAAATCAAAAGATGGTAATGTAAATAATTATATAATAAAATTGATTTTTTTCAAATTTGATATATGTGAAATATCGAATACTATATAGGGTTTACATAGAAGGTAAGACAGTGGTACACAACCCATGGCCCGCCATGCCATTTATTGCTAAATGAAATTTGCAAAATAAATTCCTAACATATTCTCATATTACTTAGACTTGGTTGTCAGCGAAACATGATTAAATGCTTTCGTCCTTTAATAAAACTTTTAAAGTTTATACTTAGTAAGTCTACCGATACTTAACAGCCGCTATGACATCGAGTTATTTTATTTATGGGGGCTTTGTGAATAATTTTTTGGTAGCCGTATCTTAAAAACCTTGTGTTAATTGCGTGAAGAAGTTTGCTGGAATCGAATATCTATGTAACGCAGTGTCACAGATATTGAACATATAATTGCATCGAAATTTTTGAAAATTTCAAAAAATTGGCATATATTTTTTATTAGCCATATATGAATTCTCTGACATAACATCAACCGTTCAAATGAGCATATTTGCTCCAGGTGTGACGTAAAAATTCTAAATTTATTAAGAACTCGTCTTTCTGTACTCCATGGATGGAAAGATCAAGGGTTCTGACCTGTTGCAAGGCATCAAAAAGATATTTGTCTAAATTTGCCTGCAATGATTGGAGCAAATAATTGAATAGTGTCTCTCCTCACAAAACATATGTGATAACTTTGCCACGCCAACACACTTATTGCATATCACTGCATGATAGGACTACACAAGTAAAATTTGGTTGGAAAAGATCTGGGCTGAATAAATCTGATCCGGAAATTAGTGCAAACAGAGAACTTATTTAAATCAGAGGACTCAATCACCAACAGTTCAAAGGCTTCCTCAATGAAATCGAGGCCAAATATGGTGACCGTGTTTACTGCAGCAGAGGCAAGGTTTTGACTAGATTTGGATAACTTTATGAGGAAATCAAGATAAAAATAATTACATCTCAGATTTAGCAAACAATGTATCAGTATTCTAGGCATAACTAAGATTATTATAATTTGAAGCTAAAAATGTACTAATTTCTGCGCTGCAAAGAAATGTTTCCCTCACATGAAATTCATTCGAGCTAGAAGTATGCTGGGCACATCAGCCGAATCCAGGAAACTTTTGATAGAAGATTTGTGATTTAAATTGTGACAAATTCCTATTCAAGATATTTCCCAAACTCTTATTTTGATGTTAGGTTATGAAGGAGTTTGGGCAAGGGAAATGGTAGAGTCATTCTTTACAAAATTAAAGTAAGATATTATTCTCAATATTTTAGATTGTTTTTCCTTTCTGGGAAGGGAGGGGGTATCAACCCCATCGCCCCCTCCGGAATCCACCACTGTTTAAGATAAGTTGATGATCATGATGATGCTATTTTTAAGCACTACATATTATGTACGAATATATTTATTATATTTGGGTCACCTTGCCCCTCCTCGTTAAAACAAAGATCCTATACTGTACATCACTTTTGTTCAAAGGAAGACTTATTTTTTTATTACAAGGTTTTATTGCAATCTATTCAATATACAAATAGGCACCTAAACTTATTTTCCTTTTGTAAAATTATTGATCTTATTACAAACTGTATTTTTTTTAATAGTCATTGAGCTTATTTAAAGCTTGTTCATTCTTAGTTTGGTTTTATGATTTGCCATGGTAGATTCTGGTAAGAAGGGTTTTATATAAAATACACCAATTTTTTGTTGGTCAACATTGATAACATTTTAATTTATTACCAGTGTTAGTTTATAAGCAGGCCTATAATATGAATAGTCTGATAAAACATAAAAACCAGTCTAAATGAATGAACTATATTAAAATGTGTCTTTTGGATCCGCTTAACTTTGTGGATCTGTAAAAGCGCTATCATTATCCATATCAAAGTAATGTACTGATGGAACGGCATAACTAACATCATTCACAACTACAGTCTCAATAGATGTGATGTGTGGACACTCAGATCACCGTTATCTGCCTCCAGCAACTTTTGTGTTTTCCTATTGCAATTAAAATCAGTTTGCAATTCTCTCCAAAATGCTCTTTAATGGTATGAAAAACTAAAATTGAAAAATACGGTAAAAAGTACTTTTTTTAACACCGCGTCTTACTACCCGTTCGGGTGTTATGCTTATGTACTAATTAAGCTAAGGGTTTTGGGATTAGGAAGGTTATATCAATATTAAGTATACCCTCATTTACGTGGAGGAAGAGTAAACCATTTTGGAAAACCACCCTCAGTACACCCGATTGAGATTCGAAACCTTAAACTCCCCGTCATCGACAATCTATAGTCTATTGCGAGAGTAGCGCATTAGATCACGTGGACACCAAAGTGGCTGTATATATAAAAAAAAGAGTATCTTAGTGATTTTTGTAGGTACTACAATTAATTCCCTAAGGTCCAATAATTTTGTAATTAATAAAAATGACCTTATTTTTTTCTCGGGGTCTTAATACCTATCCGGGAAACATGCATTTTAATAAAGCTAATAGAGTTGGAATGGGTAAAGTAAAACTTAGTTAAAATGTACCCAAATTTTCAAGGAAGGGGTGTATGGAAAACATTTAAGATAACATTTAAAAAAATACCATAGCTACACCCGGCCGGGATTTGAAACCCGATGGCTATGTCAACGGGAAACCACGTTAAATGAACTTAGCGTGTACGTTATTACAGTTTAGGGTTGTTTTCACAAGTTTGTACTATACAATTAGGATTCACGACAGCCTATAGTAGTCTTGGAAGAAATATATGTTTAGAACAGAGAATAAAGAAAGATACAATATTTATATCTTTATTTATATAGGATTTTTTTTAAAATTGTCATTGATAGGATTTATCAAAATCAAAGTTGCAAGACATTGCTATGATATAAAAATAGTTTTTAAACCTGTCAAAGAATGGTTCTTTATTAATGTTTTTCAACACATTTATTGTTTTCACTGCGGTGTTACCATACACACTACAGGCAAACGCTGGCATATTTGTTTTGATATCACCTTTAATATATCCCAAATCCTAAATTTAGTTTAGTGGAATACTTCAATCGGGCATGGTTTCAAAAATCACAATTTATTAGGAAGGTATTCGCTATTTTCTTTAGTTGTAAATTATCATTTTATAGATTAATATATAAAATTCAGCTTTACATATACAAACTACTTGAAAACTAAATAATTAAATTGGAATTACATTTTATAAATTAATAAAGTTGTAGAATACCTTTGTTTCCAATATTCTTTTAATTCCATTCCTCGTCTTTTCTTGCGTGGGGCGCATAAATGTAGATGTGATTTATAGCCTCTTCTTCTGTCAAATCCCGAAGTATTCATTGTGACTTCTCAAGACACACGTCAATACCACTGTAGTATAAATGTGCTAATGAGTTATTTCTGACTTCTCTTATCTGCCTTTAGCCCAAAGCACCAGGCGTGGGTCAGGCGGACACTATCCACATTCCTTTTGTGTTTACTTCCTTCAACCAACCTCCCCCTGCCCTCCCCAAAACCATTTCCTCGTCCCTCGTTCGGGTAGTTCAGAGTCTTTCCTCCAGATAACAGAGCAACCGTTAAAAAATAATCGTTTTAAAATCATATTTATTCCGTTTTTCTGTTGTGACTATGGATATTTTTTTTTATGGAAACGTCTTAGTTAGATAATTTTATATATATATATAGCTTTTAGATTTTTATTATTGATTTCTGAATCACGATTTATTTTAAACGAATCTATTAAGGATTTATGAGCTTTTCAAACAGGTAATGGAATAGATTAAAATATAGGTACGTCGCCATATTCTTGCGCTCTTCAAAAATGCAAAATAATTTATTATAGCATTTTTTATTGTTTCGTAAACATGATTTCCCTAAGAGTCTGCGCGGTCTTCTTTGCCACATTTGGGAGAAATGGCGGTACAGGTCCAACGGGCTCTTAAGTTACGAGGACTTTAACGTGACAATGTAAGATTGGGCCTAAGTATGCTTTATACGGATATGCCGAACTAATAGAGTGGAGGGAAAAGGCAGAGGGGGAAGGATGTTAAGTATTTATAGCATTATCTCTACGTGATGTCGAATATGAGTATTTGATAATTACGGTTTTAGCCTCATCTACATTTTATTTAAATTAAAAAAATACATCTGGACGCGGGAATTGAACTTGAGACCAACAAACCATGTTTTGATTGTTGTTATGAAACTAATTCGTTACATCTGAACAAAAGGGAGAAAATACATTAGAAAAAAATTTGACGAGAAAGGATATAAAAAAGAGTGTTTGAAAATGTAGGCCTATATGTGTGTTATTATTGTGGAGGTGAAATATTGATGTAGACATTCTGTGCACAAATACACATATTGTTGTTAGTGTCCATCTGGACAGGTCTATAACCTGAAACTAGCTAATACAGTAGTGGATCTCAAATTATATTACGTGATGCGATTTTAGGTTGTCGGTGCTATTTTTTTAACTTATTTTTTAGCGCCCCGTGTCTTATTACCTGTTCAGGTTATACGCCTTTGTACTAATTACTCTAATCTTAAATCTGGGACACAAAATCCATCCCTCGGCCGTCAATTCATCACTGTGAGGGTAAAACCCACATTCCAACAATGATACATTTCTCGGCCGTACCAGGAATCGAGCCTGGGACCCTTAGTTCCGTAGGTGGACGTACTACCAAAGGAATTAAGCCTCGTAATTTTCTAGCATGATTTTTTTTTTCTTAAGTTATAGCCACAAACGAATTTATAGATTTTTTTTACAAAAGGGCTAATTTGTTTTTAAAAAAAGTTGGGGAGGGTGCACAGCATAGACTTTCTCTCTACTGTAAATAAAAAAGCGATATTTACTTAAAACTCCATAAGATATTTGAAACGAGATAATAGACAGTGTTGCACATTCTACCAAAGAGTATAAAAGAAATAATATGCACTGTTAGAGAAAAGAGTAATATCACACCCACAGAGCATTACAGCAACTTCCCAATTCAAATACCTCCGTAATAGATATACTTATTTATATATATTATAAATACTGTACATATATACAGCACACACACACACTCTCATAATTCAAAAACTATTGTTTTTATAAAAATATATTTCAAATAAAGATTTTTATATTTAACATCCTTCATTTTCAAAATAATAAGTTACTTTATTTCGCATCACTATCACATTTTATCTATTTTATATCTTATACTCGTATATGACTTGATAAGACCGTTTCCAGTTATAGAAACTACGAGGAAATGACTGAACAGAATTTTACAAACGAGTACTCATCTTGAAAATGAGGTAATCAGGATTCCGATAGAAATAGTGGCCTAAAATTAAAACCCAATTTTCCTAGTGAATTTTCCATCTTTTCCTTCTGTGTGGGCAGTGGTTCATCTGTACAATCATTCTTTGTTTACAACATCATGTAAACCATGATTTGCATATAAATGTATATTGGTAAATAAAAATATATTTGTCTTTGTTTAAAAATAATATCGGCTCAATAATTGTTACGTTTGTGGTTTGGTGCAATGAATAGATAGCGATCTGTGTTTGTATTTTTTTTTCCTATTGTTTGACTAGTACTATTAATTCTCTACTTCATGTTTAGATTCCTAGAAATTTAAGTGTTTTTGTTTATGATTTGATTATTATGTATTATAGTGTTTATTAATGCTTTTTTTTTTCGTTGTTGAAGAAGGTGAAAAATGTAATGTTGTGTGTTTGCATATTCTATTATTGTTGAGGTTAAGACGATTTCATGTTTTTTTTCCTTATATTTTCTTAACCCTTTCTACCTTCCTTAACCTTTCCTTACTCTTGGAGGCAACAAGAACCTAATTGGACCACAGTAGGCCTATTGTATATCTATAGTTTGGCGAGCCAAGACTTCCCGCCCTGTGTAGTGTTTTCCCGCCAAGTGTTGTTGGCGCAGTTTTTAGCGCTGTTGATTTTAGTCATACGCTGAGACTTTGTAGAGCCAGAAATGAGTTAAGGTTCCGTGAACTTTAACCTGGAAGCGGTCCAGTCTCTTTTATTCGTGTGCGTGTGTTAATGAAGAGGACCGCTCCAAGACAATACCAATCAGACAACATAAAATGAGATAGAGATCGTTCAAATTTATATTCGAAATGATCAAATGTGTACCAGTCATAAAATTAACCATTAGAGTTAAACCGATTAACCAAACAAATTTGAAATAACGACATTTTGTACTACAAAATGAGATAAAATAAAAATATTGAGATGTGAAAATAAAAGTACTTTTATAAGATTAAAAATGATGTAATTTTACCATTATTAAATCGTTTATAAATTAAAAAATGCCTTTATTCAACATATCATAACTATGTTTTTGTGTACACTTCATATGAATATCTAGCTATACAAAATTTCAACCCTATACATTAATTACTTTACCTTAACAATGGTAAGGTAAAAGCATAAAATAGCAAGTTTGACCCCAAATAGCTCGTGAACTGTAATGATTTGAAATCAATGAATGACTTGTTAAAATAGCGCAATAATTTGTTTATGGTAAAATGGCCTTAAGTCTCCGTCATCACACCCAGTCCACCTCACTACACCATCTCTTTCGGGTCCATTCTAATCTTATCCTCCCATGTGCGTCTAGGTCTTCCCACTCTCTCTGCATGTCCTGCCCGCCGTAATCTACGAGACTTGATTATCCTAACAATGTATTGTGATGATTACAGGGTATGTAACTCATCGTTATGTAACCTCCTCTACTCCCCAGTAACCTCATTCCTTTTTTCGACCAAATAATAATGTAACAACAATATTAAATTATAAACTTTGTCTAAGATCATGTTTAAAAAAAAATTGGGGGCGAGACTAACATGTTCGAATGACTTACCCAAGTCGGGAGGTTGGGTCTCTTGTTCGAACCCAGAACGGACGGGGGTGCATATGGCACATTTTCCCACTAAAGCAGTTCTGCACTCTATATACAGGTTAATTCAGATGCATTTCATTTTAAATATCCTACCGTAACGATCGTAACGATTTTTTCTAACTTTATTTGACCCTCCCTTCCCCCAATTTTACATCAAGAAGACATTTAGCCTAACCCCTTCCCTCCTCCAAACTGCGTTACGTAACTTTTCAAATCAAAAGTGAACGTCATTATTTCATGTGGAAGCTTTTTTTTTTACTCTAAAAGAGAGACTCAGATTTAATAAGTTTGTCAGTCGGCGTTAGAGTTACATTACCCACTAGGCACGTGCCTTGGACGCGAGATTTTTGGTGACGTAACATTTAAAGAAATCAAATTGTTTACAGCAGTGCCCTTTCCAAGATACGACGTCACGAGATGTGAAACCAAACCCTTGTCTTCAACAAGAATGAACAAAATAATAATAAAAAAAAACAAAAAACGCGGACTAAACTGTAGCTGGAGCATGCTTGTTATAAAGCGCTAGTGTATAGTTAGAGAGCCTTGTCGGGTCTACTAATGCCATCTGTCGGCTAATAATTGAGACACTCATATGTGAATTGCAAAGCCGTGCCAGGAGCCTGTTTAGAGAGGTAAAAAGGAGGGGGGATGGGGGGGGGTCTGCAACTCATGTGCCTAGGAGCGCCATATTTCAAAATGTGATCCTGGTCAGCGGAAATTACTTAAAGTAATAAAATATGAAAATAACATATTTTCAACATTACAACTGAATCATAAGATGTTACGTAATACGGATGTACCCACCCAGTAGTAGAAGTCAGCGTTCCTAGCTACAAGACTTGGGATCCCGGGTTCGATTCTCGGCTGGTACTGGGGTAGTTTTTCCCCCCGGACTATCTCGACTGTCACAAAGGTCTGGTTGGTTAGGCTTAAGTTATATTTAAGAAACACTCATGGTTTCACACCCTCATGTTCACTAGTATCACCCTCTCATCTCATTGAGACGTGGATAGGCTAATGGATATTCTTGGTGTAAACTATCAATTGCTAATTTTGAGGTTAAATTTAATTAATTAGGCTCAAACTTTTGCCTTTACCGCGTTTATTGCAAAGTAAATTGTATATCTATGTAGCAGTGAAAGTTCAAATTAAAATGTTTATGGGTGGCTGGCTTACTTTGCACTGCAAATTAAAGATTTCCTCCCCTTGTTCCATTTTCTTTTTTTTGCGGCGAGCACATAGTCGCAAATGTGCTTTAGCACCCCTTCGTTTATCTTCTTTACGTTTAGTTTTTTCCATTTCCACGCACTCAGACACCATTTATAAACAATACGTTTAATTTTAGGGTGGCGAAACCGATAACCTGGTTGGAAAATACGGTGGGTTCACGAATAATAATCGCTAATAGCTAATACACACAACCATAAATTATTTGGTTGAGTATGATGTTCGTTTTCACAACAGCAAAAATAAAATATACAAGTTCAGATACTGTTCAATAGCAGCCTAACCTTCTCGATAGTGTTGCCAACCCTGAAGTCTCTCGCGATATTACATGGACCTGAAATGGATTGTATTTTGACCGGTAGGATACAACTGTCTGACATTATATTGATAAACCCACCCATTTTCATAAAACAAAATTAATAATTAATGTAGAATTTGTTACTTTATAACAGGGCCACAGGATATTACTTTTAGAAAATACCCTAAAATTGGATTGTACAGGTGGTGACATTATAACAAAAGTAGTATCCAGATCGTACAGTTGGTCAAACTGCTTCTAGAGGACAGCACCAAACAAACTAAAAGAGCGCATGTTCCTAAAAGAGGGTGGAGATTTTTCAATTCCTTTTCCTCTCAACCCTAAGAAAAAAAGGTTGAGGGGGGTGGGGGAAGAGAGGAAGACTTGGTGGCTACGGAATTACTACCGCACAGCTCACAGTAGAAAAATAACAGCGATGATATCTTACATAAATACCCGAGAAAACAATCGCAGATTATCTTAAAATTTTCCGTTGTGAGGATTGTGACTAGTGATGGGCACAATCGAGTAAAAATAATCGAGTTACTCGATTGTGTTGTGTAATCGGTTGTACTCGATTCTTCCGGGATTACTCGAGTAACTTTACTCGGTCCTTGTTATTCTTTTATTTTCTCTTTTCTAACCAGCTGAGTGAGAATCGACCTTATAGACTGGACTGTTTACCATGCTATTTCCATTTAAAAGGCATATTCCCTTAGAGCTCATTTTTCACCAACAGTTTCTGCCGCTACGCAAAAATGACCCTTAATGGTTTAAATGTTGCCCATGCATTTTTAATACAAAATACTCTCAGATGTAAAGTACACAATCGAAAAGCATGCTAACTAAGGTTATAACATTTCCGATTCTTTTTAAAAATACTCGATGAAAGTTACTCGATTCTTTTTACTCGCACCTCAGCAGTTTTATTTCCACAATCGGAACCAATTATTGTCTTTCTTAATTTATTGATTACTAGATAGCTGTTGCCCGCGGCTTTGCTCGCGTGGAAGTTGATTATATACAAATACGAAAATATACATATGTATTTACAGATTAATTAAAAATATTACGTTACGTTTATGACCATAACTTGACCTCAGATCAAAAATAATGCAAGTCCGATACAAACTTTCACCCCCTTTTTCATCCCTTATTAAATAAAATTTCCAAAATTCCTGAAACATGTATTTATTTGTTTTACGTCAATAACCGAAATACAAAATTTTGTTTATGTAACTTTCAAAATGACTGACTTTCATACATATTATTATACATATTATCATCCCCTATTTTGACCCCTTTGGGGTGGAATTTTCTAAATTCCTTTATAAAACTGAATATTTGATCGAAGATAACATATTAAAAAAATCACGTCCTACCGTCTGTTTAGGTTATACGCATATTGGAATTACTCTACTGGAGTGGGGATGAGGAGGGAAGCATTTTAGAGGTGATCTAACCGCATTTGCGTAGAAGAAGAGTGGGAAACCATTTAGGAACAAACCGTCCCAATAGACCCACCCAGGATTCGAGCCCCGCTCTTCCCGTCAACAGACCAGTCTAACACGAGAGTGAAGCCTTAGACCATCGGGCCTCATAAGTAATGATGTCACAAATAAATGTTTTCCCTTTTAAAAAAGTACAATTATTATGAATTTATTTAGCTAGAATTTAAAAAGAAGTTTATTTTATTAAAAAGATAAAAAAATGTTAATCTTTTTTATTGTGAGACTTCTTAAAACGCATACTTTTGTATTGGACTGTACATGCAACATGAAACCTGAAGATAACACTGTCAGTGTCAACTGCCCCCTACAGGAAGAGAGAATGGACTTGCTATTAGTATCGAATTCCATTGCAAGACTCCCGAGTAATGTTGTC
The DNA here is from genome assembly GCA_039000515.1 of Timema cristinae. Taxonomy (NCBI): domain Eukaryota; kingdom Metazoa; phylum Arthropoda; class Insecta; order Phasmatodea; family Timematidae; genus Timema; species Timema cristinae. The sequence goes on from JBCFYV010000001.1 coordinate 57,789,783, forward strand.
CAACCGATTGCCATGGGACGATTCAAGTAGATGATTCGTATAAAATTACTCGAGTAACTTTACTCGATTCTTTTTAAAGAGAATCGAATAATTACTCGATTCCTAGAATTACTCGATTGTGCCCATCACTAATTGTGACCCTGTCAAAACGCGAATGTTTTACGGGAGATCGAGGTTTCTTACATTTTAACCTCAAAAGTACAACTTTTTGCGGAAAGCGTCGTCGAATAGATATTTTAACGTTAAGCTTTTTAACTGCTCAGAAACCTGTTGATAACTTTCGCCTACATTTAGGTGAAAACCATATTTTAAAATATGAATTCACTTTTTAAATAATGCATGATTTCTAAACGTCTGCAAAGCATTTCATCCCCCCTTCCAACCCTTTGTAACTCGCTCAAAGTTCTAGATATTTCTTAATCAATCATTTAGAATACATAAATATACAAATACAAAAAAATCTCGTTTTAGAATAAATTATTGAAAGAGAGTAGACCTAAACATTACGTAGCTACAAAAATTGAGCTAATGTTGAGAAAAATCTGTAAGATAGCGTTTGCGTCGCTGAGAAAAAGGTGAGAGTGGTTGTTAACGGTCCGTCCCGTTGAGAACCAAAAAAACCTGTCTTCGTAAGCGGTGGAGTGATGGTAAGTCTTGGGCTGATGTTTCGGGTAAGGTAGAGGGGGTGGGGGAGAGGGTGGATTAGCAGGTAGACAATACCTGTTCAGATTATACGCCTTTGTACTAATTACTCTAACTTTAAATCTAGGACAGACACAAAATCCATCCCCCGGCCGTCAATTCATCACTGTGCAAAGGTAAACCCACATTTCAACAATGATAAATTTCTCGGCCATGCCAGGAATCGAGCCCACCGTAGGTGGACGTACTACCAAAGGAGCTAAGCCTCGTAATTTAAGTTAAATCCCCAATCAAATTTATAGATTTTTTTTACAAAAGGGCTAATTTGTTTTTAAATAATGATGGGGAGAGTGCACAGCATAGTCTTTCTCGCTACTGTAAATAAAAGAGATATTTACTTAAAACACGTAAGATAATTATTTGAAAGAAGTTATTAGACATTGTTGCACATTCTACCAAAGAACATAAACGAAATACTGTATACTGTTAGAGAAAAGAGGAACATCACACCCACAGAGCATTACGGCAATTTCCAAATTCAAAGACCTCCGTAATGTATATATTTATTTATATATATTTATATGTACATATTATATAAGTGTATTATATATATGTATATATACACCTATAATTCGGAAACTATTTTTTTATAAAAAGAAAATCTTGAAATATCTTTAAAATAACGATTTAATTATCTATGTATGCGTTTTGGTGCTCATTATTTTTTTTTTCTCCAAATAATAGGTTTCGATGTTCACTTTATCAAATAGTAACAAAATACAAATGCATTAAGTTTAGTTATGTTTCTATACTACCACTTAATTTTGAGGGGATTTTCAAAGTTATTTTTTGAGAGAGAGTTTGAGACAGAAAGAGAGTAAGTTTGAGACAGGGAGAGAGTTTGAGAGATAGGATGAGTTTGAGAGAGGGAGAGGGAGTTTAAGACAGGTAGTAGGTATGAGAGAGAGTGTTTGAGAGATATAGTAAAATAAGAGTGTGATAAGATAACTTGACAAAGATTGTGTGATAGTGTGTGTGTAAGGAGAGAGAGTGTAAGAGAGAGGGAGAAAGTGTGAGTGAGAGGGTGAGAGAAGACAATGTGTGTGTGAGAGAAGAGAGAGAGAGAGTGTGTGAGAGCGAGATGCACCATGGCTCATATGTACAATGATTTTTTTTTTCTTCACATCTCCACGGAAGCCTTGATTTGTTTATTATTGTATATAGGTAAGAAAAAAAATTAACTAAGGCTAAATATAATAACAACTAGATTCTTATTTAATTAGTATGGTGCAACAAATAGTTTTGATATAGAACTGGGAAAAGGGTTGTTTTAAATATTTCGTCGTGGTATGAAAGCGAAAAATAAACACCTAAAGCTCTAAATATACTATAGAAAATTGATATCCTTTGATCAATAAAATGTCGAGTGAGGCCTCATGACATAGAACATTTCCCAGTAAAAAGTTTTAAATACATTTAAGCGTGATAATCCGCAACCATTGCTCTAACGACAAAATAGTACTTTAGAAAATTCCACTTTTAATATCGCACATCGCTGTCATGCGCATGAAAGTATGTAGTATCAAATTAAATGTGCTTAGGCGTTCATAGTCACGGGTAAACACCACCGCCGAACCGCGCATTCAAAATATTTGGAAATAAAAAGGAAGTGCTTAACCTAAATTTTAAACAGCATGCTTAAGTAGGTGTATTTGCGGTATACGGCAACACATCCCATTAATCACCATTTTAATGGATTCTGAGATGACATGAGGATGGGGGGTGGTAGGAAGGGTTGTAGCACATGATGGAGGGGATGGAGCACCTGGGTGCGGGGAGGAGTGGGAGACTATTTTACGGCGACACTCATTTGCATAATTGGATGGAGAGGGTTGGAGCCCTCGATAGTGGCAGAGAGATGTGAGGAGAGGGGGTGGAGGGGGGACAATATTTTTTTTTTGATGAGGACTGTGATCTCCAGGAGAGGTGAGGGGTTGGAGGGAGGGGGGCAAAATATTTTTTTGGGGGTGGGGTAGAGGACGCGACTGGGATGCAAGCCCTCGGGATGGCTGAGAGGGGGGGCGGGGGGGGACTAGCATACGGGGAACAGGGTTTTCTCTCCCTCTCTCTCATCATCGTGATGTAGTAGAGCAGCTTACTCCCTCAAACCTTGATGGTCGGTCCTAGCAAAGATTGGGAATTAAGGATATGACAAGTATTATTCAGTACAAAATTCTCTCTCTCTCTCTCTCTCTCTCAAAGAGGGAGTGTAGCTTATGGACCTCGAACCCTGATGGTTAAGGATATGACAAGTATTATTCTCTCTCAAAGAGGGAGGGTAGCTTATGGACCTCGAACCCTGATGGTCAAGGATATGACAAGTATTATTCACCTCTAAATAAATAGTACAGTTTTTTTTAAACCTAGTATATTCTTAATATTACATTGATACATATATATATTCAGTACAAAATTCTCTCTCTCTCAAAGTCTTAGTCTTTTCAACATATAGTCTTTCACCACTTGAAAAGTTTGTATTTGTCGTCGCCTAGATAGATCAGTCCGCGTTGCGACGCGTTAAACCGACTTCTGTATCTCGCGCCAAAGTTTTTGCCCGGAAGACGCACTTTACCCACATAGTCCAGCGTCACGATGTTCGGCTCGTCCTCCGGCTCGCTGATCTCTTCGTCTCCTTCCAGGTGACGAACGTTGTAGGCCCGATACTTTTCGAGTTCGGAGATGCTTTTGACGCGGTCGAGTTCCTCCCGCTCGATCCGATCCAGCTCGATGCACAAAGCGTCTTCGTCGAGCAGGGGAGCGTCTTCGCTGAGAATTTGTGGCTCGTCCCCTTCCTTCAGCTTGTAGACGGCACATGATGTTGAACAGTTCTCGACGGACTGACTCGCCTCGTACATTCCCGGATTATGGCATCCGAGCCAGTGCACCGAAGAGTCGCAACACTCGCTGTAACCCTTCTCGGCTCTCGCGATGTAGTACTCCAAGCTGCTGTCTGATATCTTAATTTCACTCATGTCCTCCAGACGATAACCCAACCGTCTAAACATTTCGAATGAGATGCGTCTCCCTACCTCCCGCTCGCTTTATATGCTCGGGATGAAGGGAGGGACATACCCTCTCACCCCTCCTCTATATCCTTCGCATCGATCCACGAATTGTGTGTAGATCACAGAAAACAACTTAACGGAACAGGATACAGATCTAGAGGTCCCGAGTTCAATCCTCACAGAAAACAACCTAACGGAACAGGCTACAGATCTAGAGGTCCAGGGTTCAATCCTCACCTCAGTACCGGTACAAACCCTTCCTTCACCTCTGGTGAATGTCAGGTCATCACCATGGTTCGGATTCCACGTTAAACTGTATCTCACAATCACCCTACCATTACACATTAGCGTAAGTTAGACGTGATGCTAATAAATATAACTCCCTGGTATTGATGCGGGCTAGTGCGTTCTTCCTATTACAATCCGACTATATCTAGCGGCCAACATAGCTATGTGTGACATAGTGTGCTCCTGACTATATCTAGCAGTCAACAGAGCTATGTGTGACCAAGTGTGTTCTTCCATAGAGCTATGTGTGGTGTGTTTGAGAGGTCTGTATTGTGATCTCTCATCCTCTTCTGGAAACAAAGTAAATTGTCTAGTTCCCTAGTCCAAGGGCGGTACAGGTAGGAAGAACGGTAAAGTCTGTTCGACGTAGGAATTATTTTCTGAAAGGTCTTTTTTTCCCTAGCAGAAATATAGTATATAGTCCGATATTGGTAGGAAAATAGACCTTTCAGAGAGTATAAACCCACCTCGGTGACGTGGTTAGCTAACGTGCTCAACTGCTGAGGACGGGGCGAATCTCGGTCGGGTGAACTGAGGGGGCTGGTTCACATGGTGCTAAAGCTACTAGATCATTCGCCAAGTCATGTTATCTTCGGCCGTCATCATGTTGAATTTTCTAACCAAAATCAGGGAACACGAATGGTTTCTCTTCATGCTAGGGAGAACGGGTTCCCTCGGTAATTACATTATACGTTTAAAGTTAATTAAGGTTAATTATTCTACACATGGCCTGGATACTGTTGGTATAAGATGTCGGACTTCAATCCTCAGTCCTTAGGATATCTCCATTTTCATTGCTTTCATCTACGATATCTAAACATTATATCTTTGTGTGGCATCTAGCAATAGATACCATATCTACAATCATGTTTCCACTGGAGTGTGACATCTAGCAATAGCTACAAGATCTACTATCATGTATCCAATACAATAACTACCAGATCTACAATCATGCATCCAATACAGTATGACAACTAACAATAACTAGCAGATCTACTATCATGTATCCAATACAGTGTGACATCTAACAATAGCTATCAGATCTACTATCATGCATCCAATACAGTATGACATCTAGCAATAACTACCAGATCTACAATCATGTATCCAATACAGTGTGACATCTAACAATAACTACCAGATCTACTATCCAGTATCCAATACAGTGTGACAACTAGCAATAACTACCAGATCTAAAAATCATGTATCCAATACAGTGTGACATCTAACAATAGCTACCATATCTACTATCATGCATCCAATACAGTATGACATCTAGCAATAACTACCAGATCTACTATCATGTACCCAATATAGTGTGACATCTAGCAATAGCTACCAGATCTACTATCATGTATCCAATACAGTGTGACAACTAGCAATAACTACCAGATCTAAAATCATGTATCCAATACAGTGTGACATCTAACAATAGCTATCAGATCTACTATCATGCATCCAATACAGTATGACATCTAGCAATAACTACCAGATCTACAATCATGCATCCAATACAGTGTGACAACTATCAATAACTACCAGATCTACTATCATGTATCCAATACAGTGTGGCATCTAACAATAGCTACCAGATCTACTATCAAGCATCCAATACAGTATGACATCTAGCAATAGCTACCAGATCTACTATCACGTACCCAATACAGTGTGACATATAGCAATAACTACCAGATCTACTATCATGTATCCAATACAGTGTGACATCTAGCAATAGCTAGCAGATCTACTATCATGCATGCAATACAGTATGACAACTAGCAATAACTACCAGATCTAAAATCATGTATCCAATACAGTATGACATCTAACAATAGCTACCAGATCTAAAAATCATGTATCCAATACAGTGTGACATCTAGCAATAACTACCAGATCTACTATCACGTACCCAATACAGCGTGACATCTAGCAATAACTACCAGATCTACTATCATGTACCCAATACAGTGTGACATCTAACAATAGCTACCAGATCTAAAATCATGTATCCAATACAGTATGACATCTAGCAATAACTACCAGATCTACTATCATGTACCCAATACAGTGTGACATCTAGCAATAACTACCAGATCTACTATCATGTATCCAATACAGTGTGACAACTAGCAATAACTACCAGATCTAAAATCATGTATCCAATACAGTGTGACATCTAACAATAGCTACCAGATCTACTATCATGCATCCAATACAGTATGACATCTAGCAATAACTACCAGATCTACTATCACGTACCCAATACAGTGTGACATCTAGCAATAGCTACCAGATCTACTATCATGTATCAACTAGAGTGTGACATCTAGCAATAGCTACCAGATCTACTAACATGTACGCAATACAGTGTGACATCTAGCAATAACTACCAGATCTACAAACATGTATCCAATACAGCGTGACATCTAACAATAACTACCAGATCTACTATCACGTACCCAATACAGTGTGACATATAGCAATAGCTACCAGATCTACTATCATGTATCCAATACAGTGTGACAACTAGCAATAACTACCAGATCTACAAACATGTATCCAATACAGTGTGACATCTAACAATAACTACCAGATCTACTATCATGTACCCAATACAGTGTGACATCTAGCAATAGCTACAGATCTACTATCATGTATCAACTGGAGTGTGACATCTAGCAATAGCCACCAGATCTACTATCATGTACGCAATACAGTGTGACATCTAGCAATAGCTACCAGATCTACCATCATGTATCAACTGGAGTGTGACATCTAGCAATAGCTACCAGATCTACTATCATGTATCCAATACAGTGTGACAACTAGCAATAACTACCAGATCTACAATCGGGTATCCAATACAGTGTGGTAAAAGGTTAAATATCTTCTGCAAGTTTTCAATCCTTAGTCCTGCTCAAGATGATTGCCAAACATCCTGATGGTCTGACTTCAATCCTCACTCATGGTAAAAAGGTTAAATATCTATTGTATGTTTTCAAACCTTAGTCCTGCTCAAGACGATTGCCAAACATCCCGATGGTCTGACTTCAATCCTCGCTCATGGTAAAAAAAAGGTTAAATATCTTCTGTATGTTTTTGGATCCAAACGCAATTATTAAATTATTGTAGGTATAGCTAAAATCTAACTAATGTGCCCTAGATTTAATAAATTCTCACCCTCACTAACGGTCACGTTGACTAACGCGTCATGCTTGTAATTTACTTAAATTCCTTCCACGGAAGGTCAGGTTCGAAACTCATCCGGTTTTAGTGGAGGGGTGGTTTTTACAAATATGATTTATCATAAGGGTGCACTGAGTTCTAGCCTTGGATGAAGCAGTTTAAAATATTGTACGTCTAATGTAGAAATGCGGCCGCCAGTTATATATAATTGACCTGAATCGTTGTTGGACTACACATTCTTAAATTAGCTGGAATAGACTAAAGTTCTTATAATAGGGTTCTAATGATTTTAACTTTTTGAGGGAGGGAAGGGTACAGCTCCTGAATTATAACGTCCTGAACCCCTCGGTCTTTTATCTAAACATAAATTTACAGATTCTAACAGTGTGCTTAATCTATGCCTCGTAAGACCTAAGTTTACTTCATTAACTAACAATACGAGGTTCGAACCTTGCTCCCCAGATAATTGTGCTTAATCTGTATCTTGTAAAACCAAAGTTAATAATCTTACAGGTTAAAATATCATTGAATTGTTTAATAGTTTTTTTAAAAAAACACCTACTTGAGTCGTTTTTGAAATGAGTTTAAACACACATTTTTTTCCAACCTCTTTTTTCCCGTCTTTCTTTTTAACAGAAGGGTCCGAGGGAGAACAACCCAGCTCGCTCTCAGGATAATTGTGTTTAATCTAAACCTCGTAGATTCGTACATTAAAAGTTATTTGCAAAAGGATATTTAAGAATAAAGCATCTACGTATACACTGACACGATTCAAATCGTTACTGGCAAACCGAACAAGACTAGATTGAAGCTTTTTTTTTTATACATTCCCATCTTCCCAGGTTGCTGACCTGCTGGTCTAGGGGTAAGTTGTCAGACTTCTGTGCTGACGGTCTGGGTTCAAACCTCAGTACCAGTACAAACCCTTCCTTCACCTCTGGTGAATGTGGGGAATGCCAGCCCACCACCGTGGTTCGGATTCCTCCATTTCATCTCACAATCACCCTACCATTACTCATTAGCGTAAGTACGACGTGATGCTAATATATATATAACTTCCTGGTATTGAAGTGGTCTAGTGTGTTCTTCCTATTACAATCTGACTATATTTAACGGTCAACAGAGCTATGTGTTCTTCCTATCACAATCTGATTATATCTGACGGTCAACAGAGCTATGTGTGACCTAGTGTGTTCTTCCTATTACAATCTGACTATATATCTAACGATCAAAAGAGCTATGCGCGACCTAGTGTGTTCTTCCATAGAGCTATGTGTGGTGTGTTTGCGTTGGGACTGAGAAGTCGGTGTTCGTTACCCTACGTTCTATGAGAGGTCTGTATTGTGATCTCTCATCCTCTTCTGGAAGCAAAGTAAATTGTCTAGTCTCATAGTTAATAGGGTTCTAATGATTGGAAAAAAATGTTTAATGTGAATCTTGTAAATAATTAATGATGATTGAAGAATTAAATGTTTAATGTAATTAACTTTAAATGTATGAATCTTGAAAAGAATTAGCGATGTTTAATGTAATTAATTTTTAAACGTATGAATCTTGTAATAGAGTTCTAATGATTGGAAAAAATAAATGTTTAATTAACTTTTAATGATTGAAAAAAAAGTTTAAGTTCTAATGATTTTAACTTTTAATGATTGAAAATAAATGTTTTATGTAATTAACTTTTTTTAAATAAATGTTTAATGAAAATTAGCTGATTTTAAAAAAGAAGGGGAGGTAAGAAATAATGAAAAAACCCTATCCATAATTAATTCTATTTAATGAATATAAAGATTTTAAAACACATAGATACAAGTTATAGTTCTTGAAATTGTTTATTTAATGAATATAAAGATTTAAAACACATAGATACATACTAAATTTCTCAAGTTATAGTTCTTGAAATTATACATTAACACTAATCACTTACACTATAGAGTACAGGACGTGAATATTTTTTTTAGTTTTAATCACTTACACTACAGAACATGAATATTTATACATTAACACTATAGAGTACTGGACGTGAATATTTTTTTATCACTTACAGTATAGAACATGATTTTTTTCACATAGACGCACTGTCACCCTATAGAGTTGACGGTCTGATTGAGTAATGGGACCAAGGAAGAGTATTGACAGTTCCCGGTACTCTATATCTTTTATCGTCGATAGAGCATAGAGCGACTCTATTGAATTTTTGTGTGTACAGTTTAAATCCTACTGCTCTTATTGAACGAGCCTCTTTCATGACTATCGTCTCATCTGTCAAACAATTACGATAATCCTCTAATGAAAGCGTTCTTAACGCACTACTCTTCACCCCTTTAGCCTTGAGAGTCTCCCCCACCCCTTGTACCGAGAATGAATAGAGTTTAGGACGTAAACCAATGAACTCAGTGATGATCTGACCTCGAGTCTCGTCTTTTAGTTTACCGAGCACCCCTTTATTCACTACGGGCATCCTGTAAACATTGTCTTGTCCGTAGGTGGAGGTGTCCAGATACTCATTAGCTAACAGGGCAAGTCTCTGGTATGCATCTTCAACAGTCATGTAGTAGAGAAGTGAGTCAGTATCAGTGTATTGAAGTTTTAACGTACCTTGGGGGAAGGCAGGGATCATAACCTGGTAATGCAGACCGTACATGACTACCTTCGAGATTTCCAAAATGGCGAATCCCGCATAGATAGGCATATCAAAGTAAATCTCTTGCGGTTCCATCTCGATGATGACTAGGTTTTCTGACACTATCGAGCGGTTTTTAAAGTTTGGACTGGCTATAAGGTTACCCGCTCCAAATTTCCCATCCCACCTGGTAGCTATCTTTATCGTACGGTATGCCCTCTTGTTAGATATGAGGCGGCCGAATGCGGCATTGTTCATCAGTTTGAAAAACATGTTTTCAAATTGATTACTCGCTTTACTCCTCATTTCGGCGTTCAACCTGATATACGGAGCCATCCACGGCGCTTGCTTGAAACTGAGAACACGGTGAACTCTCGTAAGTTTCAACCCGTTCGCTAAACATAGCTTTAGATGACGGTAGTGAATGACGTACCCGGTCTTATCAGCTAAAGTTGTTAACAGTTTCTCATGTTTCCCTACAGGTGGAATCCCTTTCTCAGGACAGAACGGCAAGTCAGAATGAGCGTCGTGTACATCTTGCGGGTATTCAAGATCTACCTGCAAGATATAACCCGTATCCGCATCATCCTTTACTTTTAGCACGTCCAATCGAGCAATTTCTTCTTCTTTGAGCCACCTGAACTCTCCATAGGGAAGTGAGGACAGCATACTAAATGAATAGAGTCCATTTACGTCCAGATATACAATGTAGGACTCTGGCTTGGAAGGATCAAACGCGTCCATATAGCGATTATTCGCTACAGCGTGACGATTAGCCACAAAACATATCCCTCCGCGGATAGCTCCCTCTATGAATTGATGAGTGTCCACATCATCGATTAATTCGAGCCGTACCCGGGTTATTCTCAATAGAGCCTGGTACGCTAGACTGGGAGCTGTAAGGGACCATCCGGGATCGAGCCTATACGTCTTCATGCAGAGATCACGAAAGTTCTCAAATACGTCCCCTAGTAAAGTTACGTCTGTGTACAGGTAGAGGTTCGAATAGTCCCAAAGATTCTTACATTCGAATACTCGCCAAACCTTACAGGCGTGATCATAGTCTACCTGAGAGATATGACTTTCCGTGAGCGCGTTGTAAAATTTATCTTTGCTCGGTAACTGAGTCTCGTCAAGCCGCTCGAATGAATCAATATAATCATAGGGGAACACTCCTTTTCGTGTGACTAATTTGAAGCGTTCATCCTCGGGATGGCACTTACGGGTGATTTTAAGTTGCTCGGGTTCGAGGTAAGATACGCATTTCTCTAGGGAAGTACATAGAAAACTGAAACTATCTATAATTTTAATCGTGATCCCTCGAAACCCGCACCGAATATATTTCATGATTACTTTGAATCTTCCCATAGTCTCTCCAATAACTCTGACTTTTCCCGGATTGATGAGAACGCTCTCCCCCGTGAACGGATCAGTTTCTCTACGTTCAACGAGTGATTCTAGAAGGAAAAAATTATCGTAGCAACGTGCGTTATGAATTACTACGCTCAGGTGAGTCGGGTTCTTGTAATTAATATTGCACCCTGCGTGACTACTCCCCCGGTAAAGTCCGGTCAAGTGACAATGATCCATAACCCGAATATCATCATTCTTGTAGGGCTTCTCGCATATATGGCAATGAGAGGCTGTATTATGAGCGTCTCTTTGAGCAGGAGTTAACGGTTTCATCGGTACGACAGTACTATAATGCTCTAGTACACGCTTCGCAGTATCTATGAGCGCCTCAACAAATTGGTCAGTACAATCTTTTCCCGTGAAATGACGGTACTCTGAGAGACTATCGTTAAAATTACATTTAACGTACATTCCTACAGAATAAGCTACATGACGTTGAACATTCTCAGTATAAGAACATTTCGGGTCGGGATCACTCGTCTCTATAGGCATAAGTAGGCTCTCCAGGTCAGCATATACGATAAATCCTGTTTTCTCCTGCTGCTTATACTGAGTGAACGTGAGGAATTTATCTTCCCCTTGAGGGAATGTACCCTTACCGCGTCGAATTTTATACACGTCTCTTTATGTTTTGTGAGTTTGTTTTCAGTCAAAAAAGCGGACAGGCATCTATCACAAAAGTATCTACGTCCTCTGTTAGACGCTCGCGGTAGTTGAGGGTTTATTAATCGTGACAGATTTTTAATCCAGCTGAAATGATAAGTTTCTGTCCCGTGAACTCTTATCATAAATAAATGAACATGTCTAGCACGCTCTTTAGCACTGACATGTACGGGAACAATTACTAGTTTTTTAGAGGTGTCAGCTGTATCAATATAAGAGTCACTCCCATCATGCTTTGCAGTGTACACATTTATAGATATATCGTTAAGCTTTTCAAAACGCTCGATATATCTCATTTGGAAAGGGAGAGGGATCCCGTCCAGATTCAACACGTCTCGAAAATTGGGGTAAGAGGATAAACGTTGAGCATTTCCCGTCGGCTCAAAAATAGCTGATAATACAGATACGGGGAAACAATGACCTTCTTCACATTGCACATTTATCAGCGCTTCACGCCTGGCTATAGTTTCTGGGATTTGAACCCGAGCCCCGATCGTGAAAACCGTGTTTTTAGAGAGATTTATTCTCATCTCCAATGTACCGTCATACATCCAACCTGAGTCTCTAGAAACAAAACCTTCAATTTGAGCAAGGAGGGGGAAAACTACATTATTTTCATATAACTCCTCCAAGTTTGTAGTGCTAAATATACCGCATAGACTAGAGTTGAAATACCCTTTCTCAATTCTACCTTCGGTAGGATGTCTAAACTCGCAAATGAGGCTGCAATTTACCTTTATCGAGTCATTTGCAATGGTTTCTTCTACCGTCTTTACGTATATACCCCCGCACGCGACAAGAAACTGGACAGGGTCCTTGTAAGGCAATTCGTTAGTGATAGAATAGGTTTTTATACGGCGGGTGTACGCTTGCTCAATAAGTTTCAATGAGAGACCTAACGGTTCCAGGTACAGCCTAAACTGGGTAAATCCCGTACCTAAGTCATGTGACTGAGTCAAAAGTGTCCGGATCTGTCTATCTATATCCTCATGTCCGAGTATCAAAACGCTCGAGGTCTTAATCAACCCTGGTGTATGCTCAATGTATGCTTTATATACTTGTGTTGTGATATCACGTTTTAGATAATTAATTAAAAGTTGCTCATTCGAGGCTAATTCACGGAGAGTGTACACTTTATTTCCATTTATTTGGCGAGATATAATAATGGGCGGTGGAGAAGAAGAAGAAAAGCGGGCTCTTTTAGCTGCTGGTTCTGCCATTTAGCCTCCTCTTCATTCAGCTACAGTCCCCAGTGGGCTCGAGACAGCTGTAAACAAACAAACAGGAACGACTGTGATGAGTAATCATAAAAAAAAGTCTGACACCTTACCTCCCTAGACCATCAGTCACTGCCTTACTCTCGTATTGGGAGGGTCAAGGTTCGACTCTCGCCCAGGATGGTTTTTAACCTAATGGTTTTAACCTAATGGTTTTTCTAGTCTCTCTAACCACTCAAATTTGTACACATTTCCTCTAAAAAAAAATATAACCTTATTATTCCCTAGGTAGTATGGAAGATTTCTACGAAAGCTGTTTGTGATATTTTTTTAGTTTACTGTAAATACAGAAAGGTTTAAATGTTTCTTTTTTTGTTGCTGGAGCTAGCCGACCCTCGCCCCCCTTCCGTTAAAGAAGAGAAGAAGGTAACAAAAAAAGTGTGTTTAAATCCCCCGGATCCCTTCTGTTAAAAGGGAGTGGAAAATGTCTGTTTAAACTATTCACTCGTGTTAAATTCTCGATATTCCTTTAACCATGACGAAAATGTACTTAAACTATTCACATTTAACCTGAAAACAATTCAATGATTATTGACTTAGGTCTTACGAGGAATAGATTAAACACAATTATCCTAGGAAGTGGGGTTTGAACCTTGTATTGTTAGTTAATGATGTAAACAATTCATTCGTTGATTATTGGCCAGGACCGAGGATTGAACCCAGGACCTCTAGGTTTACCAGGTTTATTATTGAGTGTCAATTGAAGGGATGCTGTTGTCCCGGTTCACCGTAAATGTAACCATCAAGGCCTAATTAAGGTCATATTTTTTTAGGTCTGATTAGGCCTATTTTCATAATTCATGTTGAATAAGTATTAAACCCCTCGGATCCCTTCTGTTAAAAGAGAGTGGAAAATGTCTGTTTAAACTCTTTTCAAAAAACGACTCAAGTAGGTGTGTTTTTTTATTCCTTTAAAGCATTATTAACCATGACGAAAATGTGCTTAAACTATTCACATTTAACCTGAAAACAATTCAATGATTATTGACTTAGGTCTTACGAGGAATAGATTAAACACAATTATCCTAGGAAGTGGGGTTTGAACCTTGTATTGTTAGTTAATGATGTAAACAATTCATTCGTTGATTATTGGCCAGGACCGAGGATTGAACCCAGGACCTCTAGGTTTACCAGGTTTATTATTATTGAGTGTCAATTGAAGGGATGCTGTTGTCCCGGTTCACCGTAAATGTAACCACCAAGACCTAAATTTTGATGACATGTCATCTTTTTTTTTTTTGTTACATATAATGCTCATAATTACATAATATCTGTTCATGAACCTCTGTAGTTTTGGAATTTAAGGTCATATTTCCTTGATTTGTTTAATTTTTTTAAACCTGATTAGGCCTATTCACGTAATTCATGTTGAATAAGTAACTTATATTTAGTGTCACTTTTAATAAATAATCTTGAGCAATTGAGTAATTGATATATTACTCCAATTTAGTTAATTAACCCTAAGAATCATCGTAAGTTAATTGTTTAATTTTTTAGGTCTGATTAGGCCTATTCACGTAATTCATGTTGAATAAGTAACTTATATTTAGTGTCACTTTTAATAAATAATCTTGAGCAATTGAGTAATTGATATATTACTCCAATTTAGTTAATTAACCCTAAGAATCATCGTAAGTTAATTGTTTAATTTTTTAGGTCTGATTAGGCCTATTCACGTAATTCATGTTGAATAAGTAACTTATATTTAGTGTCACTTTTAATAAATAATCTTGAGCAATTGAGTAATTGATATTTCAAAAAACTATTCACATTTAACCTGAAAACAATTCAATGTTTATTGACTTAGATTAAGTACGGCTATCCTAACACACACATACACACACACGCACACATACGGGTGTAACTATTCACATTTAACCTGAAAACAATTCATTGATTAAGTACGGCTATCCTAACACGCACACCCATGAGTTGGACTGGATAGAACTATCTCAAGATAGCGATAGGGTGTAATGAGTTGGACTGGATAGAACTAACTCAAGATAGGGATAGGAAGTAATGAGGTGGACTGGATAGAACTAGCTCAAGATAGAGATAGGGTATAACTATTCACATTTACACTTACTCTTACACACTTACACACTTACACACTTACACACTTACACACTTATACACTTATACACTTATACACTTATACACTTATACACTTATACACTTACACACTTACACACTTAGACACTTACACGCTTACACACTTAGACACTTAGACACTTAGACATTTAGACACTTATACACTTATACACTTACCTTCAAAGTTCAGGATGGCTGTTTTGGTGGCGGTAGAGAGACCTTTGTAGACAAGTAGCAGACCCGCTTTCGAGATATCCTCTATCTGAAGATCGGTGAGCGTCGAAAATCTTCGCGGCAGCCAAACTTGATACTTGGCATCGAGTACAGTAAGTATACGACGACCGAATCGCGTATTTACAGATTTTATTGAAGAAATACGGTACGCGTGGCCTATCTCCAACTCTGTCAATTTACGTGGAAGTATCTCATTACATCCCACCTCCGTCAAAAATGCGGCCACAAATTCTGACGCCATGGCTAATATAGCTACCGGTTAAAAAAGGCTGACCACCCTTATTTATAGGCTCCAAGCCACGCCTCCCCCCCTCCCACAAAGTACCCAGATCTAGACCCTCAATGTGATTCTAAGCATGTCACTTGGAAAGAAATTTATGTTCTAATACCTTGACTGTTATGTTAATGTACGGCTCTTTCAAGAGCAGCTGTGCACCGTAGTCACTAGGTCAAGCCCCCCCGCGACACACTTTACCGTGTGGGACACCTTATAACCCTATCCATGGGGTTTAAACGCTACGTCACGATGCAAGAGATAACCCCTCCACCCGGGTGTTCCATACCGAAAAAAACTAAGACTTTGAGAGGGAGAATAATACTTGTCATATCCAGGTTGTTTCCTGGGAGAGAGAGAGAGGGAGAGAAAACCCTGTTCCCCGTATGCTAGTCTCCCCCCCCCCCCCCTCTCAGCCATCCCTAGCCCTCCGCGCATCTCAGTCGTGTCCTCTGCCCCTCACCCCTCCCCCTCCCCCCAAGTCCACCATCCACCAACCTACAACCCTCTCAGAAACACACCATCATGTCTCTCTAACATCACCCCCCACCTCCCCCAGATCCGCACCGGGCTCCAACCCTCCCCATCCTCCCCACATGTCTATCCTGTCATCTCAGGATCCACCCCGCACCCAGGTGCTCCATCCCCTCCATCCCTCGGCCACCATCATGTGCTACAACCCTTCCTACCACCCCCCCATCCTCCTGTCATCTCAGAATCCATTAAAATGGTGATTAATGGGATGTGTTGCCGTATACCGCAAATACACCTACTTGCTTATTTGGAAGTTATCTATAAATATGTTTACTACCGATAAAAACATAAACAATTACTTTTTCAAGAATTTCACAAATGGGAAACAAACCTTTTCAAAATACTAAAGCTAGTTATATTTATTTTTAAAACTATGACATTTTGTTATAAATACACATTATAATTAAAGTGGTTTAATGTTTCTATTTCATTTTTAATAATAAAAAAAAACTTTGACTGCTTTTTTTTTTTAACAAATATGACCCCTGCTATGTCCTATATATTGATCAGTTATTGTATATGTAAATAATGTAGCTATTGTTATAATTACTTTCATACCAAAAACTACTATTGTTATAATTACTTTCACACCCAAAGTTGCTATATGTTTAATTACTTTCACACCCTAAGTTAAGTACGGTAACAATTTATGAAAGTGGAGTTAAACTGTAAATGTAATTTTTCAAACATCCAAACTGCTTGGTTTTTTTCAAACCGCAAGCATAGAGAAATCCCCTCCTTTAGCAAGTGGCGGTTCTCGTACCTGCCTGTTGTAAGTACATTGTGAATGCCACCCCCCTCCCCCTCTACCACGCAAACCACTACGGGCCAGACATACTTTAACTCAATGAATGATGAAAATGAAGGTAGATATAGACAACACTGTAAGGGATTGGTTGCCATAGTAACATGACGCTTTTAAAGAAACCAAAAGTTGAAACACTAGCGTTCGAAGCGGTCACTCGACAGAACTAAAATTTTTGAGACTCAGTGGAAAAACCACCCAAAAAAACTTGACTCAATATTTTAACCTTTGATGTCCTCTCTATAGTATACATTTCTCTATGCCGCAAGTTTGGATCAAACTTATCAAATCAAGGCGGTGACATTGCCATATAATTGTGTACTGAATTCATTAATTGTGTCAATTTGTACATACCTACACGTCATTTTAAAGGAACTTAAAACATATTTCCCACTAAAAATATAACAATCATCCACTTACTCAGATTCCATTGGTTTGAAAGTCAAGTCTTCAGTGTTTGTGAACGTGGTACAAGATGAACTACAATCCACTTTGCCATTATCACTAAATAAATAAATAAATAAATAAAATAAATGAATAAATAGTAGATAATAAGTAGGATGTTTAGACTATTCATTTATTTAAAATATATTCTGTTAATTATAAGTAAACTTTAAAATTGAAATTTGGGAGCATAAAATATATTATGGAGAATAGAACCATTAAGAGATGAAATAATTCTGCATTGATGGAATTTTAATTATAAAGGCCAAATAATTTTATAACAATTCAAAAGATTAATATTTTGAAACAGATAAATCCGTTCACAAGGGCGCACTTTATTTTTCCTCAATATAGTAGAAAAATAATTATTGTAGTGTACATGGTAATCGAACCCGGACCCTTGTGCTTGGCGCACCGAAGCCATTGAGCTACCTACTCAGTACTTGTACAATGCTAAGAAATACTTATCAGTCATACTTTAAAGAAGGTTTGGAGAAATACGTGTGGCGAGACATGGCTCGTTAATAGCTATAATCTTATAGTCTAGATCATTAATATTTACTATAAATTATATCCAAGAAACCATTTAAAATAAATAAAAAATGTCCAAACGCCAGCATAAGGCTACCCTTGATCAACAATGGAGTGTGTTTCGGATTGTTATTAAATGGCCGATGATTTTACATACCACCAACTAACCCTTAAAATATGAGCGATAAGTGACCCTAGCACAGGAGTAGCCCTAGATGGCTCAGTGGTAAGATATTGACGTGCTAAGTTAGAGGTTCCCGATTTGGATCCGGATTACAAAAGAATTTTCAAAAAAGTTTATTATTTAACTTCAATAACCTAATATATGTTTGAAGTCATTTCACCTACTTATTAGCGGTTCGGGTTCTCCGAAATTCTTCATAAAAGCGTTTCATTGCCTTGGAGTGCTTATTCCTTTTGCTTTTTACATATCTTCTCCCATCTTTAAACTTTTGTGGGGCCATTTTTTAAAATAATAAAACTTGTTTTTCCACAATTAATACACTTCACACATCTCTAAAGACATTAAATGCAATTACATTCAGCCACACTGAAAAAAAAATCCTTTCATCAATAGTAGCACTTGCAACACTGACTTGAAAACGGTGTAGAGCCTGGTAACAATCCCTAAAGAGAGATGGTGATAGTTCAGGGCGATGAGCTTTACAAACACGCCAAAACCTCTAGCAACATATTTATGGTTTCAAGGACAGACAGCTGGTGACTTGGAGTGAGAAGGGATGAGTTGTCTGCTCTACTCTAACCAGGCCGTTCTGTTTCGGCTATTGCGGGCTTGTATCAGATATATTTTCAAAATCCGGGGGCAAAATATGTAGCACTTCAGCTTGTATCAATTTTCATGAGTTTCAGATTGAATATTAATGTGAATGAAGTACCATTATAAAGTTAAAAGAAGCCGGCATTAATTGATTTACTTCCCCCATTTATTACCTACGTTTAAGTAAACAAAATAATTAATTGAATATTGCATTTATTTGGCATTTTTTACGCTATTAATTGAAGGTTCATTTTAATAATATTATTTTCTATTAATAAACCTCCTCAAGTACTACTAACGTTTCAAATATGAAATCTTTACATCATTTGGTTTTTCTTTAAAATTGTTGCACTAGATGCCAAAATTTCAAACTTTGAGCAAATACTGTGCTTAAAATATTCATTTAATCTATATTTTATACACTGATCCAAGTTTGGTTTAAGAAGACCTATTAACATATATATAATTATTATATTATTAATTTTGGGCCATACACCCTTAACAATGTGGCCGTCTTGCGCACTCATGTTGTGAATTAAAATATCATCTGCACTTTGCACGGTGCCTATTTGGAAGTTGCTTACAGTTACATATACACGTAGTTCCGGGTATTCCTACAAGCAGCATTACACTACGGCTAACAAACTGTTTCAAATTTTATTTTATTTTAAATATGTTCTTAGAGCTGAGTACTAAACTAATAGATTATAAAATAAATGGTGCGACACAATAGCATAAACTTTCTCAAATTGTGTATTATGGCATAGAAGATAATTTTCAAAAATAGATTTTTAGTAAAATACCCTTAAGTATGTTTTCCCTATGAAATCAAACACATAATTTTATTAATCACAATAATAACTCTCTTTATATACATTTTTAAACAGATTGTTCAAATATATTTTTTTAAATTAAAATTTTAAAAAATATTTGTAAACCACCATAAAATTATTTATTTGTAAAAATATAAAAGTATTTCTATTCATCATGAAACACTATTCTTGGATTCCCATTTTGAATTCAATCTTAAAAGTCAACTTCCAAAATATTCAATTTTTTAAAATAATTTATTGTAAGTAAACTACCCTTAAATTAACTTATTTTAGATAAATTAAGATACATTATTATTGATATTTATAATAATCCCCGATATAAATCCTGAACCAAATCATTTCGAGCTATTAAAAAAACTAACAAAAATCAACCATATTAGTCAACTACAATTAATTTTTTTAAATAAAACCAACTATATATAACTATTTATAATATAAGCATCTTAGCAAATACCCATTTTTAACCAATTCCCTAAAGCCATTTTTTTTAGTATTAAAAATTATTAAGAAGCCACCAATTACAAAATACCCCCCAAACCCCCAAAAAACACAGTATACAGCTTTATTTGTATTGTTCAGACCAATCACTCCCCTGATATACATTTTAAGCAAAATCACTATAGCAATTTTCAAAATAATTCTAATTAAAAATTATCACTCATATAAAGGATGCCTAGCAAAAAAAATATATATATATTTTACCGAAGAAACTTACTTTTTATGATTTTTTGGTGATAAGTTATGAAAGGGGGCAGAAACCCCTTATTTAATAAAAAATATAATCCGGAAAACTAATATTATGACGGTAAAAAAATACTAGTATTTTCAGTGAAAAAATAGCCTCTGCTTCAATTTTAGCAGGGTAGTTGAGTCCAGGGGTCTAAGAAAAAATATTTTAACGAATACATTTTATTTTTAATCTTTTTTGTACAGAAGTTATGACATGGGGGCAGAAACCCTCTTATTTATTTAAAAAAATCCAATCCGAAAAACTAAGATAGTGACGATCAAGCAATATGAGGGTTTTCAGAGTATTATTATTATTATTATTATTATTATTATCATTATCATTTAGCACCGCGTCTTACTACCCGTTCGGGTTATACGCTTTAAGTACTAATTACGCTAATGGATTGGGAATTGGGAAGGTTGAATTAGAGGAAGTGAGCCCGCATTTACGTGGAGGGAGAAGTGGAAAACCCTTTAGGAAAAACCACCCCCAGTTCACCCGACCGAGATTCGAACCTCGATCTCCCCGTCCTCAGCAGTCGAGCTCAACACGACAAGCGCGTTAGCCAACTACGCCACGAAGGCGGGTGTTTTCAGAGAAGAAATAAGCTCAGTAATCTTTAACATACGAGTACGTTGAAATACGTACATACCATTTTAAAGATAACAAGAGCATCCCCATAAAAAATTTTAGTGCGAAAATTAGGAGTTCGCCCTTCGATCATAATGACACAAACTGATAATTTTTATGATACTCCGTTTGGGCAGGCGAGGGCCAAACGGGTTTTCCATCTTTACACCCCTCGCCGCCAGTCAGGAAATTTCATGCCGGGGTGCTTCGAAGCATGTCGGGACCCCCAAATTCGGAAAGAATAAGGTCGAGAATGAGATGTTCATCAATTGAGAACTCTCTACGCATCGGGGTTGGCCGGTAATAAATTCACAATAACAGCCTTATTATGTATAAAAAAAACCTTTGTTTACTGATTAGTGAATAAAACCTGTGGTAGGAAGTTTCATTTTAAATTTCAACTATTTATGTATGTTGGTTCAAAAGACACATCAGTTGATTTGAAAACTTGCAATCCACCTCACTTTTCATCTCTTAGGGGTCGAATTTCGAGAAACTCCGTATTATCTCTTGCCTACAGTCTAAAAGGAAACACCACACAAAATTTCAAGTTTCATGGTCCAGGTTTCGCGTGATGAGTGAGTGAGTGAGTGAGTGAGTGAGTGAGTGAGTATGTCAGCAGTCAGTGAGTGGGGGGGTTTTGCCTTATATTTATCGAAACGCTTTTATGATTTTCAATCTTTTGAATTTTGTAAGTATATTATTCTTTGTTACCTCTGGATAAAATCCAGAAAAATTATTTAATGTTGAAAAATGATTTTCCTTAGGTTTTAGTTAGTACCCATTTTTATATCTTACTATACAAGTTTACAACTAATATTTTTGCTGCTATTATTATTATTATTATTATTATTATTATTATTATTATTATTATTACATACCTTTGAGCTAACATCCATTTTTTTAAATTGTTTCCTCCCTTAAATTTCCTTCTTCTTGCACCAACAGTCAAACGTGTACTTCCTTTTCTTGCCATTCTTCTCAAATCACAATAACGCAGAACAATAAATAATAAATCACAGTTATCACTGTAAAAAAAATAACTCCCTCAGGGCCTCAAGATAATGAAAGGAATGGCAGCCAAATTCATTCAACTTCTATGGCAGTCTGTTTGTCAGGTGGGCGATCAAAGTATCTTTCCGCGCCAACACGAACAGACGAATCACGGAAACCGTATATGGCGCTCTTTACCGGACAAGTATTGCGTAAAAATCACACGTTAGGAAATATCAGTAATCTCGAGAACAAGGGAACATTTTTATAGTAATATTTTCAACACCTTTTCTATGTCTCTTCGATGTTTATTAGGTGTTACATTTTATTATTTGTTATTATGGAGCCGGCGGTTTTCTATTGAAAAAAGTCAATATTATTGATATTTGATCACTGTTAAGATTGTATAGGTGTATATATATATAAAGTATTACTTAATCAACATGCTTCTATTCTTGAACAAACCGTTTCAGGAAAAAAATATGCAAAACTATAAGAATCCTTGAAGATAATCAACCGTTAGTTCCCATGGCTCTACATTTCCGCGCCAAACGAAAAGGGCCAATCACCTCGGAAAAAACAAACAAAAAAACCTCCTCCGCCCTTATAGCCCATCCTGACAAAATGGCCCTCGGCACAGAGAAGGAAAGAACAGAGCCACACCCCCTAGGTTAAAAATGTTACACTACTTTTCAAGGCTTTAATCCTTCAACGTTGGGATCGCTAGGTGCGATCACCAGTGACTACAGTGCAATCAAGTGAACATTTTTTAAACGACTCACTTTAAACTCGAATGTACTAGAAGGCAGATACAAAATATGAGCTCCTGTCGGCTGGGCGTCACGTAGCAAGCTTCAGATAGCACCCTCCCCCGTCTCTAACCCCCAACCAGTCGCCTAAGTACCCTAATCCTACCACACAAATAAGTTCTCTCTTACTGCACATTAAAAAGAAAACTTGAAACACGATTAACCTTTTCTTTTTTTAATTAAGAGACTGGTTGTCAACTGCAATTATTTATTAAGAAGCACTGAGAAGAATTGCAGACGTTTAGAAATAACAATTTATTTAAGAAGTGGTTAGATATTTTTAAATATTGTTTTCATCAAAATGAGGATGAAGTTTGGACCAGTTAAATAGTTTAAATTTTAGTTATAAAGTGTGTTTTAAATGTGTGATATCTTATATAGAACCGTATAAAACCACCCAGAAATTGTGACCCTATCAAAACATGACTATTTGATAGAGGAAGACTAGATACCATACCGCGTGGCCACTAATTAAGGTGTATAATAGCTAAATGATGCTATGCATTTAAAATCATTCGTGTATACGTGAATTATTTTAAAAACTGGTATTTTCCCGGTGTAAATTAAAATTACCACACTCAAGTAATTAAAGTTAAAACAAAAATATAGGATAGTTTTAAATAGTTCTAAGGGTTTGTTATTAAAATTACGTAGTAAACACTTAAGTTAAATTATTGTATTTTGTGTATGTACATGGATGCAGGTCGGATAGTAATATAAAAATATTGCAGACAAACGGGCCGGTCAGCTATAGTCTGTTCACGGTAGGAATTAACTTCTGAAAGGCCTTTTTCCCTACCATAAATATATTATATAGTAGAATATTGGTAGGAAAAAAGACCTTTCAGAGAGTAATTCCTACCGTGAATGGAATTTATGTCTCGCTAGCTGTGTATGTCTATAGGCTACGCGCCATCTGTAATCGCTAAAAGCAACTTTTTTGACCACGCGTCTGTAGAAGTGTTTTTTTCTTTCAGATTTTGTCTCGCCATAAACATTGATGAAATCCTTAGTTAAGTTGGATTCTGGCCACCCCTACGAAAACGCGACAAAATACTGATCACCCCCAACCCAAAAAATCCTTATGTATTTTCAAATGTATATATTTTTTAAATTGAGGTCTCGGAAATCGGGAGTGGATTATTATGCTTTTTGATGAACAATTATGTTTCTGTAAAATAAGAACAATGAACAATACGTTTCTTCATTTATGCCTCTTGTAGGAATGTGATGCTCTTTTTTTCAATCATGCTTCTGCAAAAATGTATATTATAATTTAGATATGCACTTGAGTGCTTATTACAGTAAGTTAAGATGCGTGGAAGAGAGA
This sequence comes from Timema cristinae, assembly GCA_039000515.1. Classification (NCBI taxonomy): domain Eukaryota; kingdom Metazoa; phylum Arthropoda; class Insecta; order Phasmatodea; family Timematidae; genus Timema; species Timema cristinae. The sequence goes on from JBCFYV010000001.1 coordinate 57,813,956, forward strand.
GGCCAGTAGAGTCTTGTTTAAAAGCATTATTTTTTTCATATGTCCGAGTTAAGATTCGATGGACATCTCGAGGTTTGGCAAATCTCTACTCCAAGTTAGTACCATGTGCTAACACCGCACCGGAGCTGCACTGCTGTAGTTAGGGCAGTAACAACACCAACCCCTCTCAACCCTCTAATACTCTCCCTTCCCCTTTCGGAGTGTCATTACTCCAGGCCGCCACCACCACCCCTAATCCTTTCAATTTTGTGGCTTACTACAAAACCAAAGAAAAGCTATCATGATGATGCTCTCTAAGGCAGCGGTGTATAAACTACGGCCCACGGGCTGCTTGAGGGCCACACGCAATTGTAAAATTGTTGTGATTTTACTAACAAAAAATGTCAAATTAAATAGGTAATCAGTGCATGTTTTTAGACATTTGAACAAGTAAGCAAGCTCGATTATAATGTTCCATGTGTAAGAGCAAATCAAATTAGTTCCAGTTTGATTTAATCAATCTTCAAGCAGACTTTTAAGAATATGAAACTAACCGACTTGTATGCATCACTTGTAGAGAAAAGTTTGGTAATTTGAAAACGTATGCCAGAAAGATGTTTGTGTTATTTGCTTCTACCTATATTTGTGAACAGACTTTCTCATGCGTGAACATTAACAAAGCAAAGAACAGGTCTCTCTTAACATACTCAAATCTACAAAGTGTTTTGCGAATTAGGACGAACAAGCTGAATCCTGACTTCGACAAACTCGTGCAGGATTTTGGACAGTTGCATAAATTCCATTAACGATAGCAATTTGAGTAGTTATTAATCAACGTTTGGTAGGCTAAGTATCAACATGAGTACATGTAGTATCGGATGTTTTATGATAGACACGAAACAAACATAAATAGTCATGACTTACCCCGTTTGCTTGTTGACTGGGGTTGCGTGGAAGAACGACACAAAACCACCTAACGCACCTTCACTGAACCGGGAAAATTGAATACCGACTGTGAAGACTGAATGGCAAGTTCAAGCCAACGCCTTGGGTTGAATGGACTTGCGCAGTAAAGAGATCCCCTCCGAGAAGATTCCCGAACGCCCACGGCCTCTCTCGAAGCGAATCAATTTGCGCTTTCTTGTGTTCTTTTTTTTATTCTCGAATGTTATTCCCCCTTTTTTCCCATCTTTCCCTCTTCTGTGCTTTAGGGTATATATTCTGTTGCCTGTGGCTACGAACTTTACAATTGGGCCTGAGTCATATCAGGGATAGGATAAGCTCCGGCTTTCAGCTACGTAAAATGTAAGAACTAAATCCATTTTCGGCAAATTAAACTTCATTTTTTTTTTTAATGTAAATCTTTTCAAAATTCAATTTTGGCTTAAATTTCAAAATAACTTTAAAATTAATCTGACAGTTAGGAACATAGTTTAATTTTTTTTTAGAGATCATTCATTGCAAGGTCAGGGCGACTTATCGCCAGTAGTCACAAATAATCGATTGTATCGATTATGTACTGTATTGTTTAAATTAATGTTCACGGGAACTATTTTATATTTGAAATTAGTTTATCTTGTTGCCATTTGCTACGTGCCATTTCTTATGGGCGAATATTTAGTATTTGAATTTAACATATCTTTATTGTCATTACGCTATGTGCCATTTCTTATGGACAAATATTTTATATTTGAAATTAGTTTATCTTGTTGCCATTTGCTATGTCCCATTTTAATGGGAGAACACTTAATATTTGAATTTAACTTATTTTGTTGTCATATGCTATGTGCCATTCCTAATGGACGTATATATTAATATTTGAAATAGATTGTCTTGTTGTCATTGACTAGGTGCCATTTTTAAAGGATTAATATTTAATGATGGAATTCAAATTATCATGTTGTTATTTACTATGCGCCATTTCTTATGGGCGACATCTTAAGTTAACATTTAAGTAATCTGATGATATATTTAACCTCAGACTCTTTAGCTTTGACTTCAATTCATAGTTGTTTATGAATTTAATCTATTTTCTTTATACATCGCAACAACAACAATGTATATATTTAATGGAACTGTTAAACATCTAATTGAGCTATAGCTAATAAATATCGACTAACTTTGACTTATACTAATTCTTATTTTATATATATATCCCATCATACCCAAGGATACTACGTAAAATATATATATCTATTGTTTAATGTGAATGGTAGGCAGGTTGCAGTCTCTAACTTTTTCCTGAGTAGACGATCCATTTCGATAGCTCAGCAACAGGTGTGAGAGTTGCGAGCTTCGGTGTTTGAATGTTTTGAGTATAACATTCAAAGTCTTGAACTCCATAGCATTCACTTCTATTGTTGTCCCCCCCTTTTTGTATTTTTTTGTATTATTTGGGCATCCTCCCCTTGAGGATGCTACATACATAACATATTTTAGTTTTATTTGTTATGACATTAGATTTTATTTGCTACTTATTTTTGTATCAAAGCTATATGGTTATATGACTAATATATGCAATTTTGCGTTTTCATTATTTAGTTAATTTAGACGTTTGTTACATGCAGCCAGCTAGAGACCTCACAGATGTCCATGTGGTCCTCGGGGAGAAAATTTGCCCACCTCTGCTCTAAGGAGTAGTGTGGAGTTTCGAGTCGCAATCTTGGTGTTTTATTAGAATGACGTCCCAAGTCAAAGGACAAGGGCTCCAATTCCTAAGTACAATTTTTTTGAGTTACCCAAGGAAATCATTATTTACAATAAATGGTGACATTTTATTTAGTTAATATATTACCCATTGTATATCATTATCATTATTAGCACCATGTCTTAATACCCATTCGGGCTATACGCACTAACGCTAAAGTCACGATATTATCATAGTAATAACAATAATTTAAAAAGGAAGTTGCGTGTGTATCCTAGTTTAGCCAGTATCAAATTAAAGTTCGTACACTCGAACATATTTTAGAATTGAAACTGTACGTTAAATAATCACTTTTTAGTATTTGTAGATCTTAAAAAGGGAGGAGGGGGGAATTTTGAAATTGTAAAATGGACTACTTCAAATATATATTTTGTAAAAAGAATAAGCAATAATCTACAATACTTTAGCTACTTTTCATTCAAACTGTTTCAAAAACATGAAATAAAACCGATAGTTCAAAACAATAGGGTTATTATTTAGCACCACGTCTTACTACCCTTTCGGCGTATAAGATTGAAGTACTAATTACGCTAATGGATTGGGAATTGTGAAGGTTGAATTAGAGGAAGGGAAACCCACATTTGCGTGGTGGGAGAGTGGAAAACCATTTAGGAAAAACCACCCTCAGTTCACCCGACCGAGATTCGAACCTCAATCTCCCCGTCCTTGGCGGTCGAGCTCAACACGACTAGCGCGTTAGCCAACTACGCCACTGAGGCGGGTATACTGTTATTCAATACTAGATTAAGTAATCTAACTTTTAAAAAAAATAGCATTCATCTTGGATAAGTTTAAAATGAGCATACTGAAACATTGTTTATAGACCTAAAAAAAACATTACTATTTTAAAACAAACGTATTTTTTCTTCAGATTCCATAGTAAAAACATAATTTGTTTGTTACTTCTCTCCTCAACTGATAAATTCTCAACCTGTGATTAAATGAGCAATGATGGAGGAAAGAATAGAAGGTACCAAAGACCCTGGCAAAAGTTGTTTAAATAATGAAGCAATAGTTGGCATTATAGTAACATATTTCAACTATACTTTATTGTTAGAAAACTTACCATAGAATGTTTAAAATAACTATTATTATTATTATGATGTTTTAACTACGTGTCGACCATAAGAGGCCTTTTAAGTAAAAACACTATAATTAAAATAACTCCAAACTAATTATATGAAATAAAATAAAATATAAAAAAGACAGTAAATGCAAGTTCATTGAGAGGGCATGGCTTGGTGAGAGTGAAGGAGAAATAGTGGATGATAAATTAAATGAAGTGTGAAAAAATTAAACATGAAAGTCATATCCTCCTACGAAGGAACGTACCCCCCTCCACCCACACCAGCGATCAAGGTCATGAAGTTCTTAGGGGAGAGTAAGGGGTGGGGACGTACACTCACTGGCATACTTGTTTTGTTCTCCTTTGGGGACCATGTACATTTATACACTAATACATTAAACAAGTTGTCCTATACAGAGGCCTATTATATAAAATTCAGTGACATAGTCTAAGGATAATGTCTGATAGAGAATGTTTTTATCAATTGTTTATGCATTCAGGAAATGGCCGTTTGTTTGCGTGGACCAGAGTCCTTATTTAACTCACTTCCCCACTATCTAAAGGTTGAATTTGGTACACAGCTTCCCATAGTGGGACATTTTAATTTATTAAAATTTTTGACATTTCATAAATAAAGCTTTTAACAACAACAAAAAATTCTTTGTCTCTTTGTCTAGTCTCTCCTTTTCACCCCTCCATCCCATAGTGTGAAGTTTTCTAGTCTAATGCATTATAATTTGACTGTCTTGTATGTAGAAAATCCTCTTACTTGTAGAGCAAAATGTTTAATTTTGAACTATCATTTTGTATTTAAAGTTTTATTTATCTTAAATAAAATTATGTATCTTGTATTAAAGTAATATTAAATTGCATTTTTTTTAGTGCAATCATTCATATTCCGTTTACAAGTTAAATTGAATGAAAAAAAGTATGTTATTGTTAGATTTTTTTTCGTGGGGGACAGAGACAAAATCAACCTCATATTAAAGTAAGTATCCCTCCGAACTTAAATAAACAAAACTTGTTAAATTTAGTGTAAAATTATAGCAATAGCTTAAAATGTTAACAAAAGTAACCTACACACTTTTATTATCATGTGAGCTACTAAATACTTATTGGGACTATGTCTTAAAAAAATTGGCAAATGCAAGCAAACATTATAGCTGTAATGTCAGTAAACTCCGGCGTAAATTTGAAAATAACATCCACCTCCGCCCCCAATCTGTATTCGTAATCACATCCAAGAAATTCACATGATATCCGGGGATATATTTAGATTTAATAGCAAAATAACCCTAAAACTAATTTATTACATACTATTTTATATAATTAAACCTATTCCATTAATAATGTTTGTATAATTTTAGTCGATTAACCGAACGTGTGAAGGGGCATATTGGAAATAATATTGTTAGATTTGTTGTCTTTTTTTTTTTTTTGTCAAACATTTATAATTAAAATTTAATATCCTTTATAAATGACCCACAAACTATTATTTATATCTTCCGTTTTGGTTTCCAAGGTAGTTGAGAGGAAGTGATCCTGCATTAGCGCATAGAGAGGATGGCAAAACCACTGATAAATCACATATGATAAGCCACTCTAATTCACCCGGACGAGATTCGAACCTCGACCTCACCGACAACAGCGATAGAGTGCAATGCTATACTAGCATATTATTCTACTCAACCACTGGTGCGGGTAATATATATGTTACAAACACCAACACTAAACAAAAAAGTAAAAAAAATAGGTATTATTTTTTAACTCGCATTTTGCTCTGTAGTGTTTCTCAAAGTGTTTTAATTAATATTTTTTAGCTGGTTTCCTGCTGTGTAACAAGATTTTCTGTTTCCATTGCGGGAGTATCGCCTAGAATATTTTTCTTGGCTAAAAAACATCATTTCTATACAAAAAGTTTGTATCTAATCAAAGAAACAGTAGATTGTTACACAAATTATTGATAAGGTAAACAGAATCAAGCCTACTCTATAAATAAACTTTTAACATAGATCATGCAAATACATCAAAAGGAACCTTTTCAAAAACTGAGGTTTGGAGGTAATAGTATAACAAGGTGACAGACAGTTAGTGTCCAGACCAGGGTTTTACCTGAAGGAGAAATAAATGTTGGAAGGGAAGGGGGAGGTAGCATGGCTTACAGAAAAAAAAGATGAAAAGATAGTGAATGCCAAAGAGGGTTTGGGGTGGAGAGGAGAGGCGCTTCCGAGGACAGAGCATTCTACCAGGCAGCTACTGAACTCTTCAACAGTCAGACATGATTTAATTTGAAAATATCAAATTTTCTGCCCGTTTATTGTATTGTAAATATTTGTCGTGTATGATAGAACATTATCTTATTCTCTATAATAATATGATAACTTCAAGACTATATTCTTGTATTCAAGTTTTTTTTCATTTTTAATTTAATTGAAATTACGTCTTATTGTAAAAAAGTAAATATTAACTTGTAACTTTTTTTATTAATATAGTTCATTTTAAATTTACAAGTTTAATGCAATGCAAAAAACCGCATGTTGTTACTATGCATTTTTTTAAGCAATAGCCGGCACAACTTTATCGTTCTTATATAGTAGGTGTCAATCCAATCGTAAGGGGGTTTTTGTTAGGTTTGAGGAGATAAGGTTTATTAAGGTTGAGGAGTTAAGGTTTATTCAGATATGGACTTAGCTGTGGCAAGCCATAATCTAGATTATGCAATCGTCGTTATGAGTTTAAGGATGGCCCGAGGGCAATCTAGCAGCGTTGAGGAGATAAGGTTTATTGAGTGAGGAGTTAAGGTTTATTAAGGCATGGACTCCGTTACGGTCAGGCCATGATTATAACTTCATTTTTGGTGCGTCAAAGGACCACCAAAGTTCAGGTAGCAGGTATTCACAAACATAAGCTAGCACAACGGAGCCTATAAAGAATCATACAAATAATGAGGCAAAGGCCTAAGCTTTCCACTAAAATATGCGAATAAATGTCCAATGGTTAATTCTGGATTAAAATTTAAAGCTATTGAGGAGATTGTGAAGAAGTTTTAAAACGGGTATTCTGTTATTGCGTGATGTAACAGCCATACTAATATATTAACAAGGATAATGAAGCTAAATAGGGTGTTGTACTAATTAGACTACTTTATAAAAATGTATTTAATTTCATATTTTTAAATGCCTAGGCAAATGGGCAACATTCAAAAGGTTGTAATCTATAAGGACAGATACAGTTAAAGATTTTTGCTTATGAGAAATTAATTATTCAATTAGAAAGGGGAAATTAAATTTTAAATATTTCATATGTATATGACATATGATTTCAAACGTACTTTATAATCCAAGATGGTTTCTATATATTTCCAAGTATTTTAATTTTATTTGAGGTGAGGTATCCTCATAAGTAAATTTTGGTAAGGTGATTCAGATGTTTTCTTTTATTCTATCCTTTCTCTGCCTGAAACAATGTAATTAATATTTTTTTTAAAGTATTGGGGGTATTTTGTAAATTCTATTTTGTGTCTTTAAGCTAATTATCATAAATGTATTCTAAGTGATGGCTCATATAGCAAGTTTGGCCATGAGGTGTTTTTAGATATGTGTAGTATTAGAGTGTTTTGTTAAGTATTTAAATATAATAATAATAGTTGTTTAGTTTATTTCTTTTTATTTTTATTTATTATAATTTCATTATTGTTTACGTAATTAAATATTTCTTATATTCATTATTAATTATATAAAATCTTTTTTTGGGTTTCAACCGCCCTTTCTTTATTCAATTGTGTTTTGTTAAGGGTGTACAATTGCTTTCTCGTTTTTTACGCGCGTTTTCCCAGTTAGTCCGCAAAGCAGGGGCGGCTCGTCCCTAAGGCCGCGCCCCCCATTTCCCGAAACCCCTTCCCTTTTTAAAATTTATTATTGCACCCCTCACGACAATTTTATCTTACCAAAGAGTTTAAAGAAAAAATATGTTTTTGGTTTAAGTAATAGCAGGAAATTTTTTTTAAAATGGCATGCGGTTGGGCGAGGAGGTCAGCCCGATATTGGAAACCAAACTTCCCACCTCTTCACCTCTTTTCAAATAGCATGCGTGGGGCGGGGCGACTGTCAGGCCTACATATATTGAAACCAACCTTCCCCCCCCTTAACCCGTTTCTCCTCCTTACTATAGCTAACTAGCTAGCATTCTTTTTCTTCTTTTGAAGGCGCACTCCCTTACGCCTCAAAGGGTTGAAAGCTGTGAAGTGTTTAGCTTGAACCGCAAAAAATTGATGTCAGTCATCCTGCGTGCTACTGCATCTTGAGAATGTGTGTTTTATAATATTTATGTAGGGTTATTTTAGGTAATTTTATTTGAGTTATATGTCTTAAACTTTTTGTAACAAAGGCTTAATATGAAATTCAATTCAGGCGTTAAGACAACGAATATTGCAAGATTAACTCTTGATCAAAAAAGAGAATTATTAGGTGGGCCATGTTCTGAATTTTGTATGGAACAAAGTGAAAACATTACATACTATATATTTATGCACATTCACAGCTCAGTTTTTCTACAACACATCCACGTCCTTTAGGGAAGTTTTTTTTATCTTTCCATCTTGTTTGGATATTAATTTTTGAGTTTAACAAAAAGAATATTAGCAAAACATATTCCAAAATTTGTGTCTTCTTTTAAATATATTATTTAGAAATAATTGTTTAAATTTAAAAATGGCTGCGCCCTCCACTTTTTAAAGTGATGAGCCCACTGCCGCAAAGTGTTTTCCTCAAAGGTGGACGTGCGTTACCACCGCGGCTCAACCTCTCGGTTTCTTTTCATGGTTTGCACACTTAAAGGGAAATACCTCATTTCATCATAACTTCTACTGTGCAAACTGATCAAAATCCCTCAAGATCATCCCATCACAACCACAGGTAGGCCTACTTGGGTTACTGCCCCCACCGGATCTTCGCTCGGTAGGATCTCACCTGTTTACCCCACATCAAATAATTAACTCTCTATCTCAATCAACTCAAAACATTGGTCTCCGGCATGAATGTTTCTAAATACATAAGATAATAAATTAAATTCTTTTATTTAGCTAACATTCGTACCACGCTATTGTGTTAAAGTTCATTAAAATAAAAATATAAAAATAAAAATAATATTAAATTTTCCTCTCAAGAAACCAAATAAAAAAATATGTTAAAATAATTGCTTTGGGAAAAGATTGTGTAGAATTTCAAAAAACCCCCGTTGTGAATTTCCGCCAAGAAAAAAACTGCCATTTAAAAACTTTTATCGGCGAAATATATTCTATTGGAATTTTGCCGCTTAAATAACAACTAGATTAATTTGTAGCTGTAAACTAAACATTCAATATTAATGTATATTAGTGCGCGGTTAAATTCAATGTCCACCCATTTAGTTTTTAAGATGTTTTGTTTTTGTTGTTTAAAATATATCACTCCGCCAAACATCCATTGTGAGCTTTTGGAATGTTTTTATTACAGTACTTTGTAGTTACTCCCCCCTTTCTCTTTCGCAAAGGAACACTAATCTCAGGTTGCTTTCAACAACACCCTCTTCTCTGAACATCGAGTTCCCGAATTGTGTATAGACAGTTTTTGAAAGACATTTGCTCTCTTTTGTTTGCTCTATGTGTGTTTGTTCCCAAGTAAAAAATTATTTACAAAAATATATGCACAAGCAGATTTATTATTATTAATATTATTAACATCATTCAAGATGAATACTCAAGCTTTGTGCTCAAGCAGAACAAATTAAACAAGACTAATAAAAATAAAAGGATCAATTAAACATTATTTCTCTATGTGAAACTTAAACCCAATTCAAGTACAAAGGTACAATTCTTGGTAAGGAATAAGTGCTAAAAAAGGGAGATTTGATGCTCCTTGTTTAAATTAAATAATGTCACAACCCACACTTTAAGAAATGATCCAGAAAAAATTGACGAATTTCAGAATTAATTGGGAGTTTAGTGTTGATATCCAATTTACTGTCAGCTTGCTAGTCCCCCTGTATTGGTTTCCACAAGGATCCACTAAATGAATCAACAAGATCAAACCACTCTGCTGCGTCCAATATTAGATTGCCCAAAATTAATTTAAAACAATTCTCTGGGATCCCACACAATGGTTAAATATTGAGTCTCTTTGAGGCCACAATTCACAATAAATTCTCTGACAGAGGTCGAGAAATTTAATATCACTTAAGCTCACAACACCCCCAACCACTAAACATAATAAAGTCACTTCCACTCATGCAGAAAACTACCCAGTTGCTTGGAATTTGCTCAAGAAGAATACCACAACATCAGATATTTAATTAATTTTACACATTGACAATTTAATTGATCCAATATTGAAAAGCGACTGTAAAAAACCCGCTTCCTTTTTTATTAACTTATAATGAGCATCCAAGCATTACCGACTTAACCAAAGGTTTGCGAGGAAAACATAATTTTTTCAAACATCTTGATGCGTAAATTTTCCCCAAGAGCTCAGAAAGAAATTCGAGAGTAATCGCGTGACAACAGGGTTTACCAACTGTCAGTGAAGTAATCTTTTTTTGGGAAATGAGTGTACACACCTAGAGGCGGCAATCTGCGCTAAACTATCACAAACCAACGGTAATGCCAACACACTCATTTTTCCGCCCATCAGCACCTAGACCAACTAGGATGGTTCTTTTATCCCAAAATATAAGTTCATGTAATCACGCCGTTTTGCAAACAGCCAGAGCATAATATTTATAAATGTACGGATTTTTCAATCTTTAACCCCGAAAAGATTTGCATTTTTAAATCAAATCGATTCTGTGTTAAATTGCCTGGGTACTTCACATCGTATCTCAATTGTCAGTCAAAACATGTGTGAAACAATGCAAAAAACCTCATCCACATTGTTGAATCTTTCTCCTCAATCACCGATGAACACAAACAATGTCACAAACAACATTTCGATTACAGAGATCTCCCTGAACCGCTGAGAAACCATCGTGCTATTTTCACACGAACCCCTCTTATTCACAGTTGGCCGTTCTGGCCAACTAAACCTTTTGTTGGTCTGTCTTCAACAACCATAATTTGTTACTCCTAGCCACGGCTCTAGTCCACATTACTACACCCTCTGGCCATCACAAATTGTGCGTGTGATATTGGATCGGCGAGTCAATCCACGCTGATCACTGAACATGTGCACAGATCGGGGCGTAAAACGTAAACTGCCTCAAACCCAGTAACGTTCAAGGGATATCATCAACTAAAGTGAAACTTAAGGGTGTTACTCATTTAAATATTTCCACATGGGGTGGTATACATTGGCACACGCCACCAGTTTTGATAATTGATAAAAATAACCTCAAAATGCCGCAAACTCGCATCTCACCTGTGTAATGAACAAACTAAAAATTTTGTTTTTTGCGACCCTACGTTTAATGAGAGTGGTTCTGTTCAAATGCAAATTTGGTGCTGACCTCTTCGCTCAAACACTCCTGGTGATCCTATCCACTTGAAAAGAATCCCCCTTAGCGCTAGGAAATATTCGCTTTAGTTATGGGAAGCGCTCCCCTATTGGAAGATAACAACAGCCAGCTTCATCTAATCTTATTACGTTATTATAAACCACTGGCATTGACCTGACAATCACTTCACAGTTCTGGAAATTAGAGGAACCACCCCTTTCGAAGGGGGTTAGGAGAGAGGAAATAGTGAAAATCAATTCCGCAACACGCACGTAGGGACAGCCTGGTCGATATGTGCTTCGACTTCCATTCAAGGAACCTAGGCCTCTCTTGGTGATTCATCATCTCAAGAAAACGGCGTTTTAAGCCTTGAAATAAATTAAATTCCAAAACCCAAAGCTCTCAAGAAATCATAGGTGAATTCTGGCTGATTATCATAAATCTGGACAAAAATTATTTCCCCAAACACTCAAAAAAAATTTCCCAAAATTTACTTTCTACCTACCATGGCGTGCATAAAGAAACAAGCTCTACCACTAAGCTGCGTTTAGTATTTGACGCAATGCCAAAGGACATCTGGCCTGCTCTGTAACCACCTTTGTGGGGGACAGGCCCACCTTGGTTAGCAGCATCCAGCACACAATGGCCCCCACTTTACTGTTCATCTTCAAATACAAATCTCCTAAAACGAAAACCCCAACCATTAAACATACTTATCTCGACACATTAAAAAAAGACGGGGGTTTACTATTTCGATTTTTTATCTGGTTCACCTTACAGAGAGTTGTTCCTATAACTACGATTCTCTTAAACTCAGAAAAAAAGACATTTGTTCTGGCCTCTCACTCCTAGAGAATTAAAAGAGCCACCCTTTTAATTGTGGGAAAAAAATCCAAAAAATCATTTCGAAGAAGATATCAATTTTCTCAAAATCGGCAAAATTGTAAAACACATTTCAACTTTAGCACCGTTTTGGATTCGAGGGATTACTCCGCGTCGGAGGTAGACTCAAACAATCGCAGTTGCCATACTCAGCAAACCCCTTAATTTTACCCAAAAACTCATATTACATATTATAATAGATTAAACCCACAAGCACCTACTGCAGGCCCACAACTATTGCAATCCATAATATCCCAAGTTTATTGGATTATCTCGGCTAGGAGCATCATCAACCGCATTTTTAAATGCATAAGATGTTTCGTGAAGCCAACCAAAAGCCCCCTTAATGGGGATCTACCGAAGCTCGATCACGCCTCACGAACTTTTCTTAAGGGCAGGAGTGGATTATGTAGGTCCTTTCACAATTAAATTACATAACTAAAGCGATCGCAACCGATAAAAGCATACCTTGTGTTTTATTTTTTCACACCAAAGCGGTACATCTTGAAGTTGCAACAGATCTCTCTACAAAAGCTTTTATTGCGCCTAACTTGCTTCGTGTCTCGCCACGGGTTATGCTCAGACATTTTTTTCTACTGTGGCACCAAAATTCGGGGAGCTTCTATCAATTGAAGAAAATAAGAACAAACATTCCTTAAAGAAAAAAAAAATCAAGATCAAATTTTACCGATTTGTCGCAGAAAATGGGATAAGTTTCACTTCCTACCTCCTCCCCCGCCACACCAAGGTGGACTCTGGGAAAGCGCTGTTAAGAAGTGCTAAACCCATTAACCAAGTTATGGCAGCCAATATTTACATTGGAAGAATTTATTACACTCACCACCAAAGTTGAAGCTTGCTCAACCCCCCCCCCTTACACCATTGTCTTCAGATCCGTCAGAGATTGATGCACTTACCCCGGGACATTTTCTCATTGGGAACTCTCTCACGGCTCTCCGAGTCGCAAATAGAAAAAATGCCTCTCAATCGTCTCAAGAGAGGCGATAATTCAGGCCCTTTAACAACGATTTTGGTCAAGATGGCACCGGGAGGATCTCCATAATTTACAACAACGAATCAAGTGAATATCAAAATGATAACCTCAAAAGGAAACCTTGTAGTAAACTGATTCGGTTACCCCCCCTTTCTTGCCTTTGGAAAGTTTAAGTCTCCGGGCCGACGGCGTGGTACGAGTGTAACTTCGTACATCAAGAGGTCCCCCTTTCGGCCGTGAAAGGGTTTCCCTTTTTAGTAATTAGGTTCATGTGTTCCTGTCTCTTCCCTATTTTTGAACCGAATGGTTCAAAGGGGGGGGGTGTTTAGATTTTTTTCTTTATATTTTATTATTTTTACTTTCATTATTGTTTGTAATTAAATTTTCTTATTATATTATTATTAATTTATAACTATCTTTTTTTGGTCTACCGCCCTTTTTTTAAAATTAAAATTTTGTTTTGTAAGGGTGGTAAATTGGTTTCTCATGTTTTTCGGCTTTTTCCGTTAGTCCCAAAGTGGTTTTCCCCAAAGGTGGACGTGCGTTACCACCCCGGCTAACCTCTCGGTTTCTTTTCATGTTTGCACATTAAAAAAAAACCATTTCATCATAACTTTAACTTGCGAGATCAAAATCCCTCAAGATCATCCATACAACCCAGGTGGGCCCCTTGGGTTATGCACCCCGGGGTTTTAGCATAGGTAATCTCACCATTTTCTTTCGCCACATCAAAAAAATTAATTATATTCATAAACCAAAACAATAGTAAAATGGATCCGTAAGGGATCATGGAAATAAATAAAGCGCAACGAATAATTAAAGAAAATTTAAAATTAGAACAAAATAAGCATTAAAAAAATTAAATGTTTTTTAACCTAATAGGACATTTTTATTTGAAAATTTAAAATTTTAATTTTTTTAAGGTAAAAATTTAAAAATTTTTTTTTTTTAAATTAATTAAAAATTTGCTTGACAAATTTTTTTTAAGTTTGATTTTATAATTTTAAAATTTTTTTAAAAGGGGCCCCCCGAAATTTTTCAGAAAGATCCACTTAAATTTTATCATCAAGAACAAACTAACAGGTTTTCCAAATTATTATAATTTATCAAAATTGTAATTTTTGAAATTTTAATAAGGGTGTGCGAAAATGATCTGTTTTTTTTTTTTTTTAGAAAAACGTATCAAAAAGTATACGACTATCTTACTTTCAGATACATTTTGGGGGGGAATTTAATTTTTCTGTTTTCCCCAAAGAAATGTGAGATCATTGACAAATATCATCCAAATTTTTTAAAAAAAGATTTAATTTTATTTGAACTTAAGAGCTTGGTTAATAGATCAAAAAGACAATTTAAGGTTTTTTTAAAAAAAAATTCCTGTTTTGGAAAAAACGAATAGAGATTTTAAAAGGAATTTGAGGCAGCTTTTCCCGGTCCGATTCTACTGCCACCCCGGTGTTTTTTTCTTGTTTTTTAATTTTTTATAACATCTTTTGAATTTCTTTTCGAAATGAGTTTTTTTCTCGGTGGTGAAATAATCGACAGTGGCTCACAAGTGGTTTTAGACGGGCCAAAAGCTCTGTCCTCCAGCCTTCAATAGTACGGTGTGTATTATTTCATCCGTTAATTATTAAATGATCATTTTACGATAAAGCAATAGTGACATTAAATAAAAACAATTAACTCAATAATTTTTATTTTTCAAGCGTTCAACAATTGGGGGTCAACACAGGGCTATAAATCCAAAATTTATATCAAAAGGCCCAAAACCTTTTTTTTTTGCTCGATCCGGGGCAATTATCGCTTAATTAAAAAAAACACAATTGTTCCCAACGAGGAAAAAAAAAAAATTCTTCAAACGATAGTTTAATTTACTGTGCCAATATAGAGAAAATTTAAATTTTCTAAAAATAAAATTGGTTTTTTTAAATCAAAATAATACAATAGTCTAAATAAAAAAAAAAAAATAATATAAAAAATATAGTGACCACAAAAATAGCTTGTTTTTCTAAAAAAGGTTTTTCCCCTTTTAGTCACCATATATGTATTGTTTTATTAAATTGCAAGTTGCCAAAAAAAAAAAAATCGTCTTAAAAATGACAAATGTTAAAAGGGGAATAATGCGTCAATTGAGTAAAAAAAGAGATTGTATTACAAAAAAAAAAAACTATTCTCCATAAAAAAAATTGTAACATTGATTTGCCAATATTTGTAGTAATAAAACAATTATAGGATTGGGTTTTTTTAGAGTTTTTCAGAATTTTTTTAAACCACCCTTTTACATTTGGGGGGAAAGTTTTTAGCTTAACTACGGCCCCCAGGCTATAGATAAAATCGCGTAAAATTCGTGCGAGGAAAGGAGAAATAAGAACCATACAACAATAATTTTTAAAAAAAGGTGGGGGGTTTTTTGTCAAAGAAAAATTAGATATGCATTTTAAGCAATCGTTAGAACCAGGAAAAAAGGAAATTAAGTTAGTTATTTAAAAGCAAAGCTTTCAAATAAGTTTCAAAATTTTTTTAAAAAAATTTTCACTCTATAAAGGGGCAATTAAAACAAAAAGAGCAATATAGAACCATTTAAAATTTTAAATTCTGAAATTTTTATCAATCTAAGCGCATTTTCCCTTTTTCTTTTTTTGGATTACCTTGGTAGCGTCAAACCCCACCCCCCACCGGCCAAAATGTTTAGCACCGTGCAAGTTAATACTTTTTCTTTGGTTATAAAAAAGGTAGAGAAGATTTTTTGAAATGTTTTTTTAAAAAAAAGGTTTTAAAATTTGAAGACAAAACTTTTGAAAAAAATTTTATTTAAAAAAATTTCTTACAACAGTTTTCAAATTTGTATAAGCTTTATAATTTTTCAGAAATTAGAGTTTTAATTTCTTGATAAGTCCCATCCGTAAGTCGCATTGCTTATAGTTACTTAAGATCTCTGCAAGATTTTATCTAAAATTTCAACTAAAATTTATGAAAAACATTCATTAACGTTTTCATTTAATAAGAATTATTTTTTTTTTCTTACCCAAAATTTTTTGTATCAATAAGACCAGTGGCTCTCCTTTTCTTTTTTCTTGTACTCAGAAAAAGACCGTTTGCGATATTTCCGGCTTCCATGGTTAAACTAAATTTCGGGGGCTAAAAACATATTTTACAAAATTCCCGACTTT
>JBCFYV010000001.1:57830317-57880149 GCA_039000515.1 Timema cristinae
ATTATAAAAAAAAGATATTCAAAGAAAATTATCTAAAGCGAGTGTTTCATTTAACGGACAAAAGTAAAACTAGCCTTGTTTTAGAAAAATCGTAACATGGCCTATCACTTCATAAGGAGCAAAACGAAATCAAATATTGAAAATATATTCTCTTTTACAGGTATAATGAGATTCTCATACAATAATAATGGTTTCTATTTTATGTCAAAAGTGAAACGAAAGTCCTAGTTTTTTTTACTTCTTACTGACTAAAGTGTATTTGTAATTTACCAGTTATCGTAAAATAAAAGCTTTAAATTAGTTCTCAACAAATGGGGTTTGTTTTTGGTTAGATCAGGTATGAGGTTATATGAGCCTAAAGCAAGTAATATAGTTTATATTGTCTCTCTTTCAAAAGTTATTTATGATATATTATGAAGAATTAAACTTGGTAATTTCACTGAATGTTAACGATAGATGTGGTGATAGAACATCTTCAAACCCTACCCTTTTGTTGTAGTCAGCACTAGAAATACTGAACCATATATTTCGATAGCCTAACCTAACCCTAGAACAGAACCTGAAAGAAAACCCAACTCTTAAGGCCGGCAGAACCTAGATAACCTATAGGGCGCAAAGAAATTTTTCATTTTTTATAGAAAATAAAAAAAATCACTTGCATAGGAAGAATATTTTTGTGAGGTTGTAGCAGCCAAATATAGCATCGAGTACAATTGTGAGGAATTAGGAAAATAGCTACAGAAAACTTTAGCTTATTATTGTTTCTTAGTAGGCCCCAAAAACTAATATTGTTTTTTTCGATTACAAAACTAATTATTCGCGTCAAGAACATTCATGATAGGATTATTTGAGATTATTTTGATTAGGAAAATAAGTGGCGCTGAATCACCTCCAAATATATTTTCACAAAAAGAGGGATAGGTGGTCTAATTTTTATTTGTTATATTCGATAGACCATTTTAATACAATATGATCTTAATTTTAAAACATTACATTTCCTTTTTTTTTTACTTAAAAACTCTAATGAAAAGAGTAAACCTAAAATATTTTATAGCGAATAAAAGCAGATTAAAAATTCTTGTGATAAATTTCACAACGATTTTAAGTAGGATCCAAAGAAAATGGTTCATTCTTATTTTTTAGCGTCACGTCTTACTTACTACCTTTTCAGGTTTACAACTATGTACTAATTACACGAATGTGTTAGGGATTAGGAAGGTTTAGTTTAGAGGAAGTGCATCCAAATTTGTGTGGAGGAAGAGTAAAACCCCATTTAGGAAAAATAATCAGAGCATCCGACCGGGAACGAACCTCAATCTCTACGTTTTCGGCGGTCTAGTCTATTGCGAGAGTAGCGTCTTAAGCCATGTAGCCACTGAAGCAGGTGGCACATACTTGAGGAGGATGGGATTTTTTGTACCCTATATTAAATAATTCAGTATTTTATTTTATTTGATGATACGATGTAGGTTATATTATCTTAACGATCACTAGCTTGTACTTTAAAACTATAACCACTACTGATCACATATAAACCAAAGACCGTAAAGTATAGAAATAAAAAGTTAAATTCCTAGAATTTATTTCGCCCTACTAAGCTACTTTTATTAGTGACTTGAATTTTCTTTAGCAAGTTTTTCATATATATATATATATATATATATATATATATATATATATATATATAACACATTGAAAACTGCAATAGATAAAACAACACGATCATAATAATTTTAATCTAACAGACAACTATTCAGAAATAAAAAAATAAATTGCCAGCCAATATTTCTAGATACCACTGCAATTAGTTTATAATTGGTGACCTGGTGGTCTAGAGGTAAGGTGTCGAACTTCTGTGCTGGGGGTCCGGGGTTCAATCCTCGGTCCTGGCACAGATTTATCTGATTACCAAACCCTTCCTCCCCTTCTGACAAGACGTGTATTAATAATAACATGTGAATGTGCGGAATGCCAGGCCTCCAACGTGGTTCGGATCCCACGTTAAACTGTAGGTCCTCCATGTCATCTCACAATCACCCTACCATTACACATTAGAGTAAGTGCGTACAACCCAAACGGGTAGTAAGACGCGGTGCTAATAAAAATAATAAGTTCATAATTGAGGAGTTTGAATGAAAAACAAGATAACCCACATAGATTTATAGATTGATATAGGGCATATTTACTATTTAAGGTGATATGGAAGGAGACGCGAGAAAAAGCCAGCGTTTTTGCAGTTTTTATGGCAATTTTTTTTTTGCAAAAATAAATAAAATTTAAATAACAGCTAGAAGTGAAAATGAAATGTCAAGATGTTCTTTGGCTTAATGAGTGAACAAGAGTTTGTTTAAATAGGTAAATTAAAAAGTAGGTAAGAATATATACTTTTACTAAAAGTGCAATACATTTCAATCTAACTGTGGAAAAAGGCTTTTGGTATGTGGTCAGATCTCCTAGCTCCTGAACTATAGGTCCCGGAATCGATTCCAGGCTGGTACCAAGTGAATTTTCTCGAAAGGAGAGTAATTCCCTTGATTACCAGAGTTTGGTTAAATTAGACTTAAGTTTGGTTAATATCGTCATTGTCTCCACCCCATTATATTAACTATCGATATATCCTCATCTCATCAGGACATGGAAAGAGCCTCCACGAAAACGAATGTACGATTAGTCGGTAGTACCCCGGGGAACGGCACATTAGTACTGGATAATCTTTACACAAGCTGGGCTAGGATCAATTTGCCCAAACAAGCTATCATCAATCATCATCATCGTCGTCGTTGTCGTCATCATCATCACCGTCATCTAATCGTGACAGTCAAAGTCAAACGGCGAGAGTTTTCCGGTAAAATATAGCTCCAGACGCAACGCCTAGGAATATATAGCAAATATTCCTGCTGAGGACATTAAATTAATGAATATGAGAACATTTACGTTTATATTCAAATTAAGTACAGTACCAAGGCAAAAAGAAAACACGATAAAGTCGTGTAAACCGCGAGAAGAGAAGACATATAAGCAGATAGGTTTTAATCGCCCCCCTTTTCTTCGCGGCAATATTTCTAACGAGTCTTTGAACGAGTCTTCAAGCAACTTTGCCACTCGAAACTGACTTTTATGTGTTAATGTGCCTGAGGTCTACTCCGGCACACATAATATAATAGCCCCTCCCTCCACCCTCACTCTTCTTTAGAAACTCGTCAAATGCCAACGACCAACGCAAAAAAAATTAACAAAAAACAAACTAACATAAAATCCACACCAAGACAAACCGTCGGATAAATTATCAAAGGCCACCTGAAGAAGTACATAAAACTTAATATAAATTAAGAATGTTAGTAAAAAAACAATCGAAGTAAACATACACCTCGAAAAGAACGAGCCTAAATTGTCCGTGAAGACATAAAATTGTGAGCAAGGGAAAGCTACCAACAATATGGCAAACTTTAACTAAATCTCATCCCCCTCACTCTCAAAACTAAGAAGTCCAGACGTCCGTCGTCCCTCCGACCAATAAATCTTGTCGCGATCTTTATTAGCCCTTCTCCGGAGTTAATTAAGACAAAGTTTTGTTTCAGACCATTAACGTTTTGGCTAATAACATTTTACGACTCAAGGTAAGATGAGGTTAGTCGTGCCGTGTTTATGGTCCGAAATCCCCGTTTTATCAATAGAAATGAGCGGTCAAAAGAGGGTGCTTTTGACAATCCCTACTTTAAATCCATTCTTTTAACGAGCTCAGGAGATAGTAAGTATTTACACTAGAGGGACGGAGATCTGAAAGGTAAGGTTTTATTAAATGCTCTCGCATCTACGTGTGAGGAAAATGAAAATGGTTGGGAGGTGGTGGGGGGAAAACATCCGTTCAGAAAATAAATTCCAATTTAACCGTCACCGGAAAATCAAACAAAAATAAAATGACCACATTTTCTGCATGCTCATCGACTCGTGTGAGGGAGAGGAGTATTTTCAGGGCAGCGGATCAGTTGTTTGTGTGTCTGCATTATACAAGTGTATTTTTCTTAGAAAGAAAGCGTCTCGACTATTTTATCCCCCCCCCCCCTCCTCCACCTCTTTCTTTATCCTTAATAAAACGAGCAGTGCGTGTGTTATAGGCACGTATATATGACTTAATTTTGGGGTGGGAGGGTGTTTGGGGGAAACATAAAACTCACTTATATCTATAAAAATGTGATATTAAAATCAAAGAAGAGGTTTTTAAAGAGGAAGCCCGTGCTGTATGGACTCGTGACGTCACAGCCACAAATATCCAACCGCAGTCAACTCGACGACTATATGACTCAAGACCAACACTTCCTCTTAATGTAGAATTGATTATAATAGTTAACAAATAAACATATAATAGTTTGTGGCTCAATAAATAATAGTT
Source organism: Timema cristinae (assembly GCA_039000515.1). NCBI lineage: Eukaryota > Metazoa > Arthropoda > Insecta > Phasmatodea > Timematidae > Timema > Timema cristinae. The sequence goes on from JBCFYV010000001.1 coordinate 57,834,708, forward strand.
ACTCTTTATTTTTAATTCAATATGTTTTACAATTGAATCCGACTAGATCTAGTATTTGATGAGATTAGGGAAGGGGAGCAGATCCCCAAAATACTACCGATTACGTACCAGGGATGAGTTTGGTTTCTGCATAGCTTTGGAAAAAAAATTATTATTATTATTATAATTATTATTATTACTAGCACCGCGTCTTACTACCCATTCGGGTTATACGCACTTACGCTAATGTGTAATGGTAGGGCGAAAGTGAGATGAAATGAAGGACCTACAGTTTAACGTGGAATCCGAACCACGGTGGTGACCTGGCATTCCACACATTCACAAGATGTCTTGTCAGAGGTGAAGGAAGGGTTTGGCAATCAAATAAATCTTTGCCGGGATTGGAAAAAAAGAGATATATTTACCAAACTCGAACACACAGAGCAACCAATTTTTACCCATATCTTATGATGTATATAACATTCATCTATTTGGGGGGATAATAAATAAAAATATCGCTTAAGCTATTTTGCCATAGCCTTTGAAAATAGTAATCTTAACATGTACCAATATGTGTGTGGTATGTTTGTATGGTAACCTACTCAACCCGAAAGTTGTTTGTATCCTCAACAGCTCCACCGTCAGCTCTAAAGAGACGTACTAGGGAAATGAGGAGTGAGGTCGTCTCCCAACCCTTTCCTCACTGAGCCAGAAGGTACTACTGGACATCATAATCTAAACAAATCTTGAATATTTGTCATGGGTATCCTGGAATTTGATTGAGCCTTTCTCCTTCAATCAATAAGTTCATAATCAAATGCCAATATGCTGAGAATTGAACCACCCCGATCTCCCTCTCACCGACCATCCAGTCTAGAGAGAGTGACGCCATATACTATAATAGGAGTAAGACGGAATCTCAACTTTCAGAACGGAAGTGACGTCATAGCTCTCCCTCACCCCTTTCCCTCCTCCCTCGTGGTTGTCTCGCGTGTTCCAGGGATTCCCCCTCCCCCCCCTGATGATCCAGAGGGACATTGGGAGGGTGGGGTGTAGGAGATGTGTGGGGATGATTCGTCGGAGGAGACGGTGGTCGCGGAGGACGGGTTGTATGATTGGTTCAGGAAGTCCTCCTCCCCTCACCCCTTACCTCCCGTCTCGCGTGTTCCCCGCGGCGTAGATTCGCGGGTGCGTAGAGACGGGAGAAATGTCTCTCTCTTTCTATCTCTCTCTCCTCTTTCTCTCCTCCCTCTTTCCATCTCTCTCTCTTTCCTTCGAACAGTTTTTAGACTATGCTGAAAAAAATACATATCTAAAATGATCTTTTCTATCTCTCTGCTCTCCTCTCTCTCTCTCTTCTCCCCTCTTTCTATCTCTCCGTCTCTCCCTCTCTCTCAGAGTAGGGGATGACGGTATAGCCCTCCTTTCCTCGAACAGCCTGGAAAAAAATACATATCTAAAATGATATTTTCCTGCTCCGAATGAAACATACATAGCCTCTTAGCTTTTATTTCTATGATCAAGGACTTAAATAAATAGTACAACTTTTTTATTTAGCGAGTATATTCTTAAGATTATGATGATACATACATACATACATATAAATTCTCTTTCCCTCATAGTCTTTCACTTGATGCATACAAAAATATCTTTCTCTAAAGTCTTGTCTAAACATGTTAGAATACTTCGATGCTTGAACAGTTCGTACTCGTCTTCAGCCAGATTATTACGATACATCAAAAAAATATCTTTCTCTAAAGTCTTGTCTAAACATGTTAGAACACTTCATCCTCGTCTTCACCCAGATTATTATGATACATACAAAAATATCTTTCTCTAAACATGTTAGAACACTCACCACTTGAACAGTTCGTACTCGCCTCACACAGTTTATATGATACATACAAAAAATATCTTTTTCTAAACATGTTAGAACACTTCACCACTTGAACAGTTCGTACTCGCCTTCATCCAGATATATCAGTCCTCTCTGTGAAGCGTTAAAGCGGCTCCTGTAGCGCGCACCAAAGTCCCTCATAGTCTTTCACTTGATGCGTACAAAAAAAATATCTTTCTCTAAACATGTTAGAACACTTCACCACTTGAACAGTTCGTACTTGCCTTCACCTAGATATAACAGTCCTCTCTGTGAAGCGTTAAAGCGACTCCTGTAGCGTGCACCAAAGTTTTTACCAGGCAGATGCACTTTGCCTACATAGTCTAGCGTTATGATGTTCGGCTCATCCTCATCCTCACTGATCTCTTCGTCTCCTTCTAGGCGGCGAACGTTGTACGTACGAAACTTTCAAGTTCAGAGATGTGCTTGACACGATCGAGTTCCTCACGCTCGATCGGTCCAACTCGACGCACAAAGCGTTTTTCTCCTCTGCCCAAGCTGTAGTACCGGGCTGACTCGATTCCGCTCATCCTCGTGGGAAGCTGTAGAACCGCGTTCGATGGGCCGACTCGATTCCCGGAGAATTAGCGGTCGTCTCCTTCCTTAAGATTGTAGACCGGACAAGCGGTAGAACAGCGTTCGACAGACTGACTCGATTCCCACATTCCGGGATTATGGCATCCGAGCCAGTGCACGGAAGAATCACAGCACTCGCTGTAACCTTTGTCAACACTCGCGATATGATATTCTAAACCGCCGTTCGAAATCTTAATATCGCTCATGTCCTCCAGACGGTAACCCAACCGGCTAAACATGTTGAATGAGATACGTCTCCCCGCCTCGCGCCCGCTTTATACGCTCGGAATGGAGGAGGGGAACGCACCCTCCCCTCCTTCTACACTATATCCTTCGCCTCGATCCATGAATTGTGAGACGAGTCGAACCCTAACCATTTGACGTACACTCTATTTCCAGAACGTCTGATTATCTTCTCTACGAGGTAAACATCCGGATACGAGGTCTTTCTAAGCTCCTTACCGTAGAAACCTCCCGTGATAGGATTACCTTTCATATCTTCGAGTAGGAAGGTCCTGGGATTAGTCTCGACGACGTTACGTATTTTAAACAGTTCGGTCGACCAGTTCGCAGTATAACCCTTTTCAAAAACGTCCTTATACTGCTGATACGAACTATATCACCTACTTTAAAAATGTTCGGCGTGGGAATCTGACATCTTGAAACGTTTATAGACGGTATGTAAAAGTCTATCATCCTTGACGTCTATAGGCCTCATCTTTATGGTCGAGTTGTACTGTACGATTGTATTCGTCCAGTAAGGAATCGATCATATCGATCCATCGATATGAACCTTTAGCCGTGAACCTCCTCCACTCATGTTTCTTGAGAGTACGATTAAATCGTTCCACGACGCTAGCCTTGACGTTGCTGTATGTAGAATAATGATTGATTCTCTTTCTCTTCATGAGCGTTTTGAATTCAGGGTTGTAAAACTCTGTACCATTATCCGTTTGGAGATGACGTACGCGAGGTAAACCCGCCTTGTTGAGGAGGAGAGCCATTGCGGCGCTGACGTTTCTTACCCGTCTTAGTCTTGACGGGTGCGGCCCAAGCCCTCTTGGAATACACGTCGATGACGGTGAGAAGGTACTTGAAGCCCTTATTCGATCCAGAGTAAGGTATCATCTCCACTAGATCGGCCTGAAGGAGCTCGTTCAAGCCTCGTACGCTAACGTGTCTTCGAGGAAATCGTCGTCTTGCCGGACGATGAAGTTCACGTGCAAATCTCCCACTTGACGCCAGACATGATTATGATAAAGTACAGAAGAGATGAACGTCTTTATACGATGATTCCCGCCTCGCGTAATTCCTCAATGATAGAAACGATCTCGTTATGGTGAGCTGAATGACCGGCCTCGGTAATGCGCGCAAGAGTCGTAATCGATCCACCAATTCGTTAGGATCGTCCCAATAGGTATAATCGACCCCTCGTCCCGACTCCATCTTGTATAAACCCTCACCCTCAAGTTCCTCCTCAAACATAGGTTTGATGATTAACGAATACTTCGATCCGGCTCGCATCTTGATACGAGCGTATGGTTCGTTTCTCAACCGATCGCGTTCGTTTCTTCAAGCATAGACTTGTATACTTTCAGATCCTCCTTAGTATAATGGGTAGTGCTCTTCTGAAAAGTAATTCTAATAGCCCTCGAGTATACGGTACCGTCTTATTGTTAAGAAGTATTGTACCGTCTCTCCCGTTGAATACGATACGGCTATCTCCGAGCTTGGTAGAGTCACCTTCATGACGGACTCCGTAGGTCTTATCGGAATGTGCGTGAGATGAATAAAGATAAGTATCCAATAGATGGTTGTTTTCCAATGTCTCAGGTAAGGCTTCCGTCTCCTCAGGTTCCGCGAGCGCCTTCACCATCTTGTTTAGAGATCCGTGATAGGTTTGAACGTTTCATTCGCGACGTGCTCAGACTCGTGTCGTGCATCACGTAGTTGTTTATACTTTCGTTTAATAATCTTACTAGCTTTTATGATATCCTCCGCAACCTTCGTCGTCATGATGTAAGGTGTGAATGTCTCTCACCGTGAAGATACGGTTCATTATATCTAAACGTAAGTAAAACCTAATTCTACGTGTAAAATCTGAGACGTTGTCGGGCGTTTTTCTATCATGAAAGATTAGAGTCATCTTTGGACACCTCAAAAGGCGGATCGTCGATAATTTTAAGATTCAACAAGCAAATAATATCTTTCAAGTTCATGACCATCGTTGAAACGATGCCCGCCCTCTTGAACTTATAACCACGTTCACCCGTTAGAGTCAATTCGAAATGTCTCGCATCCTTCCGCATAGTTTCGAATCCAAGTAGATGTAGATGAAAACTACGATTAACGTAGAGTCTACATAAGCTTTAGACGCAGCGTCTGAAGGTAATGAGGGCATACCTATGTTTCGCAAAACTACACCGTCTGCATCATAAAGCTTGTTGTCATCCGCTCCTCTTAAGCGTAGTACACCTCCGGCTATAAAATCGTTGTAAATGCCTCGTTGTATCTCGAAAGTTTCCTCTAGGCTTAGCAGCTTTGAACTTAAAGCGTCAAGCCTCGTTCTATTTTCGTCGAGACGCTCTTGAGCCAGTTTCCACACCTCCTCCATCCCTTGACGAGCGCTCTTCTCAAAGTTAACGTATTTTATTCGATCCTTCTCCAAATCCTCAATCAGCGATTCCATCTGTCCTTTGATGAGGTCCTTGGCAGTGTTGAGAGCGACTATCTGCTCGTTACTATGCCTTGCATCCATCCTATCGACGTAAGACTTGTTACAGACATCCTTAGATGTGACGGGCGACTCGACGTTGACGATCCTTTTCGATCTAGGTCGTAATACCCTTGAGAGTTTAGAGTTAGATTTCCCTCCGGCTCGATGAGAATCTATATTTGTAGAGGCTATGACCGAATTTAGATATGGACGACATGATGTCTTACCGTGTACTGAATATACGTTCTTGTTAATCGTGCAAGATAAAGGTATCGAACCCGTAGCGATATCGTCCTTTATCGAACTCATGATCTTTGCTCACCACCAGAAAATCGTACTTGTTTTCTTTCCAACACAGTGAGCATACCTCCTTAAATTTTTGGAAAGTCATATCTGTGTTTACGTGATCGTCGTAGACGTGTCTCAGGTTCGTATCGTCCATCCTGAATAGGATGAGAAGATTAGCGTTATCTCTCAACATCTGTTTCGGGATGCGCGAGTACGTCTGACAGAGATAGAAACAGTCTATAGACTTATGCCTACCCATACTGAAATAGGCCTGTATATTAAACTGTTTATCGCAAGCGACGTCGTCGAAAATGAATACAGAGTCGGGTTCAGCCTCGGACGGTGGAATAATTTCCGCGTTGTCGGAATAAGGGAAATAGCCCATACCTTCAATGAGTGAAAGGACCTTCGATAAACGTTGATACTTGGCTGGTACAACGATTTAGAGTAAACGTACACGTTCTTGAAGCGTAGGCCGTTAGGTTCCTCCAACAGACTGATCATGGTGTTGGTTTTACCGCAATTCGAAGGTCCGCAGATGATGCAGCGGATAGTATCGGGTAACAACGTACCATGTCTCTGAGTAAAGCTCCACCCTCATCGTGATCGTTGTTATGAACAGTTAAAGAATCTGTCTGTTTCTCGAGCCGCATGTCGACTACTACTTCATCTATATAATGCGCACACCTATATAAATGCTAATCAGTACGTGTCATGAGACGAAGAAGAGGGGAGGATTGTTGGATAAGATAATCAATAATCTACCGTTTGAAGCGCATATACCTGGATACCAGTACTGCGGGCCGGGACAAAGTTGGAAAAACGATTGAAACGAGGTGATCCTGGAATAAACGAGTTAGATCGACACTGTAAAGAGCACGATATCGCATACTCCAAGGTGAAAGATCTTGCAGGTCGTCATACTGCAGATCGTGAACTTATCGAGAAATCGTGGAAAAGATTACTCGCGCCTGACTCAAAGTTGGGTGAGAAAGCCGCCGCGTGGGCAGTCACCAACGCGATGAAAGCTAAAGTCAAGATGGGTTCAGTCTAAAGAAGAAGAAGACTCAACGTCGTCAACGGCGTCCTACTACTACTAGACGCCGTAAGAAGAAGGGCGGAATTCTACCTATACTACCTCTGATCGCAGCGCTTGGAGCCGTTGCTGGAGGAGCTGCAGGAATCACGAAGGCGGTACAAAGTGCTAAGGCCAATACGAAACAATTGAACGAGGCTCAGAGACATAATCGTACGCTCGAAGCTATTGCCATGGGGAAAGGCATGTATCTACGACCTTACCCGAAAATTAAATGACTACCTAAACGTGCCCTTACCGAAAACGGATCTGCGCAAGTACGCCGTCGAGTTAAAAATCCCCTTCTTTAGAGGAGTATTTGCGAGAGATGCTTTACCTAGCGGTACTCCTTGGAAGATGGAGAACGCCATCATCAATCTTGACGATGATAGCGGTAAGGGTACGCATTGGGTGGCGTATAAGAAAAACGGCGAACGAGCCGATTATTTCGATAGTTTCGGTGATCTAAGACCACCGTTCGAACTTGTTCGTTATCTCGGAGGAATACCCATCACCTATAATCATACTCGGTATCAAGAGTACGGTACCGTTTTATGCGGTCATCTTTGTTTAGCCTTCCTTAAATACTCGCGCTGACGTTCGAACTTAGTAAATATGTCTATGACGCTTACACTGACAGGTCAGAGTTCGAATCTGACAGAGAACTACTTCCCTCATATCCTGCTCGGAGAAGAGAATCGTGAAGAAGAATGGTTCATCGGACTGATCAATCTGGCCACGTTCAATTCCATACCGAACATTGACGAGCGTAATAATAAATTTTATTGTGATGGTAAAGAGTATACAGTGCCTCCGGCACCTATGAACTTGAGGCGTTGGATCGATTCTTGCGAAGGGAAGTCCCGAGTAACGTAAAGCTCTCGATTATCGGTGATCCTAGCACTTTAAAGAGCTATATCACTTGCAATAAACCTATCGACTTTACCCGACCTAGCACGTTTGCATCCTTGCTAGGGTTCGACTCGGTCATACTTCCTGCAGGGAAGACGCACATATCTACCAATACTGTGAATATTCTTCATGTGAATGTGATCCGCGTAGAATGCAGTCTCGCTAGCGGAGCTTACGTCAACGGAGAACCGAGTCATACCTTGCACGAGTTCAGCATGACCGTCCCGCCAGGCTATAAGATAGTGGAAGCGCCTAACAATATCATTTACCTTCCGGTAACGAAGCGAGTAATAGAGTCTATCGCGGTACGACTTGTTGACGAACGAGGTGATATCATCAACTTTAGGGACGAGACGATATCACTACGTCTGCATCTGAAACGAGTCGCTGGGATGGGACTCGTGCTAGATAAAACAAGACGGCGAAGTCTTCCTCGAAACATTGAGAGAAGGACAGTGAAAGTGTTAACACCTGCCAATAAACTCTATTTAAGACGTCTAGGTTACTCGTTACGAAAATAATGGATGACACCGCGGATATTCTGAACATTGGAGAGTCTGCCGCTTTCGATACGGCCTTGAGCATTTCCAGTATCATCCTACGCCTCGTATATTCCCGGTCCATTAGCTAACGGGAACGAGCTTAGGATATCTATCCAACAAGAAGGGTTATGCACACTACCGCACCGCTCTCTGCTGCATATCAAAGACGACTACTTTTGAATACGGGAGAACCTGGAAGCACTTCGAGGATTGTTAATAACGGAATACTGCATCTATTCTCAAGAATCGCCTATGAGATCAACGGCGTAAGAGATTGATCAATCGAGAGATGTAGGTATTTCGACTCAGCTTAAAAAACTATCTATCTATAAGGAATTGGTTGGCAGACTCATCTTTCAAACGCCGGTTGGAGACTTGAAGGAGTTCACGTACACGCTGAAACAGGCATCTTTGACGTATGCATCCCTTTACGTCTCATACTAGGATTCATCGAAGATTATTCTCGAATACTGATCAATGCGAAACAAGAGCTGGTGCTAGTTCGTTCGACCGGCGACAATAACGTTTTAAACAAAGAGCCCACCTCCTGCTGCAGAGACGCCCTCTAGGATCGAGTTAAGTAAAATATCTTGGCTTGTACCGCATATAAAGACTGACGATATCAATCGTCTCAACTGCTTAATTTCATCAAGAGCGGGAGATCATCGAGCTACCTTTCCGTACTTGGGAATTGTACGAGTACCCTAACGTGCCCACCTCTAATCAACATGATTGGACCGTAAAACGTCAACTTTGCTGGAAAAACCTCGTTACGTTGTTTTCGCGCTTCAGACCGGACGGAACAACACGACGGCAGCAGATAGAAGTATTTTTGATCATTGTAATTTACGTAATGCTAAACTCTATCTAAATTCTAACATGTACCCTTTTCGAGGATATGAACTTGAACTTTAGACAGATTCCTTCTCGAAATTATACGAAGACTATGCTAATTTCCAGACTTCGTACTACGGAACGAGCGCCTCTTTACCTTTACTTGATCCCTTTCCCATTTCAAGTCCATGCACCCATTGTCGTGTTCGATGCCAGCCGACAGGAAGATACTCTCAAGGACGGTATGGTGACATGCCGTATAACGTTCGAGACGGAGGAAAATATCCGGTAAATACCAAGGCGTTTTGTCTAATCATACACGATAGAGTTGTTCGCTATAACCCTTCAAGCAGTGATTTAGCAAAATGACATCATAAATGAGGCAACATTGCGCAAAAACTGGCGGAGGGGAGGTGAAAAGTTCAGTACACGACAATCTATATTAAAGGAACTGAAGAGTTGAGTCGGCTACAGAGTATCAACAACGCCGATAGCGACAAGTACAAAGCTTAAAAAATGTCTGAGTGCTCAGCGAATGGTTTAAGAATATTAAGTTTGATCGGACAAAACTTTTGCGATCTGACCAAGAGTGCGATGCGGAACGATACGAGTTCGGTTATTCCAGCTTTGCTTCATATGATAGTCTTGATAAATGAGTATAAAGAGTGTATTGATTTCAATAAGTTATCATGCTTCTGCGGCCAAGACGAGTTGACACAGTCAAACGGAGGAAGAAAACTACTGACGCTTCTAAACGTTCACGTGGAAAGAAGAGTAAAACTACTGAGGAAACGAACGAGGAGCCTGCGGTGAAGAAGCTGCAAGACGGGTTGAGTGAACACTTTTAAAAAAAAAAAAACTTTTCACAGTTACTTGCAATGTATTAAACTTTTTAACGATTATTCTTAGAAATGTAACGAGCTCTTTTTTTAAATAAAAAGAATTAACGATTAACATTTTTGTTTTCTTTACAGGGGAAGGATGCGAGTGTACCCATGACTTTATTATTTAAGGTGATTCCATTTAAATAGTCTAAAAGGTTATGTACCATCATTGGCGCTCTCTTTTCCAAGGCCTGGGTTCTAACCCGACTGTTAGTGTATCAGACCGTCCTCTGAGAAGGACAGGTTGTAATCTCAACTGTTATTGCAGCAAACTGTGCTCTGAGAGGCTCAGCTTCTAATCCTGACCATTCTCTGAGAGGTTCGTACCAGACTGTACTCTGAGAGGTTCGTACCAGATTGTACTCTGGAGGTTCGTACCAGACTGTACTCTGGGAGGTTCGTACCAGACTGTACTCTGGGAGGTTCGTACCAGACTGTACTCAGGGAGGCTCGGATTATTGTGCCAGACTGTACTCTGAGAGGTCCGGGTTATTGTACCAGACTGTACTCGAGGAGTCCGTACCAGGACTGTACTCTAGGAGGTTCGTACCAGATTGTACTCTAGGATGTCCAGGTTATTGTACCAGACTGTTCTCTGAGAGATCCAGATTATTGTATCAGACTGTTCTCTGAGAGATCTAGATTATTGTACCAGACTGTTCTCTGTGAGGTTAGGATTATTGTATCAGACTGTACTCTGGGAAGGTTAGGATTATTGTACCAGACTGTACTCTAGGAGGTTCGTACCAGATTATACTCTAGGATGTCCAGGTTATTGTACCAGTCTGTTCTCTGAGAGATCCAGATTATTGTATCAGACTGTTCTCTGAGAGATCTAGATTATTGTACCAGACTGTTCTCTGTGAGGTTAGGATTATTGTATCAGACTGTACTCTGGGAGGTTAGGATTATTGTACCAGACTGTACTCTAGGAGGTTCGTACCAACTGTACTCTAGGATGTCCGGGTTATTGTACCAGACTGTTCTCCGAGAGGTCCAGATTATTGTATCAGACTGTTCTCTGAGAGATCCAGATTATTGTACCAGACTGTTTTTTTCTGAGAGGTGCAGGGTTGTAACCCCTCAACTGTGGCTGGTTATTGCACCAGTCTGTAACTAGCTACCTCGTACTGTACTCTGAGAGACTCGGGTTCTAACGACCACGTGATCGACACTGCTTTTGCATGACAAGTTACTTACCCGTCTGTAGACCACTTTTTACACACACACATGTTGACCAGGGTGCTGTCGATCATTTTAGCTGGAGTCCCAATTGGTCGCCAGTTTTGCCGTCACTTTGTTCACCTAAGCATGAACTTGTCAACCAGTTGTTCCAAATCGGGTTGGCTACATGTTTCATCTAGCCTACGAGTATTTTTTTTTACAGCTTATCGATCAGTTTGTATGATGATAGTGTAAACAATATGAACCTGTAACTAATTTTGCTTACAAATACAACTATAGTACTTAGGTCTAGAAATTTAAATCATATCAATAGCAATCAGTCCTAGTTAAATATAATTGGCCTCCCCCTCAGCTCCTCTCTCTCTCTCTCTCTCCCCTCTCTCTCCGCCCTCTCCCTCTCTCTCCCTCTCTCTCTCTCTCTCTCCCTCTCTCTCTCGCCCTCTCCCTCTCTCTCCCTCTCTCTCCCTCTCTCTCTCTCCCTCTCTCTCTCTCCCTCTCTCTCTCTCTCTCTCTCTCTCTCTCTCCCTCTCTCTCTCCCTCTCTCCCTCCCTCATCTCTCTCTCTCTCCCTCTCTCTCTCCCTCTCTCTCTCCCTCTCCCTCCCTCTCTCTCTCTCTCTCTCTCTCTCTCTCCCTCTCCCTCTCTCTCTCTCTCTCTCTCTCTCTCTCTCTCTCTCTCTCTCTCCCTCAGCTCCTCTCTCTCTCCCTCCCTCCCTCTCTCTCTCCCTCCCTCTCTCTCTCTCTCTCTCTCTCTCTCTCTCCTTCTCTCTCTCTCTCTCTTTCCTCCTCCCTCCTCTCTCTCTCTCTCTCTCTCTCTCTCCCTCTCAGAGTAGGAGATGACGGGTATGCTCTCCTTCCCTTTTAGAAACTTTTCTAACCATCAGATAAAGCTATTTCCATGAAACTATGTTATCATGAACCAGCTATACACCTCATTCTAACAGTATGTTATCATGAACCGATATACCTCTCATTCTAACACTATGCTATCATGAACCACTATACCTCCTATTCTAACACTATGTTATCATGAACCGGATATACCTCCCATTCTAACAGTATGTTATCATTAACCAGATATACCTCCCATTCTAACAGTACGTTATCATGAACCAGCTATACCTCCCATTCTAACACTATGTTATCATGAACCAGCTATGGAGCTGACGGGTATAGCCCCCCTCTTCTCGACTAGGCTGGAAAAAAACATATCTAAAATGATCTTTTCTATCTCTCTGTCTCTCTCTCTCTCTCTCTCTCTCTCTCTTCTCCCTTTTTTCTTCAGAGTATGAGGTGGTGGGTATAGCTCTCCTCTCCTCGACTAGGCTGGAAAAAACATATCTAAAATGATCTTTTCTAAACTCTCTGTCTCTCTCTCTCTCTCTCTTCTCCCCTCTTTCTATCTCTCTGCCTCTCCCTCTCCTCCCCTCTCTCAGAGTAGGAGATGACGGGGATAGCCTTCCTTGTACCAGCCCGTACTCAGAGAGACTTAGGTTCTAACCCTAGCTGTTACCTTATGTACTCTAGGAGGTCCGAGTTGTAATCTTGGAGAGGTCAGGTAAAAAAAACAATACACACGCACAGAAAACTCTATTTAATGAATATAACAGATACACGCTAAAATTAGTATTTTTTTTTTTTTTTCTTCAGTCAAGTCTTTTTTTAAAGCACTAATGATAAAGGTATAGTGACATTAATTATTCACTTTTGCATTAATCGAAACATATATACACACAGAAAACTCTATTTAATGAATATAATGATAAACATTTTTTTTAAAACAGATACATGCGCTAAATTAGTTACAGAGCAAGAATACTTTTCTCAAGTCTTTTTAAAGCACTAACATACGCCGCTTTTTCTCAAGTCTTTTTTTCTAGTGACATTAATCAAAACTCTATTTACATACTAAAGCACTAACTTTTTTCCTATGACTATACCTACAGAAAACATGTGCTAAATTAGTTTATTTTTCTCAAGTCTTTTTTTAAAAAGAGCACTAACATTGACATGAGGGGCCCGTAGATGCCTGTAGATCACTCACTGACGCCCGTACATGATGGTCCAGCTTCAATCATCGTCTCTTGGAGGGAAGTAGTTGGTTGCTCCCCTATTGCGTAGTGACCCCAAGGTAGAGTTCTGTCCGATCCGGTAACATGTATCGTTTATCATCGATAGAGCAAAGTGCAACCCGATTAAATTTTTGAGTGTAAAGTTTAAATCCTACAGCTCTTATTGAACGGGCTTCTCTCATGACTACTGTTTCTTTAGTTAAACAATTACGATAGTCCTCTAAGAGAGCGTTCTTAACGCGCTACTCTTGACACCTTTAGCTTTGAGCATCTCACCACCCCCTTGTACAGCAAATGAATACAGTTTAGGGCGTAAACCAATGAACTCCAGTGATGACCCGACCATGTGTCTCATCTTTTAGTTTACCGAGCACCCTTTATTTACTACAGGCATGCCGTAAACATTGTCTTGGCCGTAAGTGGAGGTGTCCAGATAGTCGTTAGCTAACGGGATAAGTCGCCGGTAGGCATCCTCGACTGTTATATAGTAGAGGAGCGAGTCTGTGTCAGTGTATTGGAGTTTTAGTGTACCTGGTGGGAAGGCTGGAACCATGACCTGGTAATGTAGGCCGTACATGATTACTTTAGAGATTTCCAAAATGGCGAATCCCGCATAAATTGGCATATCAAAGTAAATCTCCTGGGGTTCCATCTCAATGATAACCAGGTTTTCTGATACAATCATACGGTTTTTAAAGTTTGGACTGGCTATAAGGTTACCAGCCCCAAATTTACCTTCCCACCTGGTAGTTATTTTTATCGTACGGTAGGCCCTCTTGTTAGATATAAGACGGCGAATGCGGCGTTGTTCATCAATTTGAAAAACATGTTTTCAAACTGATTGCTCGCTTTACTCCTCATTTCCGCGTTCAGCTTAATATACGGGGCCATCCACGGAGATTGTTTGAAACTGAGAACACGGTGGACTCTCGTCAGTTTCAACCCATTCACTAAACATAACTTTAGATGACGATAGTGAATGACGTACCTAGTCTTATCAGCTAGAGTCGTTAACAATTTCTCGTGTTTCCCTACGGGTGGAATCCCTTTCTCAGGACAGAAGGGCAAGTCAGAATGAGCGTCATGTACATTTTGCGGGTATTCAAGATCTACCTGCAAGATATAGCCCGTATCCGCATCGTCCTCCACGTTTAGCACATCCAAGCTTTTCAATTTCATCATCTTCAAGCCATCTGAACCCTCCATAGGGTAATGAGCTCAACATGCTAAATGAATAGAGTCCATTCACGTCTAGTATAACGAGGTAAGACTCTGGTTTGGAACGGTCAAATGAACTCATATAACGATTATTAGCTACAGAATGACGATTAGCTACGAAACATATCCCTCCTCGAATAGCTCCCTCAATGAATTGATGCATATCTACGTATCTATTAATTCGAGCCGTACCTGGGTTATTCTCAATAGAGCTTGGTATGCTAGACTGGGGCTGTAAGAGACCATCCGGATCGAGCCTATACGTTTTCATACAAAGATCACGAAAGTTCTCAAAGACGTCAGCTAGTAGTGTTACGTCGGTATGAAGGTAGAGGTTCGAGTAATCCCAAAGATTCTTGCATTCGAATAGGGGCCAAACCTCACAAGCGTGGTCATAGTCTACCTGAGAGATATGAGTATCCGTGAGCGCGTTATAAAATTTATCTTTGCTCGGTAACTGAGTCTCGTTCAGTCGCTCAAATGAATCTATATAGTCATAGGGAACACCCTTTACGAGCGACTAGTTTGAAACGTTCATCATCAGGATGATACTTACGAGTGATTTTAAGCTGCTCAGGTTCGAGGTAAGATACACATTTCTCTAGGGAGTACACAGAAAGCTGAAACTATCTATAATTTTAATTGTTGATCCCTCGAAAACCGTGCTGAATATATTTCATGATTACTTTGAATCTTCCCATCGTCTCGCCAATAACCTTAACTTTCCCTGGATTGACAAGAACGCTCTCCCCTGTGAACGGATCAGTTTCTCTACGTTCAACAAGTGATTCGAGAAGGAAATAATTATCATAGCAACGTGCATTATGAATGACCACGCTCAGATGACTAGGGTTCTTGTAATTAATATTACACCCTGCGTGACTGCTACCACGGTAAAGTCCCGTCAAGTGACAATGATCCATAACGCGGATATCATCATTCGCGTAGGGTTTTTCACAGATATGACAATGAGTAGCCGTATTGTGAGCATCTCTTTGAGCAGGTGTTAGCGGCGTCATTGGAACTACAGTACTATAATAATCTAGTACGCGCTTTGCTGTATCTACGAGAGCTTCAACAAATTGATCTGTACAATCTTTTCCCGTAAAGTGACGGTACTCCGAGAGATTATCATTAAAAATGCATTTAGTGTACATGCCTACAGAATAGGCTACATGACTCTGTACATTCTCAGTATAAGAAAATTTCGTGTCAGGATCACACGTTTCTATAGGTACGAGTAAACTCTCCAAGTCAGCGTACACAATAAATCCTGTTTTCTCTGTTGTTTATACTGTGAGAACGACAGGAATTTATTTTCCCTTGAGGGAATGTACTCCTTACCGCTCCAAATTTTTTACAAAGTTTCTTTATGTTTTACAAGTTTATTTTCAGTCAGAAAGAGCTCAAACAACGGTCACAAAAATACCTACGTCCTACGTTAGACGTGTGTTAGTTGAGGGTTTATTAATCGTGACAGATTTTTGATTGCACTGAAATGATATTTTTCCCTCCCATGTACTTTTATCATGAATAAATGAACATGTCTAGCACACTCTTTAGCGCTGACATGAACGGGAACGATCACTATTTTTTTAGAGTTGTCCGCAGTGTCCACATAAGAATCACTGCCTTCGTGTTTTGCAGTGTACACATTAACAGATATATCGTTAAGCCTTTCGAAGCGTTCAATATATCTCATTTCGAACGGAAGCGGAATCCCATCTAGATTCAACACGCACGAAAATTAGGATAAGACGATAAACGCTGAGCTAACCCTGTAGGCTCAAAGAGGCACGCCAATACGGATACTGGGAAGCAAAGTCCTTCTTCAGCTTGAACATTTATCAACGCTCTACGTCTGGCAATAGTTTCAGGGATTTGAACGTGGACACCGATCGTGAAAGCAGTGTTTTTCGAGAAATTTACTCTCATTTCCAACGTACCGTTGTACATCCACCCTGAGTCTCTAGAAACAAAGCCCTCAATCTGAGCAAGGAGTGGGAAGAGCACGTTATTCTCATATTTTTCCTCTAAGTTTAGTGTGTTAAAACATTGTATAGAGAAGAATTGAAATAACCCTTTTCAATTCTATCATCAGTAGGATGCTTAAACTCGCAAATGAGGCTACAATTTACCTTTATAGGGCCGTTCGCGTTCGATTCTTTTTCTACAGTTTTTACATAATATCTCCGCACGCAACGAGAAACTGTACAAACATCCTTGTAGGGTAACTCGTTACTGATTGAGTATGTCTTTATACGTCGAGCGTATGCTTGTTCAATAAGTTTAATAGATAGTCCTAGCGGCTCCAGGTAAAGCCTAAACTGAGTAAATCCCGTACCTAAGTTTCGTGATAAGGTCAAAAGTCTTTGGATCTGTACGTCTATATTGTCATGGTCTGATATCAGTAGACTCGAGGTCTTAATCTGGCCGGGTATATGTTCAATGTATGTGTAATACAACTTACCCTTACTAAGTGCAACGTCATGTTTTAATATCTAATTAAGAGTTGTTCATTAGCGTCTAGATCTGTGAGAGTGTACACCCTATTCCCATTAGTTTGCCGAGATACAATTATAGGGGTGATAAACGCAAACGTTTTGCCGGTGGTTCTGTCATTTTCGGGTGCACTATGCTCTAAAAGGCCCTACTCTCCCCTCAGTATTATCTTCTTCATTTCGGGTCAACTTGCTCTATGATCTCTTCGAGCGGCTCTGAGAAAGCTATAAAAACAAACAGGGGCGTCTAGTCAACCGTTCATGAAGCCATGATATACAAACATTGAAGCTAATGCATGTTTAATTCAGGCCTGAATCGTCTGTGTGTAGAGGAAGTGAGCCTGCATTTACGTAGAGTAAGAGTGAGAAGGATCAAGGTTCGAGTCTAGGTCGTGTGTACTGAGGTGTGATTTCTCAAAAAAAGGTTTACGATTCTACTTCATGCAAAAGCGAGTACACTTCTTATATCTAAAAATATTAGCATATAACTCGAACGGGTAGTAAGACGTGATGCTAGGACATGAATACCTCTAATTAGATTAACTAAAATCATATTAATGTATGACTCGAAAATACATTCGATTGTCCTGATGTAGACAGTAAGATTAGGTTCGAAGTAAAGTTTGTTAGAGGATTATACATTAGAACTTAACTCTCTACCGCACGCAATTTATATATAACACTTTAGCACAACTTAATGCTAAAAACTTTTAAGGTAATCTTTCAAATTTGCTTTCTACTTGCAGCAACGCCTGTGAAACTCTATTCCTACTACTTGTATGGCTTGAATGCTTATCACAATATCTAAGCTTAAAGGCAATCTAAGTTTTCGTCTTGTTTCGTCACAAACAATGAATACTTACATTTACTATTATTGTTTTTATCATATGGGTTATTTAAAGCTAACATTGATAATGTTTTAGCATCATCATTCAGCATGACTGAGATTTGAACGAATCAATGAGGAAGCGTAGACTATTATGTATTTCTTACCACCCGTTCGGTTTATATGCTAATGTGTAATGGTGAGATGAAATGAAGGACCTGCAGTTTAACGTGGAATCCGAACCACGGTGGAGGTCTGGCATTCGCAAGATAACCTGAAGGAAGGGTTTTTTTTGAGAAAAAAGAACCCCACATTTGCGTAGAGTTGGAAAAAAATACATCTTTCGATTAATGACAAGATGAAATGAAGGATTCCCCAAGTTTAACGTGGGATCCGAACCACGGTGGTGGTCTGACAATCACAAGATAACCTGAAGGAAGGGTTTTTTTGAGAAAAAAGAACCCCACATTTGCGTAAGTCGGAAAAAAAACATCTTTCGATTAATGACAAGATGAAATGAAGGATTCCCCAGTTTAACGTGGGATCCGAACCACGGTGGAGGTCAGACAATCACAAGATAACCTGAAGGAAGGGTTTTTTGAGAAAAAGAACCCACATTTGCGTAGAGTTGGAAAAAAAATACATCTTTCGATTAATGGCAAGATGAAATGAAGGTCCTACAGTTTAACGTAGGATCCGAACCACAGTGGTGGTCTGACAATCACAAGATAACCTGAAGGAAGGGTTTTTTGAGAAAAAAGAACTCACATTTGCGTAGAGTTGGAAAAAAATACATCTTTCGATTAATGGCAAGATGAAATGAAGGATTCCCCAGTTTAACGTGGGATCCGAACCACGGTGGAGGTCTAACATTCACAAGATAACCTGAAGGAAGGGTTTTTTGAGAAAAAGAACCCACATTTGCGTAGAGTTGGAAAAAAAATACATCTTTCGATTAATGGCAAGATGAAATGAAGGACCTACAGTTTAACGTAGGGTCCGAACCACAGTGGTGGTCTGACAATCACAAGATAACCTGAAGGAAGGGTTTTTTGGAAAAAAAGAACCACATTTGCGTAGAGTTGGAAAAAAATACATCTTTCGATTAATGGCAAGATGAATGAAGGATTCCCCAGTTTAACGTGGGATCCGAACCACGGTGGAGGTCTAACATTCACAAGATAACCTGAAGGAAGGGTTTTTTGAGAAAAAAGAACCCCATTTGCGTAGAGGGAGAGTTGAAAAAACCCCCATACACTGTACAAACATATTTCGATGATTAGATTGTAATAAACATACCTTCGAAGTTTATCAGCGCCGTCTTGCTGTTTTTGGAAATTCCCTGGTAGACCAAGAGCAGATCTGCTTTGGAGAGCTCCTTCAGCTGATCGTCAGTAAGCAGGGAAAATCGAGCCGGTAACCATACTTATATTTGTTCTCCAACAAGTGAGAACTCTGCGTCCATATCTTGTTGTCACGCCTTTTATATTAGTGATATAATAACCATGACCTATCTCTAAATCTGTCAGCTTCCTTGATACTATCTCACTCGAACCGATTGCTGACAATAGCGCAGCCGAATATTCACTAGACATTCTTGATGATGTTGTTTAGAATATAAAGATTTAAAAGATAATGGATTCTACTTAAAGGGGTAACTCAATATATAGAAATAAACTACTCCCCCTCTTCAGGAGGGGGCGCGAAAAAAGAGTTTGACTCCGCCCTCTTTACTGCGTGAGAAGTCTCCCCTCTTGTAAAATTCTCACAGACCATTTCCTTCCAAAATGAATCTGAGACCCACGCAGATGTTAACTTCCTGAGTTAAAGCACTCTCACGGTTAGGGGAGCTGAGCCACCCCAACTAATTCACCGGAAAACTTTTTTCAAGTGTCGCCAGCCGAGTAGGGAAAGAGCAAGTGAGGGCTAAGCTGGCAGGAAAACATTCTTCATTGTCACCACCGGAAAGAAGGAGCTTTTTCTCAACTCGAGTTTAGAGAAGTCAGGATTAAAGGTTACCCTTTTTAGTCCGTGGGAAACTTATAACGAGATTCTTTTTCTCAACCAATAATACCAGCCTTTTCTCTAATGTCACACCTCCTTCTCCTACATCCCGCGAATCTACGCCGCGGGGAACACGCGAGACGGGAGGTAAAGGGGTGAGGGGAGGGAGGACTTCCTGAACCAATCATACAACCCGTCCCCCCCCGCGACCACCGTCTCCTCCGACGAATCATCCCCACACATCTCCTACACCCCCACCCTCCCAATGTCCCTCTGGATCATCAGGGGGGGAGGGGGGAATCCCTGGAACACGCGAGACAACCACGAGGGAGGAGGAAATGAGGTGAGGGAGAGCTATGACGTCACTTCCGTTCTGAAAGTTGAGATTCCGTCTTACTAATAGGCCTACCAACAGAACGAGTTAAGCTTTCAATTCAGTCTATAGAGAGTGACGCCTTATACTATAATACACCATAGCGAGTTCAGTCTTCAATCCAGTCTATAGAGAGGGGCGCATCAAACCATGAGACCACCAAAGTTGGTTAGGCCTTTTGTGTGTGTGTAAAAACTGCAAAAAAATTCTACCCTTGACTCGCGTTCCCCTGTGTCCCACTTCAAAAACGGTTTCTATATACAACAGTTGACAAATTCTATCAAGAGTCAATTCTTCTTGTCTCTGTTCCAACCGCTCTTGACGCCTTCGTTCCGTTTAAGAGAACGCGGTCCATCTCAACTATTATACGAGATAAAAACAATTCCGCAATGGAATTTCCACTGGGAGCATATCCAGAATCGATTCATACTCTCTCAGAGATAACCATAACAGAAGGAAGGAAATATTTTCAATTTCTGATAAATAAAATAGTTATGTTATAGAAACGCGCTCTGTAATTCTCGGCAACGACATAAGCGCGGAGAGCTTTCGGCGTATGTGTGTGCACGCGGTCAGATGGGTTAATTTCAAATTTAGCATTTCAAGAATGCTTAGTCTAAAGGTAGATAATACCAGATTTTACTTTAGTTTTGACGCCTCAAACTCTTGTAGAGCCATCTATCTGCAATAAACTCCTGCCAAAATAATGGTAAAACAGTTTTGTCTATGGATTTTCGAGCTATGGATCATATTCCACAATCCTTAAGCGTTTTCCCACTGTGTCAGAGGAAGGATATTGGGTTGAGAACATCATATGGCGATTATTTGTGACGCAGCAAGAAATAGTTAAGAAGCAATGTGACGCTTCTGGACTTCTTATTCCCACAGTTCATCTGAAAAATATAGCTGAAGAAATACAGTGCAATATTCACAGAAAGAAACTTTTAAAAATTATAAACTTTTTTGCAACAAAAAATTATATTACCAAACTATTTTATCAGTATTGATATTATATATATATATATATCGAAGGACTCAGGTGCATAAAGCATTGCTTAACCTATAGATATTTCAAAGTTGATCTAGTGGCTTCTCTAGCTGTAAGATAAGGTTCTCTCTAATAAAATAGGACTGTGAATTTATCAGGAACGGCCAGAGGACCCAGAGGATCTGGGGCAATCAATATATATATATATATATATATATATATATATATATATATATATACTATATGTGTATATATATAATTTTTTATATATATACACTATTTACATATGCACATATGTACATTTAAAAAACATTACTTTGCATCAACGTGTTGTGATAACGAAATACTTGCTTGAGTTTTGGGCTTAAAAAAATCACTCTTTTCCTCATCTTTGGGAAGGCTAGTTGTTAATATGGTATGGTCAAAAGCGGGACCATCGTGTGTCCCATAGTGGTCTTTCGGGCTCCGGGACTGTCATCTAAAAAACGGGACAATCACAGAAAACCGGATGTTTGGCAACCCTAGTTTAATTAATAATGAAAGAAACATTATACAGTATTACACTAGGAAAAATAAACCAAATAAGACATTTCTAGAATGCCACATTTTAGTTACTTGCAATCAAATTCTTATAAAAATCACTTTAACTTTAGTTGGCATGATCACCAATGCGATTTTGATTTGATTTGAAAAATGTCGTTAAAGACACACAAACAGAGAAAAATTACGAATAAATAAGGCTTTTACTAAAGGAACAAGAAAAAGACCAAAGAGTTCTGAAAAAATAAAAATAAATCCATGCAAAACATACATCAGGAGAGAGACAGTAAAAATGTAGTCTAGAAGAGTAAACTAAAGCAGCTGGAGGAATGCTTGAAGGGAAATGTTAGTTTTATAGCTTTGGTGTTATTTACACCCCGATAAACACCCAAACACTATACAAGCCTGGCTTGCGAAAGATCCTGCTATATGGTCATGTATGTGCACACACAACCACCTCGGTACGTTACAACATGCCTTGTCTGGAGTGATGATCCTTTCTCTAGACGTACAAATGCGCTCTCTTTATTACATCGAGTTTGGTTTGCGAGCTGATCTGATGTGGCGTGATGTCGCCATTACGTCATATTCCCCGAGATGTCATGTTGCTATTTTTTTAAATCATTATTAAACTATCATGAAATGTTTTACTTGATTTTATTCTTTTTTGATAATTAATCATGAAAACTCAGACTTTGACTTTGAAAAACGCTCAACAGTATGAAACAAGCTTGGGTATGAGGGATTTTTAAGACAAAAGGAGCATGTGGACACGTGATGTTTCACATCATCATCACAATAAATAATAATAATAATAATAATAATAAAAATAATAATAATAATAATAATAATAATAATAGAAACATACTCATCACCACCATCACCAGTGCCAAGTTACATTAAAATATCATTTAAAAATAAAATCACTCCCCTCCAAAAATTGAGCTTGTTTCATGTTTCTTAACTCTTTTAATAGTCAAATTAAAACCTGCAATTTTTGCTATGTTACTGTATTTTGTATAGTGGTTTCTTAGTTCCGGCAATGGTTTTAAATTTTATTAATTTTATTTTATGTTTCTGTTTCAAGGCAGAATTTTTGTCGTGCTGAAATAGGATTGATTAAATAGACTGAGAAGCATTTTCATATGTAGCTCAACATATTCAAGGGTTTTGATGGGGATCGATAAAGCCGTTCTTAAGATATTGATAGCAAATATGAGGCTACAAACCCTCTCAGCTAAACGCTAATTTTCCTCGCATTTTGGGGAAGTTGAACACATAAACTAATGGCATCATGTTTTTGATACAATTATAGCATATATTTTATCCAAGATACTGAACATTAATAAAATTCGAGCTAAGGGAAAATAAATATTCATGGAAAATAATAATTATTGTTAGAAAACAACCAACTAAATAAAAAAGTCGCATCGTGGTAACATGTTTTAAGGCAAATTTGGGCAACATTTTTTTCAACGTAGCCACAGATGTGGCGAATGAGAAGTGAGATTCACCACCCCATGTAAAAATTTAAAAAAAAATAGATTGCTCAATTGAAGATTTAAAACAACACACACTGTTTGAAGATGTTTATTAAAACATGTTCAGTTTGAAATTACTGATGCAAGTGATGGAAAATATTCAAATTAAAAATGTAAAACAAGTTTAAAGAAAAATTTGACAATCCATATGTGTGACTGGTTTCAGAAACATTGGCTGAATATATGAACTCAATGAACTTGAGGAATACTTCCAATGATCTATAAGAAACATCAAATTGCAACCAGCACACGCCGTCAGGAAAAAGTGTATTTCAATGTGAAAGCTGGCAGCTCAAATTAATTACACTTTCATAGTCACTTTGTCATAATTGTATGTCCATTATCCAATTGAGGCGATTGGCAACAAGGGTGCCCAACCCAGTTACGTGGGGTTATAAAATTAGGACAAAAATTGGTTGAAATGCGTTAATATTCACAATAATACGTTGAGGCCCCATTTAAAATATCCATTCTAATTCGTGTGTGTGTTTTTTATATTTAAACTTTCTAACGTGATTACCATTTGTTAAACACACGTGCGATGTTGTCATACTTAATCAAATTGTTTCTATCCTGGTTGTGTAAAAATTGTTAGTAAAAACATCACTGAAAGCTATAACATGCTTTTTTTTCTCTTAAACTACGTGTGACAGTCAATGGTTAATTGTTTTACAAACAGCCGACATCACAGTTTGTCTTACACAAGTAAATAATTGACTTGCACTGATTTAAGTTTAAAAACTTGGACAATGTTTACGGGTCATTAGATGTCCCGACCACACAAAATTACAGAGTTGTTGACAATGATAACACAATTCTTAGAGGTCGAAGCCGTAAAGAAACCCCCATTGCTTTAAAATCTGTCTGTGAGGAAACCAAACAAACAAGATAAGTTGCACACAGTAGAGAACGCGTCACAAAACAATCGTGCAGACAAAAGAGTTGCGCAACTTTACGACTAGAAGTGAAGGAGGAGGTTGTCTGTTGTTATCCCAACAAGTCTTGAGACAGTGGGCGCAAGGAGATGAGTTACCGTAGAGTATGCCTTGAAGTCTCCCAGACTCTCGTAAACACCGAGATCTTATGTACGGCCAAATGACGCCAATCGGCTTCTTCCTCACAGCTTCGCTGTCAGACTGGCACTGGCGTGATAGCAGTAGAGCTTTTAACTTCTGAGATAAAAGAACGAGTTCGATTTCTAGCAGATCCCCACCAGTGTTTAATGGTCTAGCGTAGGTATGTCAAACTTTAAGCCTGATCCATGATTATGTGCAACCCGATCATTCTTTCTAAAAATATTGTAGAAATACACCAATTGGGATGGGGACATTTAAACATTGGGTATTATTTAGAGTAGATAATCCCAAGTAGTGGGTTTTTTAGCACCACCGTTTTACTATCCATTCGAGTTATACTTATGCCAGTGTACTAATTATTTCAATGTGATAGCGAGGAGGAAGGTGGAATTTAAAGTAAGTGTACCCACATTGCGTGGAGGGATAGTAGAAAAACCATTTAGGAAAAATACTCCTCAGTACATCCAACCGGGATTCTAACCCTAATCTCCCCGTAATCGGCAGGCCATTATTCTATTTATTGCTGGAATGACGCCTTAAGCCATGTGGCCATCTAAGCGGGTAGCAAGTAGAATTGGTGTATCAATTTTTTTAAATGTATTTCCTACTTTTTTTTTTTACCATAATTCCTAATTAGCAGATAATTAATTTGTGTCAAAATATAATTTCCTCCATTTTTGGCCTCTGTTTAATTATTTCATGCTTTTCCTGCAATGCAATGTTGTTCTACCCATTATTATTTACGTAGCTGGGTTAAATCACGGAAAAAACAAAAACAATAATTATCAATACCTCAATACTTGATCTAAAATGATTCAAAAATGAGGTGGCCCAATGGCTAGATAATTTTATAATAAAGGAAATTGATAAAACTAAAGAAATAGGAAAAATAAATACTAAGAATAAGAATAAATTTGATGAAGAAAGCCCACCTAGGGAAAGAGGAAAGATGTGGGAAGAATCCAATGCACAAAGGTGACATCTTCTTCCTTTCTTCTGTCTTCTATAGTAGAAGTAGCCCACACACACATTTTAAACACAAATATAATAATATTTCGGCATTGTTGCCTTTATCAAACACAAAGAAGAAGAGAGTACAAATGACACAATACTTGATCTAAAAGCGCGAATAAAATAGTTGAGTAACCTTGAATACTACATTAATCCATAGTTTGTATTAAAATAGAGGCATAAAATGAAGATATTCCAACTAATAAATGTGTTTTGGACGCCATATATTAGTTCAAACACCGAGGGTGATTGCAAGGGCTTAATAACAGAGGAGATTGAAAGGCAACTTGGTGTGAGTCCTTTATAGTGGCCAAGTAAATTGAAATACAACCAACTATGTGACGAAATGCCACAGTATTTGGACTTAACTTATAAATACATCAAAGATTTTTTTCACCCGCCCATTTCAAAGCACATTTAGAATTTCAAATTTCAAGTCCCATGTTTTAAATTAAGAACCGGTCAATACCATATTGACAAACAAAATGAAATGAAGATAAAATGCATCTGTATCAATGAAATAATATTAATTAACATTAAAGGAAGACACAACTTTATAGTTTCACAAGAACCATTGCCAGTTACTAGAAAGACACACAACGTTTAGCAACTGTCACGGGTAGGGGAATTTCTCCTTCAACGAGCATACAAGCTGCAAATCAATTAAGAAGACTTTCTAGGTACCCTCCCCCATTCCTTCTCTCACACACATTTCGAATGGCAAAGAAGAGAAGCGCCACTTCCTCACCACCCACGTATACCACCCTCCCACCCCCCGGGAGTCCTAGTTAATTTGTTACATCCCTCCAGACCGTATAGGATCTACATATAACATAAGACACAATGATGGCATGACGCAACAGACTTAACATGGAACCTAATAACCATTGTCTGGGGAATAGGAGAGGAAAGGGAAAGTGGGGGGGGGGGTGACGTTTAGTGTCCTCAAATACTTGCTACATTCGTTAGGGGTGTACAAAAACACCGTTTTATATCAGGTAGTCCTTCGATATTGCCCGTTTGACTTTGACGGTGAAGTTGCAGGATTCAACTATAACCCGATTTTCAAAAGAAGGGCCTTTTTGACAATAATTTTTATAGTAATTTAACTGTTAGGCTAATTTAGTGGTAGTGATATCAGCTGCAAGATTTACAAAATCACCTGACGTACAAATATGTGAAAGTAGATCTAGTTACGCCAGAAACTATGAAAATTGGACTAAGCCCTATGGATTAAATTAATACTGTCTCAGACTGGCCCCGGTATTAGTTTTTGGAAGGGGCACTGATATTATTTTTGGATGCGTTACGTAAAATTTTTTAAAATATAGTTTTCTATGTGTTGGTTTCCTATCCCTTTAAAAAAATAAGCAGTGAATATACTTTTTAAGAAATCGCCTTCCTTATCTTGTTCACTAAGATATTGCAGTTTTTAGCAGCTGTTTGCAGGATTACCAAATACTCCCAATTTATTTTTTTATTGGTTATGGTAAGGGTGCCGTGTATTTTGGAATTACCAGAAGCTGGTACTTTTTATGGAATTTGGGGGTAAACATAAATCATATATGACTATACATTTTCCCATATAATTTTGTTAATGAGGTATAACGACAGTGTCTTTAAGATCCAACTTACCGGCCAGACTAGTAACGGATAGATCTATATGATAGCTTTAGTAAAAATCGGGAAGCAGTAACTGTTAGTAAGAAGGGTACAAAAACAAAACTCTCTAAATGAAAGCGTATAAAAATAAAAATCGACTAGGGCTACTTCATAAAAAGTTGTGTCTGGAGACTGAGGATCCCAACATGCTAAACGTGGCAACCCCGCCAAAAATTAGACGGGTGGCAGCGCTATCCAGCTCATTACTAGCACTGATTCATTTGGTAAATGGTTATAAAAAGAGTCTGTGGTTACATCTCAACTACATTTTGCAAATATGATGTTATATTTGTGTATTAGCTAATGGACTTTAGTGGGATGGTAATAGGAAGATATGTATCACATACAATAATAGTTATAATTAAGTAGAGAAACTAACCATATATAACCCTATCCATACACTACCTGCAAATTATAACTTTTGAACGGTCCTAATGATCTTTGTGTCGACGGACCTATAAAACCCAACCAACAATAATATAAAATAATATAACTTTTGACAAATCGAATAGATACTTATAAAACAATACAAATAATGCTGTTGAAGAGTGTTACTATTGAGAGAGAAAAATTAGCATGCCTTCATAATGCAATTTCAATGTTGATTCACTAAAATTACCTACTTCTGCTATTCAACTTTAGATGCTCTAAGCTTACCTTAGCATTCCGATTTCACAAAATATGCTCTAAGTAACTAAGATTGCTTACCTTACTATTGCGATTACACTATAAATACTCTATAACTACATTCAAAGCATATCCCTGAATTTTGATAATATAACTAGTTTTGCACATGCAGCTTAGAGCTTCTAATATGGCCATGATGACTATTTATGGGTTTTCCTGTGCATCTAGTATAATCTAATATGGTCACCATTATGATAAGGACTAGATTTACATATAACGTATAGCTAATATTGGCACGATAATCATACAAGTCTGCCTGTGCAGCTCGTAGGGATAGTAAGGCGTCGTTATGCTGATTATACATAGATTTGCTCGTTGTGTGTAAGTCCAATATGGGCTCCATGATTAATATGTTGAAATTAACATGTGTAACGGTGTAGTATCATGACATGAAAAGATTTAAATATAATATACATGTATGCATACAAATTAGTGCAGTCTGTAGCTTCTAATATGGCCATAATAATTATCATGCAAGGATATGATTGTACAGATCGTAGATACCATATACGGCCAAGATACTAATCACACATGAGTTTTCATATACGGTTGTAGTAGCCCAAATTTGTACCCTATGGTATACATGGATTTGCTTCTTCTGTGGCTTGTAATAGGACTACACACAGATGGAGATGTCGTACTATAGTCAAGTTGAGCGGCACTTTGTCCAGCCTTGTCAAACAATCACACCCAGGCGTAGCCAGAATAATGGCCACCCCGTATTTACACGCAACACATACCACCTCTGCGACAAATAATACACCCACGAGACAGGCACATATTTTCCAAGAGTCTGAAACAAGCCAACTGACAGGACGCAGTAAAGTGCACTTGCAAGAGCTCATCTACATAAGAATAAAACAAACCTTCTATTTTCTTCCCGGGACATATTCCCGTAACTTCTCACCTCCTGGGACCACTTTTACAGAGAGAGAGATATTAACATAGCTGGTGTATTTGGTATTTTGATTAGAACTGTGTTGTCTAGTGAACACAAGCTTCCAACTATTGCATACAAATACTAGTATATTTAATTGTGTTGATGTTATACGGCACATGGCCACAGTTCATATGAGATATTATCTGATACACAAGTCATTCGTCACACAATTTTAGATGTAAGAATAACTTTTTTTTTGCCCAACGCGTCACTACCCGTTTGGAGTGTATTCATACATGAATTACGATACTTTAGCTATGGAAAAAAGTAGAATTTTTAGGAAACATAATTTCAATTGCATGGATAGGAAAAGGGGAAAACCTTTAAGAAAAGATAAATCCTCACTTATACCCGACCAGGATTCGACCTCAAACATCATAGGTAATCCAGTATAACACGAGTGATGACCATGCGACCATTGAGTGGTGTGTGGTATGTGGTGAGGGGTGCGAATGGGTGCTTAGTCGACTAAACTACCCGAAATAATAAACACGGGTTCAAAGGTTTCAACTTCATCTGGTCTTGTTTGACGGCTCTAACTCCAGGCAAACGCAGGTACATTAAATTTATATATATGTGTGTTAATTAGCAATAAGATTACTGACCGTTCGGGTTATAGGCCTGTGTACTAATTACTCTAATAGGGTAGGAATGAGGAAGGTTTAATTTAGTGAAACTGTTGACTTAGTTTAATGATTGGCATGTGGTATAAGCGTCAGGGTCGTTGTAGACTGGGTTGTCAGTGACGGGGAGGGGAGGTCAAGGTTTGAATTTCGACCAAGGGTTGTTTTCTCATCCTAGCTTATAATATTATCTTCTTCTAAGTAACATTTCTCATTCCTGCTGCTTAAGATAAAGCTGTTAAAAAACCCATAGTTTATTGAATCGATTTTTTTTTAATATGGCCTGTATCGATGGTCGTATGGTATAACAAATCACTCTCGTGGATGATCAATGATGTTGAGATCGAGATTCTAATCTTTGTCGAGGTTACTGAGGGTAGTTTTTCATATATAATCTACACTCTTTCTCTCTGTCTCTCTTCAAAAATTCGGGTGCATTTAACTCAAAACGCTACCTTCCTCATCAGTATTATATTAATGTAATTAACGCGAATGAGAAACAATATACATTTTAAGCACAGCAACCAGACTACCGATTGTAAAAATTATCCTCATCAAAACGGATCGAACACAATTTCACGGTGATAAATTTTAGTCCCTCTCAAGAATCGAACTTAGTATCACTATATACATCAATGAAAAAGTTAAGGCCTCAGACATTTTGTATAAGTTAAAACATTGACGTTACTCGCCGAGTTAAGGCGTCAGGATCATTGAAACAGTTAATTATTTTTATCTTATGTATACGACTTCAAGGTTAAACCACCGAACAGATGTTCAAATCGCCTTACAAGTAACGCCGACTAGTCAAGAAGTACCGCCCATAAGTAACCATATTATATTGTATTTTGTATTGATCCTTGTACTACTCCGAGTCAATCAAGCAACACTCACCTCAAACTACCCCCACTGGCAAAAAGCTCTTAATAACATCCGACAAAACAAGTAACAGTTTAACTGCCAAGCCTGCCGGCCATAATGCTAGATTCACTACCATCCTTCCCCCCCATAACCAACCTATATTGTGGAGAGATTGTGAGCCATGCAAATCAACTATAACAGTCTTGCGCAAAAAAACAAACAGTGCTTTTGCCCTGACATCAGAAATTACTTTTTTTTAGCACCACGTCTTACTATCGGTTCGGCTATTCGCCTCGCAACTTACAACCATCTGGATTATCCACATATTTACACTAAAGGGGTATCGAGGAGGGAGGTGTAATTTATGGAAACTATAACAATATTCAGGTGGTATAAAAGGGGAAGAGGGGAGAAACATTATAGGGGGAAAAAAAATCGTACATCGCCCTGGGATTCGAACTCAAATATTCCCATCCTCGTAAAGCCAGACAGATGGTTCCCAAGTCTTCCTCTACGTTCCCGCCGTGGGATTCAAAAATAATTAATTTAAGGCGACAACACACTCAACGATTTAAAAAAACTCAAAAACAAGATTGTAATACAAAACCATAAATATATGAACATAGGCCCTATATTTTACTCTTTTTAGCGCCGCATCTTTTTTAAGCACCCCATCTTACTACATTCGGTTATATGCTTGTATAATAATTACGCTAATAGTTTAGGTATGAGAAAGGTTGAATTTAGAGGAAGAGTATCAGAATATGCACGGAGAGAGAGAGTGGGAAACCATTTAGGGAAAACCACCCTCCATACATTCAAAAGGGACCCAACTACGATCTCCCTGTCATTGATAGTTCTGAACATTTCGATAGTAGCGTCTAAGACCATGTGGCCACTGAAACAGATAAATATATATTAATCTTGTAGGTATCAACTGAGTTCAAACCAAGGTCTCCTTGCCTAATGGCCAAGATGCTAGATAGAAAGGCGGTAAAGTTCGGTACGGATTTATTTATATTCGTAAATAGTTATTTTACTTGTTGTTCCCGAAATCAATCATAAGCAAATGATGTTAAAATTTTGCTCCTAAGTGATTGGAAGGTCGCACTCCCATCTCTAACTCTGGAGCACAAAGTTTAATTCTCCTCTCAACTTGTGCAATGAGTTTCATTTTACAACATAGCGTTTCTATTATTTATCTACAGGCAAACAACAATATATTTCCTTGAAATTAAACCTTACCATATTGTGTTAATATATTAGTTCATCGGAAGAAGGATAAGCAAGACTAAAATAAATAAAACATTGTGTATAGAATTGAATGAGATACAATACTTATTTGCGTAGTTATATAAGAGAATTAAGTTTAGTTTTAAAGTAAAAACTCACTTTGTTGTGGGCTCCGCCCTTAAGCCCCAGTGAGTGTCAACTAATGTAGTTCCAGCGTTGTTTTAAATGTTGATTTATTTTTACAATTTTATGATTCTAGATGTCCCATTACTGTGTCAGAAAATTTTAAAAATGTGTGGAAAATGTGCATAATTTACATGAAATCAAAAAATCTAGCTCTGGTGCAATCAGTTTTTTTTATATGTCTTACCGTTTAGCCACAAGAGGCCTCCTAAGAAAGGTCCGTACTGACTTTAAAGTTGTTCCGCCATTTTTAATTTTTGGGGGGGGGGGGGGGGTTGAAAAATTAGTTTTTGTTTACTTTTTGGAATTTTCCCATCGGTTACAAGCTAGAAGCTAGAAGTTTAACAATTTCAAGTTTCTAGCTCATCTGGAAGTGGGTAAACATTAATGTCAGTGAGTGAGTCAGCCATGTGGCATTATAGTAAAGTGAAGTGAAGTGAAGTGATAAGCTAGATATTTAAAAGAATTGACCTCCCCTCCCCTTTCACGAGCACGCACACGCACGTGCGCACACACACACACACACACACACACACATAGTAGGATTATGTTGAACTACATCCGAGCTATAGGTATTAATAAACATTAATGTATTATTTATAACACATAATATATACATATAAATCATGCTTTTCATTAAAATATAGGAAAGAAACTGTGCATATAGCTCAAAAAAACATCTACGTACTTAATCCATCCTCACTAACTCTCTTCACACTTCCCTAGTCTTACATACTTCCTTCGCTTTAACAACATCAATACACCAAGTAATAGCATGCATGCTCTTTCATTCTTAAAACTGTTCATGTTTCTCTTTTTTCACAAATTCGTCTACAACATTTAGACACATCTTAGTTGGCTTAACCCTTCCTTTTGAAAGAGATAAAATGAAGTGAACAAATAAATATAAATATGCTACCTCTTTACAAATATCAAAATAAACAAAAGGATATAAAAATGATTCAAATTTAAAATAAAAATCTCTTATTAAGTTGATCGAGGAAAATTATTTACTACCTAGAATGACAACCAATTATGCCTTTATTGCGATCCCATCACACGTGAATAATGTAATGAGTAATATACTAACAGATATTAAGGGTTGTCATTGAACAAAAAATAATGTTTAATAAACTTCAACACAACTTGACGTTGGACTAAATCATTCTGTAATTATATTTACTTAGGTTCAACCTCGAGGTGGATACTAATTTACATCTCTAGCATGTAAACACTTTAATTTTAATTATTTAAAAAAACTTAAGAGGGATTTTGTGGTTACATAGCTTACATTTATAAAAATAAATAAGTAAATAATTACCAATACCATGTGGAGCATAACATACATTTCATGTTAACTTTAGAAGGATTTATGAGTTTTGGTGAAAGACGACTAAGGCGTCATTTGGTCTCACTTTATAAATTAAGGACAGAATACATATTGTGTTTATTAGTGTTTACGATCCTTATGTAACGTTGATTGACATCAACATTACAAGCAGAAGGATATACTGGCGAATGACACTATTTCAACAACACCGAAAAATTTAACAATATTGTATCACCAAGAAGTGCCCCGTTTCTCGGCTAGGGTGTCTCGACTCTCGTTAAACACACCCCTGTTCGCGAGCACTTTTCTGCACCGAGTGTGAAAAAAGACTAAACGAGTGAAAGGTGTGGCACATTGAGGGGTGAGGTCGCCCGTTGCATCATGGGAATAACCTCGTGATAGACACGTGATGTTCTACGCCCCTCCAATGATCTAGTTGTTTCCTTTAGTGATTTTACGACCCTTCCCTCTGTTCGTGTGATTGTTCTTTGATGTTCTTTTGTTTCCCTATGTTCCCCCCCCTCAGAGAATACGGTTTATATACGGGTTCTGTTTGTGTTGTAAACTTACTTCTTGAATCAACCGTGTCGCTAGACACTTGCTCTAGGATGGGATTTTTTTCCCAAGGTATATACAAAATTAATTGTGGGTTTTACTTTCTGTCATTTTTGGGTTAAATCACTATTTTTTGTAGACATGATGAAATTACGTAGTTAAACGTGTCGTAATTATTTTATTACAGGTTAAATGTATATTGGGAGTTATTGCCCTTCCGGCGTTGTAAATTAATGGTTAAAAACCATGAGGGGACATTATCTCTTTGTATTTTTTTGATTTTACATCTTTTAAGGCGTAATGCCTGGATTTTTATTGGGAAATGTTTATAGCCCTTAAGGCTAAATATTGTTTGTACTTATTTTTTTTATGGCAAAGTTACTATGATTTACTATCTCCTTTTAAAAGATAGATTTGGTTCCCAAAAATATTTGTGTTTTTAAATTGAATTTTCTAAGTCCATATGATTCAATCCGATTTTGAAACGCGGATTGTTGGCCTGTGGCAGCTAGTTATTGTTGTCATTATTCTGTGGGTTGCCACGGAGACACCATAGAGAGTTATATATTAATCTAGAAATAATTGTTAAAAACCTTGTTGTTATGGCAACGGTAAAACAGTATTATCATGGGCATAACCCTATCTTCTACGTATTATATATATATTTATTCATTGTTGTTACTTACATTTGCATTATAATCTATTGTTATCTTTTCTAATAAACTTCTTATACCTTTTAATTACTAATTCTAGGTAAATAAATTATAACTTTAAACATAAGATTCTCGACCTTCTCCCTTTGCTCATTAGTACCAACATGGCGGATGATAGTTAAGGGAGTTCATGGAAGCAAGATTGTTGTATAAGCCAAAGAGAAAGGCCTATTCACTTTTATGCAGTCTATCAGCTCCTCTGCAATTTATCATTTGTTATTGTTTATTATGTTTATTTTGCTTTTGTGTAATGTGCGCCTGCCCTTATTATTAGAGGATAAGGAGGGCGGTACACTTAAAAACCATCAGCAAGAAGCCCTCGCAGCGGCTATTGTAAAAAACACTCGCGATAACACCAGCAAACAACAGTGAACGTGTATTCAACACTCGGACACAAATAAATAAATATATAACGCTATTTACGAATAGCAAGTAAATTAAGATTAAAGAATTATAATATATAAATACTTTTTTAAACACAACATCCTACAAATCATTCAGGCTTACATTAATTTTCACTGATGGGCAGGGGCATGGGGAGGGGGGACGTGGTGTGATGAAAGGGCCCTCGAGAAAAAGCCAGTGTTTTTGCAGTTATATGGCAAAAAAATCTTTTGGCCAAACTAAATAAAATATTGCTCCAGTAAAAACATAAAATTTAATTTTCCTTGAATGGTGACCTCAATATTTCTTGAATATCTGTCAAGAATATCTGGAATTTAATGAAATTTTTTTACCTTCAATTAAAGAGTGTGTTGGATAAAGCCACCATGCTCATGACAGATATTCAACAACTGTTGATATCAACACCTGGAGAAGATTAAACTCTTTGTTTATATTGGAGAAATATTTTATTTATTTAGCCAAAAATATGTTTTGTCATAAAAACTGCAAAAGCACCGTCCTTGTCTCGCGTCACTTTCCATACCAACTTTATTTATTTAGATTAAATGTAAATCCCTCTTTTTATTTTTAAATGAAATAAAAGTGAGAAGTTATTAGGAGAATCCTTTTTTAAAACATTCAGTCAGGATTCTTGCCATGACCTTCTCGTTACCGGCCAAAACAAACAGTACGAGGACATCTTTGCTTATCCAATTTTTGTTTGTGCTAACATCTACGTTTTTCTACTGATTTATTGGCATTTTTTGAAATGGATGTAGCTACCGTTTATGTTGTTGTTTTTGTTGTTGTAAGGTTCACACAAGCAAAAATATTGCGTATCGAACATGCAGGACGAGTGGACAGCTATTATTATAAGTCTCGTTATGCGTGAAGTTAAATGCGAGGTCGCGACACCTATACTTGATGGCCAGATTAGAAATCGCGGAAAAATAATATTTCAGCTGACAGTGGACAGGTAAGAGAGAACAATCGTTAATAACGCACAGTTCATTCTACTAATAAAAATAAGCACTTGACATTTCTTGGTAACTTTCCAAGATAATAGCTCATTCAGTATCTCCCACGTAATGTAATTTAATTTAACGGCGCAAGATATACAAGTATTATACGTCTATTGTTTTTTGCTTCACGTGTACAAAAACTATCCATTATTTGGAATCCATTGTATTTGTAGAATTAGAGATATACTATTTGTGTATTTAAATAAATTCAGTTTTCAGTTTTAATGCAGAGGTGAGTAGAGAAAGGGGGGAAACACATAAACAAAGGGAAGTTGCAATCAAACTAACTTGTTTTGAAACATTTTAGAAAACATTCTAAATCAATCTTTAGTAAGGAGTGAATAAATATATGTTAAGCTTTATATATTGTTATTTAAAAATTGAAAAGATATTAATTTCAAATTAAAGAATGTATAAATGTGGATACTAAGAATAAATCCCTGTACAACAGAAGACCCTAAACAAATTATTTACACTCTTGGAATAAACACTTATCTTATATCAAACTTTCATTAAATTTAAAATATTTACTGACTAAATAATTGGACATTTAAAAGAGTCAAATGGTCAAACTATCATTCACACAACATATTAAAACTCTTATGTAAGCATAGTTTAATATAAGAATGAAAAATAAATCTTATTTAAAAACAAATTGAGAAGTTAACTTATTTTTTAACTTGTTTTAAATACGTTTTATTTTTCATTCTTGTATTAAACTAAATAGTTTGACCATTTGACTCTTTTAAATGTCAAATTATTGAATCAACAGCTATTTTAGATTCAATTAAAGTTTGATATAAGATAAGTGTGGTTCCAAGAGTGTAAATAATTTGTCTTTGGTCTTCTGTTGTAAAGGGATGTATCCCTAATATTCACACTTATAAATAATTTAATTTGAAATTATGTCAACTCAATTTTTAAATAACAATATCTAAGTCTTAGCTTATTTTGTTTCATACAAACTGTGTCAAAAGGAACGCGAAGATAGGCAATACCCTTGACGTGAATATTGTGCAGGACTAGTCGTTCAACCTGAATGTGCGTGTATTATTGAGAGTTTTTCAGCTATGTACACTTCTATTACCCCGAAAGGTAACAGTTTTTCCTTTATAAATTACACTATGGTCCTACCTTGTACACAATGAAATAAAAGAAGCAAGTGTAAGCTCACTACATTTCAGGGTACCTAATAATAATAAGAGGTGACCTGGTGGTTAGGGGTAAGGTGTCGGACTTCTGTGTTGTGTGTCCGGAGTTCAATCCCCAGTCCCAGCATAGATTTGTGTGTAACGCCAGGCCGCCACCATGGTTAGGATCCCAAGTTAAACTGTGGGTCCTCCATTTCATCTCACAATCACCCAACCACTTCACTTTAGCGTGAGTATAACCCGAACGGGTAGTAAGACGCTGTGCTGCTAATAATAATAATAATAATAATAATAATAATGCTTTGTCTGGGCTGCATCAATATGTAGTTCAGTATGTGTGAAGATTAGCCAGTACTAATGTACTGATACCCAGGGAACGCTCGAATGTACTATTCGTACATAATTTCCGTGGAGGCTCTTTCCATGTCCCGATGAGATGAGGTGATGATAGCGAATATGAAGGAGTAGAGCAAGAGAATATCTTAACCTAACGTAAGCCTAATTAACCAAGCCCTAGTTGCCATGGGAGCAATTCCCCTTCCAAGGAGAGTCCCCG
Source organism: Timema cristinae (assembly GCA_039000515.1). Classification (NCBI taxonomy): domain Eukaryota; kingdom Metazoa; phylum Arthropoda; class Insecta; order Phasmatodea; family Timematidae; genus Timema; species Timema cristinae. Next base: position 57,871,644 of record JBCFYV010000001.1, read on the forward strand.
ATACCAATTGGAGAACGAACCCATGACCACGAGGTCGGTTACCTTTCAAGGTAGTTAACATTACTAGTGGGTCAGTGCTAAGGATCCCGGTTGATTCCCGGCTTGTACGGTTGGTCTTTTTCCTTTAGGAGAATAGTCCAATAGTCACCAGGATTTGGTTAACTAGGCTTAAGTTAGGTTAAGACTCACCCCTGCTCCACACCTTCATAATAATTATCATCACATCATTCATTACGAGTACGACGTGTAGAAAATAGACAACCTCCTATGGTGTACCTGGCAACGTTCTGTGCACAAGAGCGGCTAATAATCTACATATAAGACAACCTCCATGGTGTACCTGGCAAACGTTCTGTCCACAAAGATGCGGCTAATAGTCTACACATAAGACAACCCCTATGGCGTAACCTGGGCAACGTTCTGTACCACAAGAGCAGCTAATAGTCTACACATAAGACAACCGAACCTGGATGTCAAAGTTCCTCCCGGTCATATGTGTCATACGATAAAAACCAAAAAAAATCCGAGATCCTAGCTATTTTGATAGTTTTGATATCCAACCGGGTGATTGAATTTGATCTAAACTTTAGATATTGATTTTTAAATATTAGAGTTTACTCCTCTATAATTACTGTGAAACAAAAAAATGTTAATATATTTCTTGTGTCACATTCTCAACTATAGTTACATTAACTTTTTAGAATTTATTTTGGTTGTATTTTCCCTTTTATTAGCGGATTTTTATTGAACAACAAAATATAATCTTACAGTCTCTGTTTACAAAACAAGTTTATAAAAATAGGTAAATAGAGTGTAATTTCCCAGCTCACAGCTATTCATTCTTTAGGACTGCTTTAATATTCGCGAAGATATTTATTTCTTTTAATTACATGGTACTGTTATTCTCTCTCGTCTCTTCAATAATTTCATCTCGACATTCCTACTGTAGATGAAGAAAGTTAGTGACGTAGTATCCGTGTCTCTCCTTCATCGTGAGTTTCCTTTTTCCGAGTATTTCTGAAGGGAGAAAAAGCTACCCTCGCTTGGAAAGCCGAAGTCAAATTAGCTATCTTAAGAGACGCAAGGAAAGAAAAATTGAAAGGGGGTGTGGGAAAGTAGAGAATAAAGTAGAAGGACAAAAGGAGATTAAAATATTAGCGAGCCATAGAAAACGAAGTTGAGAAGTTTAGGAATTGGCTGCAACCATGTCACAAAAGGAAATATATTATAATGGAGAGAAACATTAAATTATTTTAAGGAAATGTTGCACTTTAACTAAAGATAGTTCTATACATTTAATGTTAGCATACTCATTCTATACTGTTCATAGTTCTCTTCCTTTCGTCACAATTCTACATCTTGTGTATTCTCTTCACACATTATATCAAATGTTTGCTCGACGTTCAAGCATTTTGTATGTTAGGCGAATTTTTAAATGTTTTAATAAACATTTAGTTTGCGGATTTAATACAAATCAGGATGCTATGTAAACATTTTATATTAGATGCCGATATAAGATTTATTTGATCAGATCAACCAATGTTTACATTTTCTTCTATTTCTATATCAAAATTATCCCTAAAAAGTGGCACCTACAGAAACATAGATTGGTAAACGGATACAAAAAGGTATATTTTGCAACTATGTGTAATGTCGGACAAGTACAACTATTACATTTAGACCCAAAATAATCTTGAGATGTATCTTACAACATTGGGTAGGCATGATCGATAAATGTAGTGTACAATATCAATGAACCAAAAGAGATTTTAATGGATCTACATTAGGTTCTTTCTTTGGTTTGCTGGTTTCTGCGAAACATCGCTAAGAGTAGAGTATCAGGCAATATACTACTATTTTAGTTGCTCTCCTTTCTACTAATCTTCGACATAACGTTACAGAGAAAAACTGCCCGAATGAGGAAAAAGAACATTCATAATGGTTCATTTCTAAGTATTATTACTGAGTGACCTTTTTTCTAGTAGTCGCCTTAGTGTGGAGATCTCTAGTTTCAATAAATAACACGCCTGTATACAGAGACTTCAGATCATCGCTTGATCTACCGAATCAATAAGGCACACACACACACACACACACACACACACATGTTAGGCCTGTAAGTGATATTTAATTAGCTAATAGTATTTGTGTGTTTTTTCCTAGTTTGAGATAAATGAATCTATTTTATACGCACAAGAAAGAATTTGCTAATTCAAAGAATATTCTTTAGGCAACGTCAAATCCTCTGGTCTTTACTTTCCTTAAATAGGAATTCAAATCACTTTGTTAAGGGTGGAAGTGAATGGTCTTAAGATTCACTCCACTGGTGGAACACAGTAAATAATTTCATCCTCCAGGTTATGATGATTTTGGATTTATTTTATTGGTTTTTCTGAACTTTGGTTGTTTTCATATTGTTCGTCAAGAAATCACGACTCCTTAATTGTGTTAGATTTCCTATCTATTGATTTTTGCCTCAAGTTTTTATGTGAGTAGCAATATAATCAGTATCATCACAGATCCAAATTAACATTCAGGAGATTAAGTTACATTAACATTTTATAAATAGAGAAATTATTTTACAGGAAATTCTCAATAAATGCCAAGTTAGTGTGTTCCTATTGGGGTTTTTCTTAGACATAACAAATATAGTTAAGGCGCGGCAGAAGGGAGCTCAAGTGTTTTTACAGAATTGAAATAAATCAAATATTTCTCCAGTAGCAGCATAGAGCTTAGTTTTCTACAAATGCTAATATCAACAGTTCTTGAATATCTGTCAAAGGTGTCCTGAATTTTGTCAAAACTTTTTCTCTTTATTTAGAAAAGTTTTGACAACATTCTAGGACACCTTTGACAGACATTCAAGAGCTGTTTATATTAGCATGTGCAGAAAACAAGCTCTATGTTGACTACTGGAGAAATATTTCATTTATTTGGTCAGAAAAATGTAATGCTATATGAACTGTAAAATTATCGCGTTCCCTTCTGCTGCACCTTAAATCAAAAGGAAAACAGTCTACAATTATATTAAATTTTCATCAAATAATTTTTAAAAAGCTGAAACAATAAATTATAGAATTCTAAAGTTATTCAGATAAATAACATAGAGTACCTTAAGAAAATAAACTTTACTTAAAAATTAAAAATAGAAGATTTTAAAATATTTATATCAAAATAAACTAGCTAACCAAACGGTAACCCCACCGGTGGTCGCATGGTCTAATGCGTCATTCTCGTTTTATACTGTATTGACAGGGGGCGGTGAGGTTGAGGTTCAAATATCGGTCAAGTGTAATGATGTTTTTTTTATAAATTATTTTCCATTCACTCACTATACAAATTCTGGCACACTTCCTTTAAAAGGTATCTTCCTAATTCCTATTCCATTAGCATATTTAATGCGATTAAACTGAACGGGTTCTAAGACGCGGCGAAAGACTACAACAAAACTTTAAAATAATACTCTTAATGACTGTTAGCGGTGCCAACCCACCTTAAACAAGAGCAGCCTAAGATTAAATAAAAAAAAAAGAACATCAAAAGAGAAAGCAAGCGTAAAAAAAAGAAGGAAAAACTCTTGATGAAAATTGAATGTCAAAAGAAACTTTAGAAGAAAAGAGACATAGTATGAACGTAAAAGTCAACGATGATAAGACGGAAACGAAAATGAAAAGAAAAAGGGAAATAAATATACAGAATAAGATAAAAAGAGAGAACAAATAGCAAAGAACGGACACTGCTGAATTGAGGGAAGACAGCCAGGAAGCGTCTAATTGGCCGACCTCTGAGTAATCCCTGACTCAAATTAAATATATAGGGCATAACCGACCTACGGGGCCAACTGACAGTTTTACAAACACACAATATATCATATTAAGTCCTGCTGTGTCTCCAACAAACAAAACAGATCATATTACCTCCAGGGCACCGCTATATTTCCTCAGAAATAAAGCACAGAACCTCTAACTTAGACCAATAAGAGGGTAATTGGTGAGTTCTATTGAAAAGAAAATAGTATTGTCATCATCCACGGACAAATATGGGAACTTTACAAATACTGGGTTTGACTGTAAACATGCATTCATCCGAAACGCGAAATGTATATCATCAGGGTACAATTATCTGCACACAATCATACACCCTCCGGCGATGTGTGTGGCATGATGTAAAGAACAAGGGAATACAAAACTGGACTGTCGACCATTTCAGACGCACAAGACTTTTAAACTTAGATTTTTCATTCCCAATTCTTAATATTTTGTGAAGGATCTGATCAAAAATATCCTTATTAAAGAAGGCCCCCCTCTTTTCTTGCCAAAACACTTTTAAAAATCCTATTTTGATTTATAAATAATCTCTTCACGCGGACAATACTAACAATGATTTTTTTGAACTTAAGTTGAGTGAAAATAATGTCATTACTTCCAGTGAGTTTTTTTAAAAACTATTACTAGAATGGATAAATGTATCTCATACTTGGGTAGGTCTTCAAGTGGTTCAGGTTGCAAGGCAGTGCCTCACGTTTACAGCTATGTCAAGGTAGAGTACTAATTAGTTTATGTAATTTCAGCATATCGTTTTTTTAATAAATCACATAAGAAAAATATCTTATGTAAGCCCTAATGGAATTTGAATCCTGACCTACCCATAACCGTAAATTCATTCCAAGAGAGGTAGACGCATTAACTCACAGCTCAGTGATGTGGGTGATGTATTATTCCACCACATCTTTGTACCCGTTCGGTCTCTCTCTCTCTCTCTCTCTACAATATATATACATATATATATATATATTATAATAATAATTCCAATAATGGCGTAGAAGTGAGGTAGGTTATAATTTGGAGGAAATGTACCTGCATTGCTTGGAGGGAGAGTGGTAAATATTTTAGTATGAATCACCCTCACAATTCACCCTACAGGTTTATGAATTCAGACTGCCAATAATTGACAGTTTATTATACTGCGGATTGACGCCTTAAGCCATTCGGCCACCGAAGCAGATCACTATATTTGCCAACTAAATAAGGATTTCCCAAAACGTGTACACCACATCATACTTTTTTATTTATATAAGGGATTTAACGTGCACTTTCTGAACCAACTGATTATATTAGATGATAATTTCTATGAGCGAGAGCAAAAGGACCTTCCAATTTCACCTATGAAAGTATTTTCACATATATTCCAGGGATATTTTACATACCACAATCGACATGTAACCAAAGGTTTACTTCCCATCCGAGAGAAGTTATGATGAGGATTTTTATCGCTCAAGAAAAATCCGTCGACCCTGGTTGGGTTCAAACCCACAAACATCGGATACTGAGGCGACTACTTTACCCTAACAACACGAGGCCAACAACCTTCAGAAACTCAAACAGTTTACGAAGAGGAGTTGATTTCTGTACCAGCTTTCTAATGGCGTAATTTTACCTGTGAACTTCCCAAATGTCGGGCATTTGTCAGTGCAGAGAGTACCGGAACCACGCCTCGACCCCACCACTTGCTGGCCTCAGCATCATGCATTATGGAATAAGGCCATCAATACAACACCAGGCCTCTCCTGAAATTGATTATATGCCACATGTTCGATTGCGCGACGGTAAATCACAACGTAAAGGTGTTTAACAACGAAGCTCAGATCTCAACTTGAAAACCCCCGAGAAATGTACAGTCTGTTTAAAGATTTTTTAAAAAATTGCACCGCGTCTTACTACACGTTCGGACTATACGCCTATGTAATAATTACATAATTGTTAGGATTAGGAAAGTTTAAATTTTAGAGCAAATGCCCCCGCATTTTCAAGGAAGGAAGGGGGGAAACAATTTAGGAAGTGTACCCGACTGGAATAGAACCCCGATTTCTCTGTCATCGGCAGTCAAATCCAACACGAGTATAGTGCGTTAGAGATAAAGCTATTGAATACCATAAGGGTTTATAGGCTCTACTTCAAATAGTGAGTTAATCTTTCGGCCCAATTTTCATTTTTAAGGGCCCTTATCCAACATCTAGAAGAGTTATTATATCTAATTTTATGTATTCATACGCCCAATTCATGTAATATGTAGATTCCACTTTTGACAATATTATCAAAGACCTGAAAGAAGACTATTAAATATATAAAATTGATATCAATGTTATTATTTTCAAGGGTTACTCAAAAATTCGAGTTCGAGTTGAGTTTTAAAAAGCTTTTTGAACGCAAAGAATTTTATAGAACCCGAAAAATTTGAGAACTAAAAATTTTTCAATCTTTTTTTCTAAAAATAATCCTATTTTAAATTAATTATATTCAATTTTAAATATAGATTCATAGCATATAGAGTTCCTGAATGTTTAATAATAATTGTCCAAATTAAAGGGAAATTTATTTAAAAAACCATAATTTTAGTGATTATAAATTTAAAAAAAAATCCTAGATAAAATCTGTTTGTACTTATAATTTAAAGCATGGAACCCCATTTCAGAAATTAAACTTGAAATTTTTCTTGTCAAATATTGATCAATAGTTTCTCTAAATTGAAAATAACTCGATATTTTTATTCAACTCGAGTCGAATTGAGAAATTCCTTCTCGCACGTCCTTGATTTTTTTTTTTTTACATCGTGTCCTAGTATCTGTCCAGACAATAAGCATTACATTACACTAATGAGGTATAGATGGAGGTTATAAATTAAAAAAATTTGCCCGAATTTGCGTGGAGGAAAAGAGGAAAGCTATTAAGGGGGGAAAAAACACCTTCATACACCCGAATTATAACTCCGGCTTCCTAGTCACCCCTAAAAACTAGATAGGTAACATGGGCATTAAGTCTATGTGCTAACCGATGCAGTTGATTTCTTAATCCCTTAACTACTTTACCATATAAGTTTATTAAATATCAATTGTATAGAGGAAAATATAAAAAGAGTTTATCTAATCCACACAAGTCCTGAGCACTGCCTGAAACAGAGCAGGCGTGTATAACTTGAAGGAGGAAGTACGAGCGAGGTGTTCCGTAAATCCCTGAAGGCTCGTCAAGAATAATAACCATTTCACAGCTAGCATCGGCCCGGCCTATTTGGCTATCGTGTTAAACTGGCGGAGGGAGCAGCTACCACAAAACTGGTCCTTCTGCCAAAGCGGCTTCAAACCAAAAACTTTACACTTTGCGGCAACATACAGTCAAATCTAGAAGAAAAAAACTTTTTTTTCAGGTAAAAAAAAGAGCTAATAAAAAAACCTGTAAATATTCATAATTCAAATTAATGTGTTCAACATACATTTTGATACAGAATATCAATAATATAAGGAATTTAAATAGCCAAAGCTATTATTTATGCTTTAATGAGAATTACTCCATCTAGATATCTATTCTGAAAATTGAAAAATAACACCTCGACACGCGAATCAAACCCGGGACCTTTGGTTTAGCACGTCAATGCTCTAACCCCTGAGCTATCCAGGAATCATCCGTTTCCTAGGGCCCTTCTTCATCATATTTTAAGGCAGAGTCTATGATGGACGTGCGGAAATCGTCAGCTACAAATGTGTTATTTTATTAAGATCACGAGCTATCGGCTCACCCAACCACCTTCGACTCGGTAGTTGGATTTTAAAGCTGCCCGGGTATAGTCGTGATCTTATTTAAAAACACACATTTGGTAGCCGGCGATTTCGCACGTCCATCATAGACTCTGCCTTAAAAATATGAGTGAAGAATAACCCCGGGCATGGGACGATTCCTGGATTGCTCAGTGGTAGAGCATTGGCGTACTAAGCCAAAGGTCCCGTGTTCGATTCCGTGTCCCAAATGTCATTTTTCAATTTTTAGAATATAATAACTATAAAATTAAACAAATGGTAAATTAAAAGTTTTTTCAATTCTGGCAGCAAAAAATTAAAAGGTTTATATTTCTAAAATTCTTTTTTTTACAATTTTCTATTACCTGTTCAGGCTATAGGCATATTTTATAATAATTACTTAACGTGGTAGGGATGAGAAATTTATTAATCAAAGTGCCCACCCAGTATACCCAGCCATATGTAGTTTGGTGGCACGTTGAATTATATAACCCTGCAAAGATTCAAATTTGACCTCCAAGTAACCGGTACTCCAATATAGAGTGTGAGCTTAGCGCCTTATACTGTGCGGCCACCAATGGGGATCATTTCCTTTGGCTGAAGGTTAAGCCAGATGCCAGTTTAAACGGTAATAAAACCCCGTGTTTAGAAATTGCACGTTATTTTTTATAATAAATTGATTGATAAAACTGTTTTTAAGATTCTTGCAATACTGTATTTTTGAGAGAGAAATAAAATACTTCGGACTCAGAGAGGCTACAGTGAATTGTTTTACAGAAAATCTTGCTACATGGATATTCTATAATTTTTGTTTAAATAAATTAAATAGGCATACATCTCTCATGAACGTATTTCTAGGAAAATTAAAATGAATTCCTGACGAGAATTAATTCGACAACGGGCCGTTACTTAAAATGTTTCTGACCAACAAAGCCTACC
>JBCFYV010000001.1:57880249-58038729 GCA_039000515.1 Timema cristinae
AAAAAAATTGATACATAATATTGATAGTTTTATAAGTAAATGTTAAGTGCCATAATTTATAACTTGTAATGGTTGTCCAAGAGGGTTGTATAATTTCCAACTTTTACAAAATTATTAATTACTGTTTAGTGTTTAGGTTATTATTTTGTTATAAGGTACTAAAATAAATAAATATATGTGAATATACGTACAGTGCAGTACAATACAAACACAGTCTATAGAAGAAAGTTAAAAAAGGACCTTTAAACAAATTAGAAACCAAAATTGCCCTCGGTCTCATCTGAAGAAACCTTCCGTAATATTTTAACAACTTCTTTGGCAGATATTATTCCAAAATAAGTAGTAAAAATTATTTTTGTTTTATCTGTCAGTGTATGCCCTTTCTATAACCAATTTGATAAATGAGCACGCGACTTACCAACTATCTCATTCCTAAGATATACAAAACACTCCAAACTTGGATTGTACATTCGAAAATGATAACTTTATAGCCCTACCAGCAATCAAACTCAGGATTTTTACTGTAATTGGCCAACATAAAACAAAAGAGATGGCTCATATTTAAACTTCAATATATTAAACAAAGGAATAGTTGTTCAAAAATAAATTTGTTAGAGAAAAAACTTTATATTACTACTTGAGCGGGCGCGTGGGATTATTTCAAGCCTCAACAATGGGTTTTATCAATAGATGTATAGCAGCAGTACTGGAGCTACCCCTAGAACAGTACATTACACGTATCACTCACCTTTATACACCATCAAAGGAACTCACCAACCCCTAGAACAGTACATTACACGTATCACTCACCTTTATACACCATCAAAGGAACTCACCAACCCCTAGAACAGTAGATTACACGTATCACTCACCATTATACACCATCAATGGAACTCACCAACCCCTAGAACAGTAGATTACACGTATTACTCACCTTTATACACCATCAATAGAACTCACCAACCCCTAGAACAGTAGATTACACGTATTACTCACCTTTATACACCATCAATGGAACTCACCAACCCCTAGAACAGTACATTACACGTATCACTCACCATTATACACCATCAATGGAACTCACCAACCCCTAGAACAGTAGATTACACGTATTACTCACCTTTATACACCATCAATAGAACTCACCAACCCCTAGAACAGTAGATTACACGTATTACTCACCTTTATACACCATCAATGGAACTCACCAACCCGTAGAACAGTAGATTACACGTATTACTCACCTTTATACACCATCAATGGAACTCACCGACCCCTGGAACAGTACATTACACGTATCACTCACCATTATACACCATCAAACCACCAAACCAAACCTGATAATACTCAAAAGAATGTTATTTTCTTGTGTAATACAGGCCAATGTATCAAACAGCTACACATAACTCTTCAAAAATCACTATTTTATAAACAGTACCTTTGGAAAATACAATTTGTAAAACGTTAATGTTTTCGTACACAAACTATCTTAAAATTAGTATGGTTGTTTAATTGCTGTTGAATTTAAATTCATGCCTAGAGCACCGCCTCGTTAAAGGTTTAGTTTCTTTAAATAGCCGAGATAAAGCCATTAATATTTTCCACAACTATAATCTCATCTTCAATAAACTATTTTCTCTGATTCATAAAGTTTAATTCTTCATATATAGCACAAAAATAAGTTACATGAGAGTTAAATAACTAGAAAAAAGTATCTGTATCATTTTAGTACTTTTATAAATTCAAATACTCTACCATTTAAACAATTCTCCACAGATAAAATAAGTAAGGACACCTGTTTTGGCTTGTGGGGAAGTCGTCAGAAAGAAGATAGCAATACATTTTTTTAAACATTTAATCCTTCTTGAAGAATTTAAATATTCTTTGTTTCCAATTCTATATATCTGTTAAGAAATTTTAAGACTCCAATAAAAAATAGCTTGGGCATTTAGAAGAAATAAAAACACGTAATAAATAATCATTTTAAAAGAAGGAGCCTTAAATCTCCAAAATACCCACACATACATACACACACACACACAACACACACACAGTGGTGGCTTATGTTTATAAGAACATGTGCAGGGGACAACCTAATACTTTGATTAAAATTATAGACTATTAGTTGTAAATAATTAATTGGCCTATCTAAATCTTGTAATTACCTACCACTTATCGTGTAATGTTTGACAACTGTGTCGTGTGTTAGCACCAGAGATAAGTTCTTGTTTAGAGTTTGAAAACACGATGTGTGCGTTGAAAAGATGTATTCCAATTGAACCGCTAATGCACACACGTAGCTCCTATGGGGGATTTAACCTGGGGTATGTGCACATACGTTGCTGTGAACATTTTAGTGGTTTTACTAGCTCTTAGCTTCCTTCCTCTTAGGCTTGGTGAAACTATAAATAGACAAAACAAAATAGTTTTAAGTTTTTTGTTTCTTTCAAAGATAAAGAAGGTGCAATATATTCTAAATAGACTAGTGATAAATTAACCAATCAGGATAAAATAGAAAGCAACCCAATCTAAGAATTGAAAATATTTTCAATATCCAAACGGTATGAGAATGGATTTTCTCAATACGTTGTCAACTAGCAACTATTGTATTTAGATTTATGTATACTCATGTTTCTGCTGTGTTGGCTTAAATCACTTTTATGAGGGGTCATATCTATATTTTAAATAAAGCTTACATTCTCTTGGCACAATCACAATTCTTTAGTGTAATTTTAATTTTGTGAACACCCTAGTTTTTACATCACGAGCCACCACTGCTTACACAGCTAAGACACTTATATTTAATATTTCTAACAGCTTAACTTATCGTAAAAATAACATTTGAAGAAACTGAAAAAAATAGATGTAGATTAAACAACATTGACAAAATGTTACTGTATTTATTTTACTGCTGTCCCCCATTTATCCAGAGGGCAGCCAATTAAAACATTAATATGGGAAATGGTTTATACATGAAAGTATATTAATTTTTGTTTACATTTAGCTATATTTATTATATGACGATAAGTGGTGCAGATAGAAAAGCTTGTATACAAATCCCCTCAAGCTCTTCAAACAATATCTAATGCTGCTAAACCACGATTCCCTCTTGAGGCTGTTACAAGATGGCAAACACATCACATGTAATTATTATGAAACATTTCACGACAAGGTCAAGACACAATAATTACACAATTAGTTTAATAAAGTGAAGGCTGCCGAGTAATTGCAAACATTCATCTGGTAGAAGTCCCATGTAGCCTACTAGGTTAGTTGTAATATATTGTACGTTAAGAGTTATAAACTAAGACAAACTAACTAAACCTACCCTTCCATTCTAAAACTAACAAAGTTTTGGAACAAACCTGTTATTCGATTGTCCATTGCCCGAGCCGGGATGAAACTCATCCGGCTCAGGAGAAACCGAAGAGTTTTCACCCGGTCCTTGAAATTTACTCTCGATGAAGCCAGTTCACGGAATTGGAAGACATTTGGCCAATTCATAGAATAGCCTATTTCACCCTTTGGGGTATAACATCTCCAAACATAGGCACGCAGATTGAGTTAGGGTGGTCATGGGACGCGTATGGGCGATTAAAGATGTGTAAACAAAATACTTGTTGGTAAACCTGATGATACAAGACCTCGATGGGAGAATAATATCAAAATAAATGTAAACGAAGTTTGGTGTAGGGTATAAATATCTCAGGAAAGGGTTAAATGAAAAGTTTACGTTTTACTTGCTTTAAATTTCCAATTCCTTGAAGCCAGAGGTTTAGTTAATCGCACTTAATAAATTAATTGTAAAATATGCAACGTTAAATATAGTTGTGAATTAGGAGGCCAGACTCCACTTATAGACTATACTTGGATCCCTGAACAAATAAGGAGAAGATCGTTTTTAGATAAAGAGATTTTATACTCTTTTTCAAGACAAAATTGGGTTAATTTTCTTAAGATTCGCCTTTCTTACTCTGCCATCTTACCCTATATAATGATAATTTTTCAAAGAGCACTGATGTTAAGTGTATGAATACAAATATATTATTCCACAACGGTTTATTTATCTAGTAGAAAAATAAAAATAGTAAAATTAACCTTTCCTCCAAATGTGTTTATTAATATTAATACTCTCCATTCCATTCTCTCTTTCTCTCTCTCTCTCTCTCTATATATATATATATATATATATATATATATATATATATAGTGTATCTTGTTATATAATATATATTATTTCGTTATGTAATTTTAAATAGCAAGCTCCAGTTTTAAATAAATTGCGTCATCTGTGAAACTTCCTTAAGGCTTCCGATGGTCCAGATATAAACTCTTGTACTTATTTACAGCAGCTGTTTTTGTCTTTCAATTATCTCTGAATGTAGTCATTAAAATTTGTCCTTGTCAATTACACTGGAAGTGATGACGTATGAAGTGTTTTTCGTACCCCAGAGACAATTAGTTTGGTGTGCTATATCGGTAAGTCGCTGGTAGATGGCTTTTCAGCGAGTCCTCTGAGGCTCAGGCGGACATTGTTCATTTGGCTCGGAAGTCAGTGAATTCAAAAAGTGTCTGTGTTAAATAACCTATAGCTTGACATTTCCTGGAGGATATTACTTTGTTTTTTGTTTTGTTGTTTAGCACTAATTAAGGTTATAGGCATATGTACTAATCACGTTAAAGTGATAGAATAAAATAGTACGGTTGGGATCAGAGGTTGTGTACACGCATTTGCTTGAAAGGAGGTTAAGAGGCCAATTGGAAAAATTCCCCCTCAGTAAACCCAAAAGGGATTCGAAATTCAGCCACTGAGGTGGGTTCAAGTAAATTGTATTCAGTTAATTCACATGAAATAAATGTAAATTTAAAAGCTATGTTAGACTTTGCTAGGTTGATTTTAGATAGGTAAAGTCAAGGTTTAATTACGTTCGGTAACGTTGATTACGTTATTTAGGCAAATTTAGATCTATTTACTAACTTGTAGAGGAGCAAACAGAGTAAACGATATTTATTGAACCTTTAGATTCCCATGCAGGATTACTCTTGACACACGAACAAAAGTATATTAAAATAAACATGCCCTGCCTATTTTTTCAACAGGCGATACATTTCTGCTTAAGGTACCTTCTCAATGATTTTCCAGGAAAAATTAGACGCGTCATTATTTGTTAGGCCTAATCTTTTAACATTATCTGGATACGAGTTTTAATCAAACCTGCTTCGGTGGCCGCATGGTCTAAGGCACTATTATCGTAACGATAACGAGGAGATCATGGTTCGATTCCGGTCGGGTGTATTGAGGGTGGTTTTATTTAAATGGTTTCACACTCTCTATTGACACGCAAATGTATGTACACTTCCTCTAAATTCAACCTTCCCCATCCATAGCCTACTAGCGTAACTAGTACATAAGTGTGTAACCCGAATGGGTAGTAAGACGCAGTGCTAAAAATAAATTATTATTATTATTATTATTATTATTTAGCACCGCGTCTTACTACCCGTTCGGGTTACACGCTTTAAGTACTAATTACACTAATGGATTAGGAATTGGGAAGGTTGAATTAGAGGAAGTGAACCCGCATTTGCGTGGAGGGAGAGTGGAAAACCATTTAGGAATCCCCCCCCCCAGTTCACCCGACTGAGATTCGAACCTTGATCTCCCCGTCCTCAGCAGTCGGGCTCAACATGACAAGCGCTTCAATCAAATTGATTTTTTTTTCTCTTTTAACCCTAAAATAAACACCGTTAACACCAGGGTTGGATAGATAATCCTAAAATACCTCTGGTAAACTTGATGAAAACCCTAGATACGAGGTAAGCCTGATGGTGGAATGGTTTCGGCCGAGACACGGACACTAGAGGTCATGACCCTCCGTCACCCAAAATACCTCAAACTCACTTTTTTTTAAATGATAACTACACTTTTTATCTCCGATAGATCACGAGAAAGTAAACCCAATAATAGTAACACAACGCAGGTAGTAAAAATGTCAGTGACAATATTCAAAGGAATAAAATGAGGACACGTTTAACAAAAATAATAGTATCAATACGTCAATATTTATATGATATGCAGCTGTCACTTTTGTAAGAACTATTCATAACATTAAAATATGTTATCAATTTTGAGTGCAAAATATTTGTCCACATTTCCGAAAAGATGCTCCATAATTCTTTTCTTAAGGTAATAAAGGTATTTCCTGGTTTTTTTCATATTTCCCGGAAGTTAAAATATTCAAAGTGTATTGTTAGCTTTAAAGATAGTTTTGCGACTTCAGATGACCCATGGTTTGTAAAACACTGCACCCAGATTATTTATAACCACAAAGTATTAGGGTTATAGCAGTAGCGACTGAAGTTGGAAGTACCTGGGGCTAGTGGGTGTCACCTACTTACGTTAAGGTCATTCGACCAACAACAGTTTGTTAAACTTAATAAAATATTTAAAATATAAGTAAGTTTGTGATAATTGTGTATAATGTTGCAATATTTCGAGTGGCTAGGAATATAAGTGGTTGCATGTCACATGCAAATAAAGTTTTAAAATCACATTAAAATTAATAAGACAAAGAAACATCTCAAAGTAAAACAGCGTTCTCCGGACATATTAAAATGTAATGGCTTGAAATCAGCTCAACTTTATGTCGTACAGAAATAAGTTACGTCATCGAGTTTACAATAATTAGGGGGAAGATGTTGGAGGGTTGAATTAAACAAGTAGGAAGATCTAGATGTGGATGTAATCGTCAAGGTCTTATTAAAGTGTGATTTCCAATCCCATTGGAATAGTTATCGATTATTAATATAGGCCTATTATGATTACAGGTGTTCCGCCACGGCGACCGCTCCCCCACGGAGACGTACCCCACAGACCCTCACAAGGACGACTCCCTGTGGCCGGATGGGTGGGGTGCCCTAAATAATGTGAGCCCCCTACATCTAGAGTTGACCTTGTTCACTGTGAACCATTAGTCTTTAGTCATTGAAAACTACAATGTCGACTCAGCGACTAACGCTCATGAATGTACCAGGAGACTGAAGTTCGATCTTCATCGAGTGCACTAGAGATAAATTTCTGTTTACCGAAATTGGGGCTTATTTTATCAATCCAGAGGAAATTTTTTGAAGCTCATAAGAACTTACACTTTTTATTAGGTTGGCTCTAGATGTATCAGATGTTCAAGTCAAGGTACGAGAGATTCAAGTAAATGTTGATTAATTAAAGTTTACTTTCAAAATTTATATATATTTTGTGGGTGGTAGGGTGAAAAGGGCATAGTAAAAAAATGAAACCTTTTGGTAAGAGCATAACAAATTTCCAAAAAATACCTACAAAATCACATTAAATAGTCAAACAGAAATAAGGTGTTTATATTTTATTAAATGTGCTCTTTAAGATGGCTCTATGTTTCAATTTGTTTAGTTAGCAATAAGGGTCTTTTAATCACTTAAGCCCTTGTGGTTGCCTAGTAAGTATTTTAAATTCACGTTTCCTTCAGATTTAAGCCATTTTTACCTTATAGTAAATATTTAAAATTTTAGCACATTGCTAAAAAAAAGTTATTAATAAGTACAAATACATAGCTGTAAAAAATGATGGAAACCTGTAATATAAACAGAAAAGCTGAAAAATATTTATTTCCTTTTCCTTTTGGTAACATAAATTTAAATAAAAATAGAAAATCACTAAGTATTTACACATATAATATAAATTGTAAAGTAAGACCCCTATCATCATAATATAATATAGTGAATAATAAAATAATAAGCACTAACCAAATAACCTCCATCTCAACAAAACTACAAACTCTATTTATGTATACAAATGTCTCAAAAATATTATAAACATGAAACATTGGTTAGACGTCTTGTGAGACAGAAGAGGATGACTGATGGAAAATGACATCATCGAAGAGGCAGACACATTTATGACATAATTAAGTAGAACCATTGGAATAAGTTGTGTGCTACTTTAGCATCGACTCTATCAATTGTAAAGATGAAAAAGAGAACAAAGTGCCCAGTAATATTTGAAAATTGCAGTTCTTACAATAGCTTTCAATAATATTAAGCCTTTTTTCTATATCGCCTCAAAGGTTTTATTTATGTTGCTGAATTCGTCACTCTCTTGACATCTACATAATATTACTGCTCAGTATAGAGTTGGTTAATTCTTTCTTTTCGATATTTTCTTGACCAAGTATTTTGAGTAAGAGCTACAATTTATAATAATTCTGACACATCTTCAGATATCTTATTCGTTTCTTTGCTGACTCAATTCTATTTATTGTCTATATATCAGATGAAGACAATACTGAAATTTACTTTGTACAGTTTAGTTCATGAAAATTTTTAGATTTTTGAATAAAAAACTAATGATTAGATGAATCATTGTTTAATCCACATTTAGCTCAATTTTCAAGGCTATCGACCGTTAGTTCTTCAGACAAACGTGGTAAGATTATCGCATATAAATTTTGTGTTCACCATAAATACAAGGTGAAAAATTCGATATCCTTGAAACTACAAACTTTTCATTGTTGACATAAATTTTACCAATAATATGTTGCAACAAAAGCAATAATTGTAAGTAACATTGCATTAAACATATTCATTCATCAGTTCATAAAGCCATTTGTAATATTTTTCTAACTCGTCAAAACATTTTTTACTACTTAAAACAATTAATTTTCGATGTTTTCTGTTTTATAAATCATAATAAAACAACACCAGACATTTACAAATAAGAGAATGCAGTTAACAATATACCAACCTTGTGTAAAAAGGACCAAACGAAATATAGCATTAGCCTTTGCATACAATTAAAAGTCACTTTGTAAATATAAGGCTAGGACGAGTATAACATAATTGCCTAACAATGATATTCAATAATATGACCAAACCTTTTTTAATAGATAAACCCTATATTGACCTTATCAGGATAAAGCATGAGAGCAGGGACAAGCTGACACTAAACGGTACAATGCAGCTATTATATTACACAGATGATTTATCTCTGTCGGAAAATAGTAAGGAAACTGTTGAAGAAAATGTAGATATTTATTAGATGCTAGCAAGGAAATGATTTAAAAGTTATTGCTGAAAAGACTAAATACACGATCACCTATAGAACAAAGATTGGGGACGATAATGTAGAGATTACCGCGAACAACATATAATTTGACCGAGAAGTTTAAATATTTAGGAAGAATTTTAACTAGCAATAAATATGTTGGATTGGAAATTAGGAAAAGAATACATTCAAGAAATGCAATCTATTTCAATAAGTGGTTGACATCTCGCTTTGTGTCATGGAATGTAAAACTCAGAATATAAACACAATAATTTTACCGGTTGTTCTTTTTGGGTATAAAACGTGTTATTTTTCCTTTAATGACGAAAACAAATTATAGTGTTAGAAAACAAGGTGTTTAGGAAAATAATTCCCAAAAACGGTAGAGGCTAGTGGGGAATGGAGTAGGTTTCATAATGACGAGTTCATACCCTCTACTCATCACAAGATATTGTTAAGATAATGAATTCTCGTAAACTATGGTGGGCAGGACATGCAGCCTGAATGTAATATTCTAGGGCCTTGTTAAGGGTATTGACTGGCAAACCAAATGGGAAGATACCATTAGGAAGACTTAGATGCAAATGGGAGGATAACATTAGAATGGACCTGAATAAGATACGGTGTAATTAGGTGGTCTGAATAGAACTAGCTCAAAAGAGAGATAGAAGGCCTTCTATTAAGTGTGACACTGAACTTTCGAGTTCCTAATGCCATAGAGTAAGTAAGTAAGCTAATAACTCTCCCTCTTAATTCACCAAACTCAATTTAACTAGGTAACAAAGTTATTGTGATTCACCCTCAGATTATATTGGCTACTATTTTTAAATTAATTACATTAATATGGCAATGTCAACTCATTAATTAATTGATACATTTTGAAGAAGTATTTTTTATTAACGTCAAACCTTTTAAGAAGAGCTTTTATCCCAACAATTTTGACCATGTTGAAAATATACAAAATAATCTATCATATGTACAAAAAAAATGAAAGACTTTTCTCTTGTGATTTTGGATCTTATTAGTCAATGGTCAAACGTAATCAGAAACGGAGCAGAAAGTGCTTTGTTCCCAGACATTGGTCCAAAGTAATCAGCAAAGGACCAGAAAGTGCTTTGATTCCAGACATTGGTCCAAAGTAATCAGCAAAGGACCAGAAAGTGCTTTGTTCCCAGACATTGGTCCAAAGTAATCAGAAACGAACCAGAAAGTGCTTTGTTTCCAGACATTGGTCCAAAGTAATCAGCAAAGGACCAGAAAGTGCTTTGTTTCCAGACATTGGTCCAAAGTAATCAGCAAAGGACCAGAAAGTGCTTTGTTTCCAGTCAATGATCCAAAGTAATCATAAACGGACCAGAAAGTGCTTTGTTCCAAGTTCGTGCTCCCTGCGAACAGGTGGCTGGCTATATTATAACTATATCTTGCTCTATATCATAATTGCAATATATTTATAACAATGCTATTAGTAAAATCACTTAATTATAGACATAAGTATGCTTCTCCATTAGTGTTGCCAAAAAGAGTCTATTCTATTGGTTAACCACACTCACACGTTTGGTCACATAGTCCAAGGCACTATTCTCGCAGTACACTATAAACTGGAAGAACGTGGTTTTTTAATTGTGATGCATTATTATGATATTCTCATCCCTTCATCCACAATATTCAGGGTGCACTTTATCTTAGACTACCCTACTCATTCTTACTCCTTGGATTGAACCATTAAATAAACCGTTTGTTAAAATGGATCAAAGAAGGAAGCTATGTTGTTTTTTCCAGAAAGGCAAAATGAGCATGTTTGAGCTGGGCAAGCTCTTCAGACAGCGTTATCAAGGTTTTTTGAGCCGACTGTACTCACCAAAAGAGATGCACATGGAGAGCAGTGCTAACGACAGGTGTCTGATGAGTGCAGAGTTGGTTTTGGCGGGACTTTACCCACCTATCGGCAGTCAGGTGTGGAATCATGAATTAAACTGGCAGCCCATACCAGTACACTCTACACCAAGACTACAAGACAAGGTATATTTGGTTTGAAGTCAACTATATCTATGTGTCAGACACTAACCCTGATAAATTAAGAATCTAAAATATCAATGTGTAGTTTTTAAAACTATTATTTGGCTTATTGTTTGAATAATTAATAAATATCATACAATCGGTACCTCATATTTCACGGGGAACAGATTCATATATTGGTGTGAGTATATTTAAAAGTGGCTCTAACCCTACCTATTGCTCTCATATCATATACATAACATAAGGAGAGTGTCAAAGATCTTCTCCTCCTTATGGGGCTCACAGCTAGGGCGTTGATTCGAGGACAGAGTGGTTTTTACACCGAGATGAAGGTCCACATGACCCCTTGGAAAGGTGCTCCCATATTTCGAGGCCCCCCACTCCCCACATAGTTGATCCCATAGCATCCTTTAAGAAAGGGTTGTAGGCAACTTCCTGGAAAGAAGTCGTCGAGTCTAGTTATATTGGGGACCAGCTCCTCTACACCTTATGACCCTCTCTCAATCCCCCATCCCTCCGACGTTGAAGGCTACTATTAATTGTAGCCATTTACATATATATACCGATATTTCCTTGTTCACCCCAGGAATTAAGTTAACTATTCATTAAAGTTTAACAAAAACATTTAGAATAAACATATTCATTAACCACTTAAAACCAACCAACTCCATAACTTCTTATGCATATTCTTAACGTTACACATAATATTAGTGGAAAAAGGACCTAGGGTGACAAAAATTATATTATTTATTCGATATCCACCTTAAGTTAAGAACATAGTGCCAGTGACGTGGTGTTTGGCTGCGGTGTGCATGCGCACATAGAAGGGGGTGGGGAGGAAGGCGGGACTGCCAGGTAGAGAGAGCACTGTTGCTTTCGCAGTGCCGGCTCTGGCGTGATGGTGGAAGGAAGTTTTTTTTTACTCAGCGTGTGTTGTGCTTAAAAACCGTGTAGCATATTCTTGAATGTGATAAAGTGTAGAAGAATGGATAATTATATTATTATTTTGCTGATTATCTTCTCTACAAGGTATCCAACTGGATGTGATGTTTTCTAAGCTCTTGAATATATAAGCCTTCAATGATGAGTTTACCTCTCATATCTTCAAGTAAGAATATTCTAGAATCCATATCAATGACCCTAGCTTATCTTAAACAATTCCACTGACCATTTTGCTGTGCATCCCTTAGAGAAAACGTCCTTTATCTTCAAGCAATTACGTTCTAGATTTACTCCCAACGAGCTTATGCATACTGGCCAGTTTTGTATGGACCTCGTTCTAAATAAGACACATATTCATATACACTTTTTTTTTAGCTTCCAGGGTATTGAACTTTCTTCCTAAAACACCATGCACAACTAAATGGTTTTATAAATAAGGTATCCCAAAGTATCTACAAGTATAGTTTTACCACTAATTATTTGGTAGTCACTCATAAAATCTTTTTACTATTCTGAAATGAGCTGCTCATCGATTGTCTTGTGAACTCCTTAAATCTGATTGTCTTGTGAACTCCTTACAGTTGATTGTATTGTGAACTCCTTATAGCTGATTGTCTTGTGAACTCCTTACATCTGATTGTCTTGTGAACTCCTTACAGCTGATTGTCTTGTGAACTCCTTACATCTGATTGTATTGTGAACTCCTTACAGCTGATTGTCTTGTAAACTCCTTACAGCTGATTGTCTTGTGAACTCCTTACAGCTGATTGTCTTGTGAACTCCTTACAGCTGATTGCCTTGTGAACTCCTTACAGCTGATTGCCTTGTGAACTCCTTACAGCTGATTGTATTGTAAACTCCTTACAGCTGATTGTCTTGTAAACTCCTTACAGCTTATTGTCTTGTGAACTCCTTACAGCTGATTGTCTTGTGAACTCCTTACAGCTGATTGCCTTGTGAATTATTTACAGCTTATTGTCTTGTGAACTCCTTACAGCTGATTGTCTTGTGAACTCCTTACATCTGATTGTATTGTGAACTCCTTACAGCTGATTGTCTTGTAAACTCCTTACAGCTGATTGTATTGTGAACTCCTTACAGCTGATTGTCTTGTGAACTCCTTACAGCTGATTGCCTTGTGAATTATTTACAGCTTATTGTCTTGTGAACTCCTTACAGCTGATTGTCTTGTAAACTCCTTACAGCTGATTGTCTTGTAAACTCCTTACAGCTTATTGTCTTGTAAACTCCTTACAGCTGATTGTCTTGTGAACTACTTACAGCTGATTGTCTCGTGAATTATTTACAGCTTATTGTTTTGTGAACTCCTTACAGCTGATTGTATTGTGAACTCCTTACAGTTGATTGCCTTGTGAACTCCTTACAGCTGATTGTCATGAAGAAACCCTGTCCAAGATACGAACAAGAGTTGAAGCAAGCCTATTTGTCCCCAGACATAGTACAGGTGAACCTAGACAACGCCGAGCTCTACTCTTACCTCACGGAGAAGACGGGGAAAGACATTGACTCCATCTTGGAGGTGGAATATCTCTACAACACACTGGAGATTGAAGTTGGTATTTTGAACATATTCTTTTTAAGGTGGACATTTTAGCTTCAGGACATAGCATATAGTTATGAATACAAGGTCATTATTGTGCATGACATAAATACTAAACTTACTAAGGACAACACAATATAAACATAAGCACTCAGTCAAAAGCATATTTGTTCAAAACACTGATATTATTAGTATTATATATTTAGATTTATGGTTTAGCTAGTACCAAATTTGGATATTTTTAAATGTTATTTTCATATTTTAATCAAATATATTATGCGTGTAACCCATATTTAGTTGTATCTCAGATCTGTCTACTTTATTTTCTATTAAGTTTGGTATCTCTCGGACACACTCTTTAAAAATAGTATTCATATTTAAATATATTTCATATACTTTATAAATTTTATATTATATAATAACTTGCACAATATTCTAAAAATTAAATGAGCTCACTTTATAATAGTATTCATATTTATTAAGAGTTTGTTAAAACCCACTTCAGTGGTCGCATGGACTAAGGCGCTACCCATGCAATAGACTAGACTGCCAACAATGAGGGGATCTTGGTTCGATCTCAGTTGGGTGATTAAGGCTGGTTTTTCCTAGATAATTTCGTACTTTATCACCACGTAAATACTGATACACTTCCTCTAAATTCAACCTTCCTCCTTTTTAATAAAAAGAAAGCTTACTAAAAAATAAAAACACTAATGATATTTGACCCAAGTAAAATTGTTAGTGGGAGGAAGTGGGTTCAGACCGCCGACAGGACTAGAGGAACTTATTTAGAATGCTCCTTGCCTGAACTTATCTCGAAATTTAGATGCCTCTATGAGCTATTTGAAGTGGTCTTGGCCCCTCAAAAAAATTGAAAATTGTATTATCTTAAAATTTATCCTCGCTTATAAATTCTTTTGAAAATTAGATAACTCTAGATGATTTATTAGTGGGGTTTTTAGCAACAACATAAAAATGAAAATGTAATGCTTTCATGAGTAACTAGGAAGGGTTGAAAATTCTTCAATACCACATGCATCAAGAAGATATTTGGAGATGTCCTCTCCTTGAAATTCATGAGATGTGGACCTATCCAGAAGCTATTTAGAGTGCTCCTGACATGTTCTTTTTATGACAGATTCATCTAGAAGCTATTTTAAGGGGCCTCCTTTAGCAAATTACCCGCCTCTGTGGCGTAGTTGGCTAACGTGCTTGTCGTGTTGAGCTCGACTGCTGAGGACGGGGAGATCGAGGTTCGAATCTTGGTCGGGTGAACTGGGAGTGGTTTCTCCTAAATGGTTTTCCACTCTCCTTCCACCCAAAGCGGGTTCATTTCCTCTAATTCAACCTTCCCAATTCCTAATCCATTAGCGTAATTAGTACTTAAAGAGTACAACCCGAACGGGTAGTAAGACATGGTGCTAAATAATAATAAATAATAATTTAGCAAATTT
Organism: Timema cristinae; assembly: GCA_039000515.1. Lineage (NCBI taxonomy): Eukaryota > Metazoa > Arthropoda > Insecta > Phasmatodea > Timematidae > Timema > Timema cristinae. Next base: position 57,895,299 of record JBCFYV010000001.1, read on the forward strand.
TTGTAGATTGAATTTATCAAGAAGTTATTTTGAATTTGATTTGAGACCATCTTTCAGCTTCATATTCGATTATATCAGCGTATTTTAAATATACCTAAGGAGGAGCAATTTTTTTTTCAGAAGAGGGGGAATCATTTCCAGGGGGGAAATGCCCTCCTGCACCCCATGTTGTGACACCATTAAATAGCTAACTATCTATACCCTAGTCCATATCTGTAGGTTTTGGGCTTAGTGATCCTATCTTTCTCCTCAACCTAATTAAGCTAGCAAAATTCTCAGTAACGAGACAGTAGTGTATCAAACAAGGTTGGATACAAATAGATAAAGGGGGTGGTAATAGTATTAGACAACTTTCACAAAGCCAAACAAAAGTTTTTGTAATTTAACATAGGTACTATCTATCTAAGGATGGTTTAAAAAATGTCCTTGTCTTGTTGTTTTGTCAATACAACAGTTTGTTTCATATCATAATATAGGCAAACTTGGGTAATTTCGCAATATTTTGTATTTATTTTATTGCGAAGTTAGCTGAAGAGTTTGAGCTCAGAAAAAAAATCTACTAGATCGCAACACCTGTCAGAACAACTCCAATTTTTCGCGCTAATTTTGGTGCATTCTAGTGGCTGTTCTTGAAACTAATTTGTTGAATGTTATGAAATTGTGTGTTTTGTTCGTTTGCTAAACAGTGTTGTGGTTTTTTTAACAATCTAAACATTATTTTGTTGAATGTAAGTACCACTGTTTATATAATTCTGTTACTTACAACACACTGGTTATTTTAAGCTATAGTTTGCATTGTTTTCTAAAGAATTCAGTCTGTCAATCCTTGTTGCCGGTTAGGCTTTTCTTACGGGTTTTTTCGCAACCAACAGAGTTGCAAGTGCTTTCAACGTCTTGTAATTTTTTATAAATGTATTTATTAAAAGTAAATTTTTAAATCTTGTTTGTAGGAGTAGATTCATTGCTAACTAAACAAAAACCAAAAATAGAAAAATATAGATTTTCTAGCCAATAAGCCTATAAACGGGATTATGGTCAACATTACAAGAAATATTTTAATGTTACAGATGTCAAAACCAAGAGGACAGTACGGAAAAGGTTATAATGATAGTGATATGAGAGAAGCTTTAAATAAAGTTTTAAAAGAGGGTTGGTCTCTTTATAAATGTAGCAAAGAGTTCAAAATACCCTACAATACTCTCAAGGATCGCTTAAAAGGAACGCCTGACACTGCAAACATGCCAGTTGTGAAGATGGGTAGGCCGTTTTTTCTAACAAAAGAAGAAGAGTCCGAACTTGCAAGCTATGTCATTCAAATGCAAGAGTTAGGTTTTGGACTGTCTGCAAGTGAAGTGAGGCAATATGCTTATAAAATAGCATCTCGGCGTCCCCAAGGCAATCCTTTTGGAAACGACACAGATAAAGCTGGCTGGGACTGGTGGATTTTATTTAAAAAGAGATATGGTTTGAGCTTGCGTCAACCTGAAAATTTGTCCTACAATCGAGCAGCTGCCACTACAAGAACTAATTTGGACACATTTTATGATTCATTGGAAAGTGTTTTTAGTAAAACAGGACTTGCGGATAAACCAAACAGAATTTGGAACTTAGATGAGTCAGGGTTTACTTTTGTAACAAAAACCAAGCAAAGTGGTTTCACCGAAAGGGTTCAAGCGTATTCAGAATCAATCAACTGCGGAGAAGGGGGAAACGACCACAGTTTTATTAGCTGTGAATGCATCAGGACATTGCTTCCCCCCCTTATTTGTTTTTAAAGGAATAAGATTGACAAAAAACCTTAAGGAGGGTTCCCTATTTTAAGTAAAGTGGCAGTGTCAAAAAATGGATGGATAAATTCAGAACTATTTTTTGATTTTTTTAAAGCACTTTGTTGAACATATTCCTCCAATTCGACCTGTTTTGTTGCTACTAGATTCTCACTCAAGCCACGTTTCTCCAGATGCTCTCAAATATCAACAAGACAATGGTATTGTCTTCCTGACTTTTCCCTCTCACTGCACACATCTTCTGCAGCCCTTGGACGTTTCTGTTTTTAGTCCACTCAAAGCAAGCTGGAAGACGCAACTTAAGGAATTCCTTAAAACGTGTGGTTATAAACCAGCGAGAAAGGATTTCTTTCATCTCTTTAAGCAGGCAATGGAAGAATCTGTTACTCCAAAGAACATAGCAAGTGGCTTTTCAAAATCAAGCATTTTCCCACTTAACAGATTAGCAGTAAGTGATGACGTTTTGAAAGTTTCAGAAGTCCACGAAGCTTTCACAACAGCGGATAAATTAGTAAGTAGCAATGGTGAGATTCCGAGTGCTGTTCAAGATGTTCAACATGAGAACGTAGGCCTATTACCATTGTCACAACTAATAAAATCTTGGAGAAAAAGAAAGAATGCTGCTACTTTCTCGAGAATTTTTTGGGATGAGTGTACAGCTGAAGATGTTGATGATCCGGTAACTGTTCCTTCAAAAACAAAGAGAACAGGAAAAAGGAATATTAATTCAAAAACTTCTGTCGTCCCACTGGCAACTGCAACCACTTCAGGAACTAGGCCTATCAGGAAACGTGCCAAACAAACGCGTCCAGAACCAAAAGGTGATGAGAGCACATGTTCTACTTGTGATGGAAATTATAAAGATGACAGTCGTGGAGAAGCGTGGATTCAGTGTCTACAATGCAAGTGCTGGTTTCATGAGAAGTGTCAAGGATTAAAATCTTACTGTGTGAATTTTGTATGCCATTTATTCACAAAGGCTGACTCTGATTAGAAATTTCGAGCTTTTCTTTATAGTTTGTTTTTAAATTATTTTAAACACTATCTAAATTTCCATACATTTATGTTGCAGATTGTAACGAAGTATGAAAAATAATAATTGGTGTATTACTTTTGAATACTAATTTTAAAATATTTTATGTGTTTTTTATAATAGAAAAAATAACTTATTTTCTTAGTTAAGGAAACACCTTTTTTCATTGACAATATAACTTGTATATAGTATTTTTATCTAATTATAAAAAGCTATGTGTTTAAAGTTTTAGAAGATTTTGATAAAATAGCTTTTAAAATAGTATTGCGAAATTAACCGGGTACTATTGCGAAATTAAACCGGTTCTTTAAAAACCACAAAAATTAATACTTTTTAATGTTGCTATTAAAGATACATTTATAATGTCAACAAAAATATGTAAATGCTCTAAACACGTTAGTGTATACCTTATTAACACTTAACCAATGTCGTATAATTTCTTTAGTCCTTAATGTGAACTTCAAGGGCAATAAACCTTAATACTGCGAAATTACCCGAGTTTGCCCCTACTCTTCTTTGCATTCACTTATTTTATACAATAGTGAACTGTTTTTATAAATTCTAGCAGGTCAAAAATATACTCTCATTTTTGAGATGCGATCCAAAAGTTTCCAGACTGTAACATTAAAAAATATAGTTTCATTTGGATTCCAATCCCTGCTGCCACCTTTAAAATAGCTTCCCTGGGTGATGTTACAATGACACCAGTACTTTTAACATATCTTGAAGCACAACTTGAAGCATAACTTGAAACACTCTGGAACTACGCATTTAGGATTCTAAATCTCCTGTGATTCCACAAAATATCCTCGATATCGTCATATCGTTGCTTCTTTAGCTGAATTTTCATTTTGGGGAACAAGAAGAAGTCACAAGATGATGATAAGAGTGGGTTAGGGGGACAATATATAAGTGTTTTTGGATACAAACTACCGAACAGACAAATCATCGTAATCCGGCGCATTGTCGTGATGCAGCAACCAGGCTTGTTTGTGCCAATTACATAGATGTTTTAGCCTCACACCATCCCTCCAACACCTCAGGAATTAGATTTAAAAGTTCTTACTCATCATCAGATCTACAGAAACATAATCCTGTGAACAAATTCCTTCCATGTCAAAGAAACAGATTATCATTTTCCTGAAGTTGATCTTCCCTGCCTAGCCTTTTTGGTCTTGGTGACTATTAACTCCTCACTGGGCTGACTTCTGCTTGGTATTTGGGTCATAGCCGTTGACAATTTTGGTCAACTTCTAACTTGTTCATGTATGTCCCTACATACAGTGAGCCGGTTTGCCTCGGCTGATGGTTCAGGAAGTGGGATACACATTTAGCAGTGATTTCCTTCATGTTGAGTTAATCAGTGATAATGAGTTAACATGAACCGAATTATAGTCCAACGATGCTTCATATGTCGTTGATCAATCTTTGTTTGTTTTAATGGGTGTCCGAGTAACTTTCCATCATTTTCTTTCGTTCTTATATTTGAGGGACTTTTCAGAATCCTCAACCGACATTTACCTATGTTTGACGCACGTGAGGTATTCTAAAGGTTGGATTCTGGAAATGTCACCAAAACCAAATACTTGCTTAAGAATTTCTTGCGTCTCGGATGTTGTCTCGTTGAGTTTTAACCTAAATTTGATATACAACGTGTATCTAAAACATTGCATCAAACTTTGGCAGGCTATTCCTTGGGTGAAAATATAATAATTCACATCAGCAACCTAGGGTCCATCTTAAATATTAAGGGCGGTATTCACCCCTAAAGATCGAGATAAAAACGACTGTTGTGTGAAATATTATGAAAACTGCTTAAGGCATTACAATGAATCTTTGTATACTACTTATTGAAACCTTGATCATTATTAAACTAAATATGTTGTTACCGGTACCCACCCCCATCATGTAAAAAGGGGGGTTGTAACACTTTTTTCTGCAATAAAATATGACAGAGTAAGTATTACTAATTTTGACTTAAGATTACAAAAAAATTGAGTAAAATTTAACAAATAAGGTGTCTTGGAGAAACTGTCTATCTTTCCCCGTTTGCGAGATAATCATGCATGTTTGATTTCAAGGACAAGTGTTAATTCCTGCCAGGTAGGCAACCAGTATAGCTGTTGCGTGGCCAACACGCTCTCCTTACCTTAATCCGTTAGATTTCTTTCTGTGGGGCTTTTTCAAAGCTTTGGTGTAAGAGACAGCCATTGAATCCTAGGAAGGCCTGTTAGCCAGGATAGGTGCTGCTGCAGGTGATAAGCTTCAAGAAACACCACGTGTTTTCGAAAGATAACGCCAGTCATTGATACCCCACCTCAATTATTGCAATGACATTAGGGGCCACTATTTTTAACACTTGCTATGAATCTGCTTTTGAAGCTAGGCACTAAAACATTCAAGAACTACAATAAGTATTTCTTAATTTAGCTTTCAATACTTCAGTGAGTGTGATGATTAAAATCCCAACCAAGTGTGAACTGTGTAAGCATAACTTACTAATGTGAAAAATAGCAACACATCGGAGCTTATGAAGAAGGAAAAGTATATGAGTCTCTCCATCATTACACACAAACCAGCCTTGTTTACCAAATGAACGTGATACATAGTCCACGTGCCGGTAAAAATGGTTAAACGACTGCAGTGCGAAGTAACACTGCGATTCTGGTTGCCTACCTGGCAGGCATTTACACTTGTCTCTGAGCTCAAACTTGTGTGATTATCTCGGAAACGGAGAAAGCTAGACAGTTTCTTCAAGACACCTTTTTTGTTAATTTCTAATCATTGTTTTTTTTAATCGTATGTCCAAATTAGTAATAATTACTCTGACACATTTTATTGCGGAAAAAGATGTTATACCCCCCCCCCCCCTTTTTTTACATGATGGGGATGGGTAACGGTAACAGCACATTTAGTTTATTAATGATCAAGGTTTCAATAAGTAGTATACAAAGATTAGTTGTAATGCCTTAATCAGTTTTCATAATATTTCATACAATAGTCGTTTTTAGCTCCATCTTCAGGGGTGTATACCACCCTTAATATTTATGATGAACCCTAGGTTGTTGATATGAATTATTATATTTTCACTCAAGGAATATCCTGCCAAAGTGTGATGCAATGGTTTAGATACACGTTGTATTTGTTTACCTGGAATGCCAGGTCGCCACCGTGGTTCGGATTCCACGTTAAACTGTAGGTCCTTCATTTCATCTCACAATCACCCTACCACTACACATTAGCGTAAGTGCATATAACCCGAACGGGTAGTAAGACGCGGTGCTAATAATAATAATAAATAATAATAATAATAATAATAATAATAATAATAATAATAATAATATATATTTGTTTACCGCTGCTTAGTGGCCCAAATATATTTGACGTCAGGTTGGCTCGCTACGCGGCCAGTCTGGGAACATTTGGGTCGCAATTAGAATATATTAGCGCGTGTTGTTAAGTGCATCAAGACATTTTCCAATTATTTTAACATGATTGTATTCTTCACAAAGCCAAAATGGTACCCCTGAGATCAGTGTACTATAAAGAACTTAAGGGATCAGTGAACTTAAAACCTCTTTAAGAAAATAGCTGCCTGGTGATTTTAATTATATTCATAGTGCAGGAAACATTAAAATAAATCAGCATCAGGTTAGTTCACATTGTTGGTGTTCTGCTTTCAAAATATTGTATGAATGGATCTAAACGGGGTAGTAAAACTGCTTATGTTCACCTTTTTAAAGCCCTAAGAATACGATATTAACTTAACATCCCATCCAAACGTTCCTTTACTAAACAAAAATAAGTTTGCGCGTATTATATTTTAAATTATATATTCTTGTCCGCTGCAGAAGATAAGTACCAACCCTTTTGTCTCATGTGTTAAACAAGCTCAATGTAGTGACTAGCTAGTGATACGCAGATGAGACACGAGAAAGGTTGTCTATGACATACGTCTCCTTAAGTGAGAAAAAGAATAATTTAGGTCTATAATCAATTTAATCGATGGATTCCCAAACTTACATTACTAATTGCCATGTTCAAACAGATTGGAAAGCTAACTACAGTCATAAATTATTTTATTTTGAAACCAGCTAGTTCTTAAAATAATACAGAGGGTTGGGTGGGTATGTTGTAATATTATCGGTTAAACTAAAATGTTAGTATAATTCTTTGTATTTATGAAATGTTGTAGACATAATTTACTAAACATGGCCTAAGCTAACATTTTTCCACCTGAATTTCTTCCTCTATAATACATTATATATTTAATGGTTGGTAACACCCTCTTACTAAAGCTCTTGATCGCGATGTTCCAGGAACGAAACGGTCTCCCCCTCCCCGAGTGGACCAAAACGGTGTACCCTGGGAAGATGAAGTATTTGGCCACTCTCAGCCTAGCTCTATTCACTCACAACGACATCATGAGGAGACTAAATGGAGGTCTGGTCTTTATTCTGACTACGAGATTTATTTGAAAACAGTCTGATTTTATGTATTCACCAAGAATATACCCGCAAGACAAATTGAATAAAATGTTTTTATAACTTCTCTTATTACATATTTTAAAGCACAGGCTCTCCCTTCTTTATATTTTCATGCCCCAGACTTGGTCGATACAAATATTTTCATTCAACACCTTTTGTCTATTTCCTTAGCATAGCTCATAAGAAGTATTATAAATACTTTTTTAATATAAAAGTAACTATAAAAACAAATTAGTTTGATATGGTTATCAAATTGTAATATGTACTATGGTTTTATGATTAAATATCCTGACTTATGTAGATAACAGAAATTGTTAACATGGTTATCACAAAATTGTTCTTACTAAATTAAAAAAATTGTGTTTACACATCTAATACAATTATATGAATTCAATATATATATATATACATAAAATTATATATACAGGGTGTAAATGAATACATGTTATAATCTTGTAGGGTATGTAGGGCGTCCAAAGTAGACATATTTTTACTAAGAAACTCTTGTCTGGGAATAAACCGTTTGCGCGTTATAGACTGGAACTGTTTGAACAAAATCAAATGATAACATTTGCCACGTGATGATCACGTAAGGTCACTTGACCAATGTTACGACCGTTGTAAACGTCAAATGTTCTGCTAAAACACCCTAATCTCTGTTCATGTTCAGTCGCAGTAGATCATGGATGGGTATCCTTTTATCGATATGCTAACACGGTGTTACTGTACGGCGAGTCTCGTTGTCACGGCTTTATGCAGACCTTTTTCCAAATCATCCGACTCTGTCTCTTATAGTGTTTTCCGGAGTTCTTCAACGATTTATGGAAACAGGAACGTTCACAGACAAAACAGGTAAACTGCAGGTCTCGGAGGAGCTGCTGGTCTGAGGGATTTGAGAAGAAATAATTTATAGGGTTGAACATAACCCACCCATCACCGGCCGAACCATTGGATGTGACATGGGGGTGTTAACCGTAGAGTGTCTGGCAGGTTTCGCATGAACAACAGCTCCACCCCTACCGTCCGCAGAGAACTCAAGCGATGAGTCCACCCGAATTTCCGCGACGAGTTTACTTTTCTCGCTGGTTTGTGCAGCTCTGCCTGTTGCAAGTTACATTTCCACGGCTTGTTATGTTTATAAACTGCCTATTCAACCTACATCAAATACTTTACGGCCTTTAAATGATACATCTGATTTGCACTTAGCTGATTTTGATGAGTAGGTCTAGATTTGGCTTAGTTCAACTCCGGCCGGGGCACTGTGGTGTTCCTACTATAGCCCCCGATTGATACGTTTAAATAAACTCTTATGTTTAAGTTATCTCCTTATCCTTCCTTTCTTGGACTAATTATTGTTACTGGAGCACTGAAATTGCACTTTATTAACACATTAACTATCTTATAATACAATTTTGAAATTAGTTTAATATAAAAACCTACTCTACATTCACTCTTACGGCTGGAATTTACCAATGACAAATGTTTCGACTACGAGAGGGCTTGAATCTACTGCTTCATAGTACAGGATTAAGTGACCCATTCCGTTAAAAACTACCAAGGACTAACTTTGGTTCGTAGTTCTAGAAATGTCTTGCTTGGGAGATGGAGATAATTTCTGAACGTATTAAAATCCTCCGTCCTTACTTCCCTTGTATTTGAACACCTCAGTGCATTTTTTTATATTTTCTAACTCCTCGAGTAACGTAATGGTTCAAATCCATACACCAGTGAGCACCACTTCATTGTTATCCATGTTTTAAACATGATACTTGTACAAGTGCAACGACTGCCGATGAAGGGGAGATTGAACTACGAATCCCAGTCGGCTGTACTGAGGGTGGTTTTTTTTAAAAATAGGATCTCACCCTCCCTCCACGCAAGAGCGGGAACACTACCTCTGAATTCACCCTCCTTGTCCTTAATACAGTTAAATAATTAGTACACATGCGTATAATCCAAAAGGGTAGTACAACGTGACGCTAAAAAAAAGTTAGGTATTGTAAGGTCCACTGTTGCAATGGTGTGTTAAGAATGACTCTGATATGAAGAAACGTCTAGCATACACAACATATTGGTAGATAAGGTTCTTCCATCAGAATATTACCGCATATTAATATGATCATTAATTATGAACGGGGATAAAACTGAGTAAATACCCAAGTTTCAATAACATTTTTGCAATATATTCTAGTGTTGTTTGGCTGACTCCAAATGTGTGTGCATTGTCAGGTCCGTTAGTCGGAGATATCGCCCAGCACATGGCAGACAAGAGTTCCGGTGCTCTATCGGCTAGCCAAAAGCTATTCCTCTACTCTGCTCACGACATCACCATCGTCAATGTTTGGAGGACGCTGGGGATGACTGAGATGCTCAAACCGGAGTCTGGGGCTGCTCTCATCGTCGAGCTGCATCTCGTCGGGACCAACAAGGACTTCCAGATCGAGGTCAGTGGAGTGAAAACAGCACAAGCTGAGAAACCAACCTCAGAGCAAGGGCGATATGAAGGAACATTTATAATCTCAAGAATAGGACACTTAACATGACTCTGATGTGGAAGGAGGAGATTTGAATGGTTCTATATTAGAGTCAATGCATTGTTCTACCGTACTCTAAATGTGAGTGTTGAGGAATTCACTCCCATCTCCCTAAACCCTGTTACCTGGTTAAATAATTATATTGATTTAAAAACTCGATTGAAGTTCAATAAACGAGTAAGTAAATCAAATATTATCTCTCTGTGGTTTATTTTCTAAACATAAATAGTATAAATAAATATATTTACTTATTTTAATCTATACATAGCTAGTCTATCACTCACTGGGATATCCTGATAATGACTCACATCATGGCTGCTCTAACTTAAGTATTAAAATTATTATTTGAGCCAAAATCTCTCAAATATTGACGATAAATATTTTAACACTGTGGATGATTAGACCTAATAAGTAAATAAAGTGTGCTTTCAAACTATTTTAACATTTACATCAGTGTATCTGCCAGAGCACACTGCTATCGTGAATTAATGTGATCAAGATTAAAAACTTGTATCTCAGATCAGTGTCATCACTGAGAACTATTCCATCACTGTGATGCTTGTTTGTTTCAGCTACTGTATATTAACAACACATCAACCCTAGAGCCTCATCCTCTGACGATAGAAAGGTGTGGGAGGCCTTGCTTGCTGATCAATTTCCTAAAACTGATGGAGCCAATCATACCAACTGATTGGGAGAAAGAATGCCAACTTAGCTCGACACTTTAAATTAGTTATATTAGGCTACGTTCAGATATTTCAGATAAGTTGTCTATAATGAGCTAAAATTGGATTTATAAACGTAATTAGCGTTTTACTGGTGAATCTTAGTCAAGTACACTAAATATATAAGAACCTCTTGCTCAACAAATATGGTTGCACCACATAAATTTGTCAGTAAAATAATACAGGCTTGAATTACAACAATTAAATATATATTTGTGTATCCACCTTTTATATTAATATTTTTTACAATTTAAGGAGTGAATGTTTCTTGACAACCTGACGCAGTGTAACCATATTTGTCAATCAATGGGTTTGTAATCTTATCATTTTGTTCAAACTGACACAGATTCACCAACAGCATTTCAACTTTCTGTCACAATTCAGATTTATGAGCTTAATTTTTACCATTACAAAATATATTATCTGAACTATTACTAAATCACCTTACCAATTAAGTATGTTGTTTTCCAAAATATTCAGATTTGTCAAAGTGAGTTGAACAATATAGATTTCTCAGAATATTGTAGTTGTTCTCTTTATATAAGCTTTCACTTTACTAATTGGAGAAAGGATGAAAATGTTTTGTCAATGAAACTGAACCAACAATAATTGGAAGAACTAAAAGACTTCTTTTCTTAAAGCCATGCAAGTTTAATTCCTTACTTATAGTATTAATATCAGCAAGACCTACCATTTGCTATATTGTGAGTGACTAAAACAAATTACACATATTATGAACATTTTTTGGAGATAATAAGTACGGTAATTATAACATTTGTTAGCTTAATACTGAATTTTATTTTGGGTTCGATCATTCACTACTAATTTTGATGATTTATTAAAATGATTTATTTCAGGATTTGTGTAGACTTTAGACCAACAATCGTTGCATTCAAGTATATATATATATATATATATATATATATATATATATATATATATATATATATATATATATATATATATATATATATGAAGAAAACATTATTTTTAATTTTCTTGCAAGCTAAAGTGAATTTTCTAAAGCTACAATTTATTTTATCGATTTTAATTAATCCATTTTATTTTTATGCAAAAAGAAAAAAATGGAAGCTATGTTTGGGCTAAAATAAAAATAAACTATTACAATGGTTTGAATGAACGGTTTTAAAACAAAGTACACATGTCAATACTCGTATAAATGAGTGAATGCCCTATAGCTGAGTCATTGTGTGTTAGGATAGTCATTGACTAATACTCTTGAGAAGTGTAATATAGTGTCAAGAAGATGAAAATTTTACTGGAAGATTAAGAACAAGATATTCATCCCTAATGATCTATTGATCTTACTATGTTATATAGGTTATTTATATCTTTCCTTTTGTTGACCTTGTCTCTTTTAGACTTTAGAGCAACTATTTTGCATTAGGATGTCACAGTTCATTTTTCTTAATGCCTTCACCAACCACTTTTGAATTAATTTTAAAATAATTGCTATGTTTTCTAAAGATAGCATAATTTTGAAACAAACATTGTCGGTAAACTTGAATAATGGCTTCATTGTTAAATAAGTAGTTTGAGTCTGTTTAAATGTTTACTAATGAAATTTTAAAAATTCTATGAAAATTTCATTTTATTTTTATGTAACAATGCAAATATTGTGAAAGTTACACAACCATTTTTTTATTAACTATGAATTGCTAATCATCTAATAATCTAAGTAGTTATCAAATAAAGAATGAAATACTCCATATGACTCCCAATTGTTTAGCACAGTCTTAATTCCTAAGTTATAGCTTAAAACTACTGAAGTCAGCTAAATAAGTAATTATTTAGTATAAATTTAGTTGATGGTGATATTCTGGTGTTTTTGTTATGAATTTTGTAAAATAAAAAATTTAAGAAATTAATCAAATGTGAAATGTAATTCGCAAAGGTGGATCGGTATTAAATGAAACATTTTGAACAGTTAAAATATGTTATCAAAAGGGTATTAAATATTGCATATTTTAGTGTAAATGTTGTCAATGTTTGTTTTATTAAGTACCTATTTTATAATTTAATTAAAATATAATGTTTTTTTTATTGTTATGATTTGCTTTATTTAATTGATGAGTTTTATATTGGTTTTAGATAACATTGAAACTATTGGCCAAACTGATACTTCTTAACTCTACTGGAATAAAAACTATGCTTGTTGAAAACTTTTTCTTTATTCATATTAACAATCTAGTAATAATATCATACTCAAATCACTCACATGGACATTAATTTATGGAAAATAAACCTCTGGTGATCTAACGTTGATCAATAAAATTACTGAATTGTGAATATATACAATCATACACATTATCGTATCTGATTAAATGTAATCATTTATTATAAACTTTTGAAAAAGTAATAATATTTTAGAACTGTATTCATATGTTATTAAAAATCTGACATCTTAACTCAGTTGATAGAGTGTCTGTCTACTGGGCTAAAGGTTTCAGTTTCGATTCCCAGCATGGCCGAAAATTTTATCATCGGTGAAATATGGTTTATCCTTTCATAGTGATGAATTAACGACTGGGGACTGGATGTTGTGCCTGTTCTAATATTAAGATATATTATAAGGCATATGAATCTACAACAGGTCTAGCCAGCCTGTAGTAGAAAATATATTTGTTATTTAATCTAGAACATCACGCTTAGCTATATATAAGAATACCTACTTTTGGAAAACCATGTTTTTTTTAGATATGGGAGGTATCCAAAACGAAAGTATAAAAATTTGTTTCAATTACAAATTATTATCATTTTCATTTATTTTTAAGTTTATTGAATCAAACAATTAATTTATTTTATGTGAAATTACAAGTTTTCGAAAGGATTTCCATACTTAAAAACTAAATTAATGTTATGAAGGGACCTATCAAAAACGGTATATTATCTTCCGGTCATTCCATAGTCCGATGTTGCTAAAATAAGAGGCAAATGCTCTAGATTTGTAAAATATAACTTCCCTTATCCTATCCCCCAATAGTGTAATTAAATTATTGTACGAATAGTGATAGATACCATTTTTAATACTTATATGTACGGGCTAACATAAAACATTGAGAAATTATAAGTACCAATTTTCCTCACTAGATGGCACAGAATGAAAGTTATTAATAAATATATATAAGTTTGACATATCATAATAATTTACTCGTAATTAGAGATATATTGAAGGATTCAGACAGTAACGTATGTGTTACCTGTACACTATTTACCATATTTATTGATTTTATTTCTAGGTGTACAATTTGTAGGTGAAATAATTGTGCACACACGTGTCTTGTTACTCGCAGATAAATATAGTTTATAATTCGATATAAGAGCTTTATCGTCTTTCATGTCAAATGTGTGATTTCGTCAAACCCTAACCTGTTCTTGTGTACATCCCCCTTCCTCCAGGTTGTAGCCTGTCCCTCTATGCGGATGACACGGCGCTTATGGCTCAATCCACTGACGTACGCGTTCTCCTGGGCAAGCTGTCCTGTGCTCTTCGTTCTCTCGCTCTCTACTTCGCCTCGTGGGAGCTCCTCCTCAACCTGGCCAAGACACAAGCTTTAATTTTCACACGTCGTCGTCCTGGGCATTTCCCTCCTCTGTTTTTTGGGGGGGTCATTCTACCCTGGCAAGACTCTGTTCACTACCTGGGGGTCACACTGGACCGCCGTCTTAACTTTACTGATCATTTCACGAACATACGTAACAAGGCGCGTGGGGTAATGTATGCCCTGGCCCCAGTCCTTCGACCACAGTGCCCCCTTCTCCTCCCACATAAAATCATACTATTTCAATCTTACATTCTTTCTATTCTTCTTTACGCGGCTCCCGTCTGGAGTCACGTCACCCCCTGTAACTTTAGACCCTTAGTTTTGTAACGATCTTACAAACGAGTACGAGTTCAACCAATTCAACGCCAAGTAATATGGGGCTAAACTTACCGCCTGCCTGTTGAACGGGCCCACTTTCCGCTCGCCTTGGACACGCACGCACTCGAGAAAACCCAACGGACACTGAGAGTGGGGCCGCTCTCTTCACTTCAACTGTGATTAAGGCCCCGCCCACCAAGAAGAAATCGTCGAACTTGACTTGAGCTGTTTCCGGTTCTCCTAAAATTAAATGCTATCAGCGCTATCTTTAAAACCCCAGAGCTGCCATTTTCTCCCACCTGAGCGCTGCTCGTTTCCTATCGTTCGTTTATTCCTTCCCTCATTTCCCCCTCTCTGAGGTCAGAATCGACGCTCACAAATCGTATAAAAAGGACTGTATGCTTCTAATCTCTACTAACTATACCACAGGCTCATTAAGGTGAGGGTGTTCTCCGACGTCTCTTCTGGGATTACTTATTCTTTGAAATTCCTTTGGCATTATTATGGGGGGGAACTGTTTTCTAAATTTACCGTTTAGGCTTAACTTCGAGAGATTTAACTTAGTTCATGACTAATGGGATGTAAGTGGCGTATCCACGGCTTGTCAAAATTTACTTAGATCCTTTTGGTGCACCTTAAGTGCTATCTTCACTCTTACCTTAATCGGTCATATTTGGGGTGCATTCAACCGGGGTGTAAAATAATCTTTATATGAAACTTAACTTTGGTACTTTATTATGCTTTATGTGTTAGGCGTAAACACGTCTTGGTGGTGTTATGTTAGCGCAGGTTAGACTGAAATGGTTATTGAGAGCAATCATTGGAGTTAAATAATGGGGACAGCCATTACGGCGTATCTGACGTTAACTTGGAATTTGGTGGTGTCTCTGATTTTTAGGCTGAGAGCATGGCTCTGTATTTAAATTTAAATTATCAGGTTCTTTATGTAAATATTAAATGAGTAGGATTGTCGTCTCTCAGACACCATGTATTGTTGATGTGCCTCATAGGATTCTTCTAGCCGAAACATTAATAGAATTGGTCCTAAAATAGTATAGTGGGTTAGACTTGAGTTATAAGTCTATGATTACTGGCAAGCAGATGTTAAGGTTATTAAAATAACATATGAGGTTTAACCATAGTTGTATGTATAGGTATTTGAACTTAGTAACGTATAGTGTAATAAGGTTTACTAGTTTAGGGTTTGATAAAATGTAACTAAAGCTTCAGCTCATGAAATTTAATCATGTTTATATGTAGTTAAGCTCAGTTTTGTAAGGTAAAGAAAGTGACGGCCTTGCGGTCTAATAGAGTTAACTTTATTTTGGGCTATCATGCTGAATTGTTACCTATAGCCAGTTAGGGCTTAACTTCATATTGATAATGAGTGGAGAGGTAAATGTATAGCATGTATGTGCTTAGGCTGCTAGGGTTAGTACGAGGACTCTACAAATTAGTATCTCGAAATATTGACATTATAGGCGAACCTCACCAATGAACTTGTAACCAGGTATCCACGGGTCGGATTTCTTGAATGGACCCTGAACTGAACTTTAACTCTAAATTTAATTTTGTAATCTCTGGGTCATATCTTTAATAGAGTAAATTCCTATTATGAATATTTTCAGCTATTTAGCTATACTTTGACATTGTACTATGTTTGTTATTTTTGATATAACTAATAAACTTGTCAACATTATTTTCTTGTATCTCTTCTGCTCTCCTGCACGCTCCATTTGTTTTAAATAGATGAGGGTGAAAGACGGTACAAGAGAAAAGTGGTAGCAGAGCGTGGTTACAAAGTTCAGGTTGTGTGGTTCGCAGCTCCATGTTCTATCTCTAGGGGAGATCTGAGGTGTCTGCGGTATAACCGCACTTTGTTTATCATTGTTTACTCATGCTTGTCTATTTTCTTTCATGCTGTCCGAGGCCATGGCTCCACCACTGAAGCCCAATACCAAGACTTCAGCTGGTATGAGGAAAACTGAGATATACAAGCTTAGCCGCGACCAGCTGCTGTCTGAGCTCGCGTCCAGGGAGGTCCCGGTTCCACCCAGCGCTACGGTGGGTGAGTTGAGGTCTCTTCTCTCTGAACTGTTGAGTGAGGTTGGGGAGGCTTCGGCCGGTCGTGATATGGCTGAGGATGCGAGTGAAAAACCTGTTGCTCTCCCCCACACCACCCCGTCCATGGCTGTAGGGTATCTCAAATGCCAGAGCAAGGTTCTCATCGAAATTTTGGGTCGCATTCCCATATGTGATGGGCAGAACCACACCGACTTGTTTAGATTTCTAGTAGAGGTAAATAGGGCTTCGTGTCTTAAACTTGTTAGCGAAACACAGTTTCTAACCTTGTGTCTGACGAAAACGTCGGGTTCCTCACAGAGCTATTCTCTCAAGGTATTCAAGCTAATCTATCGTTGAGAGGGGTGATTGATTTGGTCTTGGGCGCATTGTTGCCCGGGAGGACGAAACAGAAGTTATGTAGAGAAGTGGTTCACCGGTTCCAGTCCCCCCATGAATCCTTTAGAAACTTCGTTCTTTCTATAACTGAAGCGGCTCGTGTGCTCAATGCTGACTTAGAGGAATTAGAGCTCGTCGATATCATTCTTGAAAATGTCTCGCCTTTGACCAGGCGCCATTTTGTCTTTTCGGGGAAACCTACTTCTATGCAGGATCTTTACTCGCTGGCGTCAGTCATTGAGGGTACTCTTCTCGCTGAAAAGGAATACTTGGACACGCATTCGCCAGCCGTGAAGAGTCGCGAGCGAACGGGTTTGAGTCCCGGGGCGGCTTGTACTGCGTTGCCATTTGAACGCGCCCTGCCCGTTAGGAATAATATACCTACTACTGGGGATAACCACGTGGGTGGGAATCGAAGGGACCGCGCGCTCCGTGATTTGTCTAGAGTCAGGTGCTACCGGTGTAATAGGTTAGGACATGTCCGTAGGCAGTGCGTGGCGGGAAACTCCTGAGGCGCGGCCAGGGACGTGGCATGGTCGCGCCCGCGTGTTGTAAGCCACATGTTCAGAGCCCGTGTGTTGCTATTTCTATTGGACCCGTAGAGTGTGTGGGACTCTTCGATACCGGGGCCAGTCATTCTTTTGTTTGCAACAAATTTCTTGATACTGTTAAGAATAAAGTTAATGTCTTGTATGAGCGCATTGTGCCTAAAGCGTACGCCGTGGCCAATGGACAGTGTTTATGGGTTTCTTGCAAGCTTAACCTTCCGGTTAAGATTGGGCGGTTTTCATGGAGACGCTGTTTGTATGTTGTGGCCGATCTTCCTTTTGATATTATCCTAGGTAATGATTTCCTATTTGAGACCAGGGCTAGATTAAATCTAGGTGAGGGAGGAGTGTCATTTGGTTTTGCGCCTGGGGAACTTATCCCCTTTGTGGGTGGTAAACCCCCTTTGGGTCTCTACTCCATAGATAGTGATGATGAAGCTATACATGACGTTGTTAGTCAGTTTCCTGACGTCATTACTGAGCGATGGGGGAAGTGTGATATCTTACCATATGATATTGTTGCTCAGGACGACATCCCTGTACGCTCAGGTCCTTATTCCTGTGCCCCGCCCAAGATGGAGATTTTCAGGGAAGTAGTCTTCGACCTCGAAAGGAGAGGGGTTATTCGCCCATCCAAATCTCCGTATGCCAGTCCTGCTTTCATCATCCCCCGCAAGAGTAATGGATACCGCCTCATCGTTGACTATAGAAAGGTTAATAAGAAAATCGTATTCGACCCCTACCCGATGCCTAGCATCGAGTCGGCGTTCCAGCATCTTGGCAAGGCCAAATTCTATAGTTTACTTGATCTCAATGCGAGCTTTTTGCAATGCGCGCTCTCGGAGCCTTCCAAGAAGTTCACAGCTTTCGTTACCCCATGGCAGGTCTACGAATTTAACCGGGTGCCCCTGGGTATTAGTTGCGGGGGACAAGCATTAAATAGGGTATTAGATCATATTCTGGCCGATTTGAAATTTAAGTTTGTGTTCAATTACCTAGATGACATATGCGTTTACAGTAACTCTCTCGAGGAACATCTACTCCATGTGGAGACTGTTCTGCGCCGCTTGCGCTCGGCTGGTCTTACCGTCAACCCGGAGAAGGTTACGTGGGCTAAGCGGTCTATCCCGTATCTAGGCTACATAATCTCGGAAGGGAACCTTCTCGTGGATCCTGGACGCGTAAAACCGATCCTTGACTTCCCGGCCCCAAAAAACTTGAAAGGCGTGCTACGCTTTTTAGGTATGTGCGCATACTATGCCAGGTTCATACCCATGTTTTCCGAGATCGGCAGCCCATTAAACTCACTTAAGAAAAAAGGGGCAAGTTTTGTGTGGGGAACAGAACAAAGTGAGGCCTTTCTCTCTCTCAAGCGACACTTAGTGTCCCCCCTGGATCTGCGTATGCCGGACTTCTCCCTCCCATTTCGGTTGCACGTGGACGCGTCTTCGGTAGCGCTTGGTGCCGTTCTTTCCCAGCTCACCCCTGAGGGCAATAGGCCGGTTGCTTTTGCAAGTAGAACGTTGAATACGGCGGAAAGGAAATATAGCACATACGAAAAGGAATGTCTCGGGTGCGTATTTGGGATTGAGAGATTTTCTGATTATTTGGAGCTCAGGAAATTTGACCTATTCACTGATAATGTTTCGTTGTCTTGGATGTGGAATCACCCCAAGCAACTTGGGAATATAGGGCGTTGGGTGTGGAGACTTTCCAGGTTCGACTTTACCACCCACCACATTGCCGGGAAGTTGAACATTGTGGCAGATGCGTTGTCCCGCATGTCTGAAGATCTTGAGCCCATTGGGAAACATCCGGATGCCGAACCCCTTTGCGTTATCCACACCATACCCGAGTCCTTTATTTCGATCGGCGAACATCAGTCCCAAGACAACTTTTGTAAACAAGTAGTGGAGAGGCTGGGTGCAGGTGAGGTAGTAGGTAATTACTCTGTTTCAAAAGGCCTCCTGGTAGTCAAAGTTAGAGGTAGGACCAGATATTACGTCCCGGAGAAACTCAGGCCCATGCTTATGAGGTACTTTCATGATTCAGCGTTTGGAGGTCATTGTGGGATACTTAAGACTGAGCGAAAGGTGTCGAAAGAGTTCTTCTGGCCCAATTTGCCTAAGGATGTCAGATGTTGGGTAAGAAAGTGTGAGTCGTGCCAGAAAGCTAAGCCGGCCCAAAACTCGAAGATCGGTCTTCACTCAGCCGACATCGCGACAAGGCCTTGGGAAAAGGTCTTCGTAGATTATGTCGGGCCCTTGTCCCGCACTTCCCTAGGCAACACCGCGATCTTGATTGCCATGGATGCCTTCTCAAAGTTTGTTATATTAATACCGCTTAGAAATATGAAGGCTACGACCACCGTGAACGCTTTGTCGAGGCGTATTTGGGCGATGTTAGGCGCCCCTAGAATAATTGTGAGTGACAATGGGCCATGCTTTAGGGCCAAGGCTTTTGCAGATATGTGTTTTTTATGGGGATAAGGCATGTGACAACTAGCCCTTACAACCCATCTCCCAACCATGTAGAGCGGTTTAACCGCAACTTGAACATAGCCCTGACCATATTTCACCACCTTGACCAATCCCATTGGGACCAACACCTGGATTTCTTAAACCTCGCCTTCAATTCGGCCTATCACGAGTCGGTACGGGCTACCCCGGCTTCTATCTTCCTCAACAGAGACCTCAACCATCCCCTCCTGGCCATCTGGGATGTGGATCCGCTTTTGTCGGAAGCCACTCACCGTACGTTTGAGGAGAAGTGTGAGTTAGCGTTTGTTAACCTACAGAAGTCGCAACGGAAGGTCGCCTCGGCTTACAACCGAGGACGAGTCCCTGTCCCCTTTAAAGTAGGCGACACTGTCGTCTGTAAGTGCTTCCCCAGAGCTCAGCTGCAGACAAGTCGTCGGCTAAGCTGTCTTATAAGTGGAATGGGCCATGGCTGATAGACAAGTTTCTAACCCCCGTCTCCGTGCTTCTGAATGAAGTGGCGGATCCATCTCTGTCTCGGCGAGCACATGTTAGCCATTTAAAACCCGTGGCATAGTTAGTCAGTGCCCTGTCGTGTGTCAAGTTATGTTTTATTATATATTGTCTACCAGGGCACTTTATTCGACGTATGTTTTAAATGTTCACTTAGTAACCAAGAGGGGGGCCCCTTCTCGCTATTAGCATGTAAGGACGTGTTAGGTATTGTAGTGCTTTATTAAACTGTGACGCCTGGGAGTTGCCAGAGTGCGTTTGTGCGTCGACCCAATGAAAGACACTCCGAGAGATACTCTTTTTTGGGACATCACCTGTCTCATGTGTGACCCATATGGACCATTGAGGCCTAAAGACTCACGGGTTGAGTGAACCCGATCGGGCACGAACTGTACGGCGACATGCAAGAATAGGTGTGAACTCTATGTGGTGTATGTTCTACTTGTAATGCTTTTGTTCTCAGAGAGGTCTCCTTATTCCCTCCTCCCCTTCCTCCCGGCTCTGGGAACCGAGCGCCGTGTCGACGCGGAACATAAGGAAGAAGATGTGGTGTGGGCGGGATGGACTACCCAAGTCATGTGAAGAAGCTGGGACGACCGCTGTGGCCATCTGGAAATTGGGTGGAATGAGTGTCGTGCAGCAAGCCAGATGAGCGTCAATAAAGCATTCCAAGAGTGAACTGGTGGTTGCGACCAGTTCCAGTGGGAATCGACAGCCAACCGGCTGGACTGATGATTGGAAATCTCTAGAGAGGGCTCGTCACCCCCTCCCCTACCAGAACGTATAGACTCATCACGACTGGGATGGCGCCTCCTGGTCGTTCCTCTCGAGGTCTCCTCTCCTTGAGGGGGGGTATTGTAACGATCTTACAAACGAGTACGAGTTCAACCAATTCAACGCCAAGTGATATGGGGCTAGACTTACCGCCTGCCTGTTGAACGGGCCCACTTTCCGCTCGCCTTGGACACGCACGCACTCGAGAAAACCCAACGGACACTGAGAGTGGGACCGCTCTCTTCACTTCGACTGTGATTAAGGCCCCGCCCACCAAGAAGAAATCGTCGAACTTGACTTGAGCTGTTTCCGGTTCTCCTAAAATTAAATGCTATCAGCGCTATCTTTAAAACCCCAGAGCTGCCATTTTCTCCCACCTGAGCGCTGCTCGTTTCCTTTCATTCGTTTATTCCTTCCCTCATTTCCCCCTCTCTGAGGTCAGAATCGACGCTCACAAATCGTATAAAAAGGACTGTATGCTTCTAATCTCTACTAACTATACCACAGGCTCATTAAGGTGAGGGTGTTCTCCGACGTCTCTTCTGGGATTACTTATTCTTTGAAATTCCTTTTGGCATTATTATGGGGGGGAACTGTTTTCTAAATTTACCGTTTAGGCTTAACTTCGAGAGATTTAACTTAGTTCATGACTAATGGGATGTAAGTGGCGTATCCACGGCTTGTCAAAATTTACTTAGATCCTTTTGGTGCACCTTAAGTGCTATCTTCACTCTTACCTTAATCGGTCATATTTGGGGTGCATTCAACCGGGGTGTAAAATAATCTTTATATGAAACTTAACTTTGGTACTTTATTATGCTTTATGTGTTAGGCGTAAACACGTCTTGGTGGTGTTATGTTAGCGCAGGTTAGACTGAAATGGTTATTGAGAGCAATCATTGGAGTTAAATAATGGGGACAGCCATTACGGCGTATCTGACGTTAACTTGGAATTTGGTGGTGTCTCTGATTTTTAGGCTGAGAGCATGGCTCTGTATTTAAATTTAAATTATCAGGTTCTTTATGTAAATATTAAATGAGTAGGATTGTCGTCTCTCAGACACCATGTATTGTTGATGTGCCTCATAGGATTCTTCTAGCCGAAACATTAATAGAATTGGTCCTAAAATTGTATAGTGGGTTAGACTTGAGTTATAAGTCTATGATTACTGGCAAGCAGATGTTAAGGTTATTAAAATAACATATGAGGTTTAACCATAGTTGTATGTATAGGTATTTGAACTTAGTAACGTATAGTGTAATAAGGTTTACTAGTTTAGGGTTTGATAAAATGTAACTAAAGCTTCAGCTCATGAAATTTAATCATGTTTATATGTAGTTAAGCTCAGTTTTGTAAGGTAAAGAAAGTGACGGCCTTGCGGTCTAATAGAGTTAACTTTATTTTGGGCTATCATGCTGAATTGTTACCTATAGCCAGTTAGGGCTTAACTTCATATTGATAATGAGTGGAGAGGTAAATGTATAGCATGTATGTGCTTAGGCTGCTAGGGTTAGTACGAGGACTCTACAAATTAGTATCTCGAAATATTGACATTATAGGCGAACCTCACCAATGAACTTGTAACCAGGTATCCACGGGTCGGATTTCTTGAATGGACCCTGAACTGAACTTTAACTCTAAATTTAATTTTGTAATCTCTGGGTCATATCTTTAATAGAGTAAATTCCTATTATGAATATTTTCAGCTATTTAGCTATACTTTGACATTGTACTATGTTTGTTATTTTTGATATAACTAATAAACTTGTCAACATTATTTTCTTGTATCTCTTCTGATCTCCTGCACGCTCCATTTGTTTTAAATAGATGAGGGTGAAAGACGGTACAGTTTCATTTTTCCATCGTTGCCTCCGTCTTATTCTGGCTCTACCCCCCCGAACCCGTAACTCTGTGATCTACACAGAGTCGGGACTTCCACCTTTTGATCTCATACTACACCAGCGAACAGATAAATTCTTTCGCAAGCTTCGCCACTCAGATAACCCCCTTATCAGAAGCATTGGTGCAGATCCCGGGGGCCGGCTCGCCCTCATCGCCGCATACGCCACCTCTTACAACAGCCCCCCAGTTGTAGTGGAGCTTCTCTGGGCCCAAGTTATTGGCACCCAACTGTACAATTAACTCTATACAATACAGCTCTAAAAGTTTAAATTAATTTTCCCCTAAATGCAGCGGGTTTTTTTTGGAAATTTTTCCCTGCATCCTTCAGTTGCTATTTCTTCTTTTATGTATAAATAGGCTTAAACTTACATTTTAAAACTATAATGTTGGCATTTGTAATCGTCTAACCCTTGAAAAATGTATGTAATTAGTCTCTATTAAACTAAACCTTAAACCTGTTCTTGTGTGAAATATACCTTCTGCGTCTAGAGAAGTGATAGTGAATAATTTTCAAGTCAACTATCATGTATTTATTCTAATAGAACACACTCTATGCTTAGTATTTTATCTGTTGATTTTCATACAACACGCTTGGTTAAAATGATCTTCCTATGTAAGAACTGTTCAAAATCTTTTACCAAGCTTACCAACCTGGCGCATCATATGCTTTTACAACACGGGAGTGGACAAGATTTTAGTTGGAATGACAACTTACAGCGACATGTTTTCTCACATAGTCGGGGGGGGGGGGGTGAAGTCATTCGAGTGTGATAAATGCATTCAAATATATTCACGGCGGGATAATCTATTACAACACAATCTAAAGAACTGTACTGCAACAGGAGCAACTTCACTGGGGAATTTTGCCAACGTTTCAAAGTCAAGAGAGCAGGAATCTATTGAGAATCTCGATAATGATGAAGATTATGACCCCTTTAGTTTTTCAGAAGCTTCGAATGGTACAGTAAAAATTATCAAGCTCTCTCCCTTGAAGTACTCTCTATTTTTAGTCTTTATTAACGAAATTAAAATGAAGTTGAATGCAACGCTGGTCCATCAACATAAAGTAATGGGTAATCTTAAATAGTATACATCTGCCTGTGTAGAGTACTCTCGTGTTTGAGGGGTGGAAGAGGAAAAAATCACCCCTTACTTTCGCAGTAAGTGTATCGTCACTCTAAGTCCTGACGAATTAAAATCACAGATTGAGGGTGCATGCACTTACATGATTCAAGTAGCTTCTTCTTTCCAACACATAGGAAGTGGTTGGTCTGAGGACCGTGTGAAATACTTAGAGCTTAAACAAGCTAAATATGTTCCTTTGGCTGCTTCCAGCTATATTCCATTACCAGAAGAGTTGAGAAATAAGAATGCTCTTATAAGGAATGCTGACAGTAAATGTTTTCTTTGGTCTGTGCTAGCATTTCTATACTCAACTGACATGCATGCTAATCGAGTGAATAAGTATATATCACTGGAAGGTAAACAAAATATGGATGGTATTGAATAGCCTGTGCAAATACCACAAATAACTAAGTTTGAAAAACAAAATAATGTATCTATTAATGTGTATGGCTACCAAGGGGAAATATTCCCTGTAATAATAACTAAGGTTATTCGTGACAATCGCGTGGATTTGTTGTTTCTTTCCAATGTGGATGGAGGACATTATTGTCTTATTAAGAACTTGATCAGATTGCTAAGTTCACTGACTAGACACGATGGTGAATCATATTATTGCAAATATTGTTTGCATAGATTTTCCTAGGAAAATCTCAGGGATAAGCATAGTGAGTGGTGTGCTGATTTTGATGCTCAGAAGATACAGATGCCCGAGGAAGAGGGTGAAAAATTGGAATTTTTGGCATATAAACATATGCTAAAAATCCCGTACGAGATCTATGCAGATTTTGAATGTTTTAATATTAAAATATCAGGGTGTGCACCTAACCCTAATCACTCATCAAATACAAAAATGACGAAGCATACGCCATCAGGATTTGCATATGTAGTCATCGATTCGGAAGGTAAATGTGTGAAACCTCCTGTTGTCTATAGTGGTGAGATTGTTATGGATACCTTTCTTCAAAAACTTGTTGAAGAAGAAACCATGATCATTGAGATGAAGAAAAATGTTGTCCCTATGCGCATCACCCCTGAACAAGAAAATGAATTTATTTCGGCTAGCGTATGTAGTATCTGCGAGAAAGAGTTGGGTCAAGACCGCGTCCGCGACCACTGTCATCTCAGTGGAGCTTATCGGGGTGCATCTCATAGTAAGTGTAATATTCAGTTTCAATATACCAAGAGAATACCCGTCATTTTACACAATTTATAAATTATGACACCCATATTATCATGCAGAAATTGGGAATTTTACAGACAGAAGAATATCATGTATTCCAAACAATATGGAGAAGTATATCTCATTCAGTCTTGGCTATTTACAATGTATTGACTCGTTCCAGTTTTTAAGCACATCTCTTGAAAAATTGGTTGAAAATTTGTTGCATGTTGGGAAAACTCAATTTAAAATAATCCATGAAAATACCCCTTTCGATAAAGTAAATCTACTGCTACGAAAAGGTGTGTTCCCTTATGATTACATGGATTGCAGTAGTAAACTGAAAGATAGTCAATTACCACCAAAATCTGCATTCTATAATCAGATGCACCAAGAACATATTTCAGAAAGTGACTACGCTCAAGCTAAAACTGTGTGGGAAAACTTTGAAATGAACACTATGGATGATTATCAAAATTTATATATTTTAAGTGATGTTATACTTTTAGCAGCCATCTTCTAATACTTTCACTCTTTGTGTTTTGAGTACTATAAATTAAACTGTCTAAATTTTTGCACAAGCCCTGGACTAGCATGGGTGGCATTTTAAAGATAACAAAAGTTGAGTTGGAGCTACTAACTGACATTAAAATGCATTTATTCATTGAAAAGGGGATACGTGGTGGGGTGTCTATGATTTCTAATAGACATTTTGAAGAAAACAACCCCGATATGATAGATTTTAATCCTGAAAAGGAGGTGAAGTAAATCACATACTGAGATTGTAATAACCTATACGGAACTGTTATGTCTGATTGCCTTCCTCAGAGTAATTTTAGGTGGTTGAACAAGAATGAAATAGCAGAGCTCAACATAATTTCAGTTGCTGATGATAGCTCTGTGTGTGTTATATATTAGAAGTGGATCTATAGTATACGGAAGAAATTCATGACGAGCACAGTGACTATCCACTTGATCCTGAAAAAGTCATAGTTACTCCTGAGATGTTGTCCCCATTCTCTAAGTATATACAATCCAAGCTGAACTCTCCCACCGGCGGGAAAACAGAAAAGCTAGTGCCCAACCTAAACAGTAAACAAAATTACGTGGTACACTACCGTAATTTAAAACTGTATATTTCCTTGGGTATGAAGCTTCAAAAGATACACCGAGTCCTAACTTTCATTCAGGGCGCTTGGTTGAAGCCATATATTGATTTTAATACATCCCGACGAAAAAAACGCATTAAATAGATTTGAAAAGGACTTTTTCAAACTCATGAACAATGCAGTATTCGGTAAGTTGATGGAGAATCAAAGACATCGTGTAAATGTTCAATTACTAAATAATGAAAAAAAGGCTGAAGAAGCGTATTGCTTCACCTACATTTATTGCTTATACAATCTTCACGGAAGAGTTAGTTGGGGTTCACATGAGAATAATAAGCCTACTTTTAAATAAGCCTATCCATGCAGGTTTTGCAATCTTAGATATAAGCAAGGTTATTAGGTATAGCTTTCATTATAATTATGTTAAGAGGAAATATGGTCAAAATGCAAAGCTCTTATTCACAGACACAGACTCCTTTGCTAAGAGCTGAAAACAAAAAATGTGTATGCGAATATGTGTGATAATATAAACCGATTCGACACTTGAGACTATCCAGAAAAACATTTTTTATACAGTGTGTGTGATAAAAAATCTTTGGGTAGAATGAAGGATGAGATGAATGGAGAGTTTATTCGAGAGTTTGTGGGACTTCGACCAAAGCTTTACTCCATTCAAAAGGAGAGTCTTGAGGAGAAAAAAGTAGATGAAGGTGTATCAAAAACAACTCTCAAAAAGAAAACTAAACATTCTCATTATAAAAAATGTTTAAAGCAGGGGATTTTACGCTACACCAATATGTCTATGATAAGAAGTGAGAAACATCAATTGTATAGTATCTCTTTGAATAAACTTGCACTTTCACCAGGAGATGATAAACGCTATATTTTAGACAATGGATGCGACACTCTTGCATACGGTCACTACAAAATAAGACAATTGCGTTCACCAATGGAGACATAAAAAAATCACCCTTTATATTTTATTACGTAAATAGCTAGAGTGCTTATGATTATCATAGCCTGATTTCATCAAGTGAAACAGCACATCTCTATCTAAATTAATTAGTTTAGTTAAAATTAGTTATAGGTGGGAGGTGACGTTACTCTCTACCCCGCAGTACCTTCTGGGAAACGTTTTAATAAACGGCTAAACGAGTAACACCTAATACGTAGTAATATTATAATAATATGTTGGTGATTTATAAAAGTTTCATCCAATTAATAATGTAACTATTTTAGAAACATCTGGTTTACCCCCGCCTTCCCCTCCCCAAATATTTTTTCCTGGTCCGTCACTGAGCAATGCTATTCTTATGAGAGAAAGTAGACCACTGACTATAGGAAGGGTCTATTTGAAAGAAAATGATCCAACTTCGCAGTGAGGAGGATAAATGCTAAAACTTGAAAAAATTGTTGACCCTAAAAATAATATTTCCCGATCCACAACAGGGTCAAAGACCTCACGATCTATTCTTGTATCGACTTGTCTTGTCTGCCCGCCAACTTGGCACCAGGGTTGCGATGACGTCATCGGGAAACCCCGTTGCCTGGGTCAATGACCTCAATATCTATTCTTGTCTCAACTCGTCTTGTCAGGCCGACATACTGGCACCAGAGTTGCGATGACGTCATTGGGAAAACCCAGGTTGCTGAGATTATGATCTATTCTTGTCCTGACATGTCTTGTTGACCCGCCAGACTGGCTCCAGGGTTGTGAAACCGGAAAAACTCATTACCACATAAGGGGTTGTGACACATACCTCTAAGGAGGGAGAGTGAAAGGAGGAGGTCTCAAGGCATAGGCGCCATTTATCACACTCTACCCCAAACGGTTGTCAGCTAACATTCATTTAATAATTTTATTACAGACGGCCATCACCGGCAAAACGATCTATCCCCAGATACCAATTTATGATTTATTTGTTTATTTTAGTACATGTTAATTGGTCACATATTTCAATCAGAAATATTATTATTATTATTATTATATTATATATTATTATTATTATTATTATTATTGATTTTGTTCACCTCTTGGACATCTCCAGAATATATTTTATTTAAATTAACTAGAAGCCTTACATTCATTTAATATTTTAATTACAGGCGGTCATCACCGGCAAAACGATCTATCCCCAGAGACCAATTTATGATTATTTATTTATTTATTTATTTTACTACATATATAGATCGTTTCTAGAGCGGGTAGACCGAGGGTGGTTTTGCCGTTCAACAATCTTAGTGCAAGGTTGAATCTCTGTCTGTCTGTCTGTCTATCACGAAAACACCTTGTTGGTGGCTTGACTACCATATTCGATGAGCTCAAGTGGTCGAGTGTTGTATAACGGTACAATGCGACATTAAGAGACCGCAATGGGATCGATGCTATTAACAGCATGGCCTACGGTTAAAACCAGATATTTAAATGTAACTTGAAGTAAATGACCTCTACAGAGGGGTGGAGTGCGCACCACTCTTGGCAGTGGTCGCTACTCTGTAAGAGGGCAAGTAGGGCTGATACATTCATTCTAGCTCACACGATCGACTGGAGAATTTTGTTCCGGGCAGCCCATTAGAGTCTTGTGATGGAGACTCCCCCAAATAAACTACAATACCCCGATCAATTAATAAAAACTCCAGTACCTCGATCCTAGCCAATAATTAATTAACAATCATTAATAATTAATCATCAAGGACCAACATGTCCGGGGTGGTAGGCGAAGGGTTGTAGGGGGGGTTCAGGGAGGGGTTGTAGGGGAGGGTCTGTAGGGGAGGACGTAATCAGCACTTGGGAAAAGAGGTCAGGGGTGGGGAGGAGGGTGGGAGGGGGAAATAACGGTAAATCAAATGTATGTGGAAAATTAGGTCAATGAGCATCACAATACTATCTCGAGTGGGCTGGTTCATCACCCTAGCTACTACTTGGGACCCACAGGTTGAGTCCACAGTTTGAGCCACATGTTGAGCCTCCACATGCTGTGTAAGGAGGATCAATGTTAACCTTATGGAGAAAGTGGCCTGGAACTGTCAATTCAACCACTACTCATTTCGCCTGGGTAAGCTGTGATATTGCACTTGTACTGTGTGTTTGATGGTTTGGCCACTACTTCACCGTTAAAACATGGATTAGGTACCTTGCTCCATTTGAAGAGAGTCCCTACATATGCCATGGTTTGACTTTTATCTCAGTTAAAACACGGACCTTGCTACATTTGAAGAGAGTCCTTACATATGCCATGGTTTGACTACTACCTCATTTAAAACATGGACCTTGCTACATTTGAAGAGAGTCCTTACATATGCCATGGGTTGACTACTACCTCATTTAAAACATGGACCTTGCTACATTTGAAGAAAGTCCCTACATATGCCATGGTTTGAATACTATCTCAGTTAAAACACGGACCTTGCTACATTTAAAGAGAGTCCTTACATATGCCATGGTTTGACTACTACCTCATTTAAAACATGGACCTTGCTACATTTGAAGAGAGTCCTTACATATGCCATGGTTTGACTACTACCTCATTTAAAACATGGACCTTGCTACATTTGAAGAGAGTCCTTACATATGCCATGGTTGACTACTACCTCATTTAAAACATGGACCTTGCTCCATTTGAAGAGAGTCCCTACATATGCCATGGTTTGACTACTATCTCAGTTAAACACGGACCTTGCTACATTTGAAGAGTGTCCTTACATATGCCATGGTTTGACTACTACCTCATTTAAAACATGGACCTTGCTATATTTGAAGGAGTCCTTATATATGCCATGGTTTGACTACTACCTCATTTAAAACATGGACCTTGCTATATTTGAAGAGAGTCCTTACATGTGCCATGGTTTGACTACTACCTCATTTAAAACATGGGCCTTGCTCCATTTGAAGAGAGTCCCTACATATGCCATGGTTTGACTACTATCTCAGTTAAAACATGGACATTGCTCCATTTGAAGAGAGTCTCTACATATGCCATGGTTTGACTACTATCTCATTTAAAACATGGACCTTGCTACATTTGAAGAGAGTCCTTACATATGCCATGGTTTGACTACTACCTCATTTAAAACATGGACCTTGCTCCATTTGAAGAGAGTCCCTACATATGCCATGGTTTGACTACTATCTCAGTTAAAACATGGACCTTGCTCCATTTGAAGAGAGTCCTTACATGTGCCATGGTTTGACTACTATCTCAGTTAAAACATGGACCTTGCTACATTTGAAGAGAGTCTCTACATATGCCATGGTTTGACTACTATCTCAGTTAAAACACGGACCTTGCTCCATTTGAAGAGAGTCCTTACATATGCCATGGTTTGACTACTACCTCATTTAAAACATGGACCTTGCTACATTTGAAGAGAGTCCTTACATATGCCATGGTTTGACTACTATCTCAGTTAAAACACGGACCTTGTTCCATTTGAAGAGAGTCCTTACATATGCCATGGTTTGACTACTACCTCATTTAAAACACGGACCTTGCTCCATTTGAAGAGAGTCTCTACATATGCCATGGTTTGACTACTACCTCATTTAAAACATGGACCTTGCTACATTTGAAGAGAGTCCTTACATATGCCATGGTTTGACTACTATCTCAGTTAAAACACAGACCTTGCTCCATTTGAAGAGAGTCTCTACATATGCCATGGTTTGACTACTATCTCATTTAAAACACGGACCTTGCTCCATTTGAAGAGATTCCTTACATATGCCATGGTTTGACTACTATCTCAGTTAAAACATGGACCTTGCTCCATTTGAAGAGAGTCCTTACATATGCCATGGTTTGACTACTATCTCATTTAAAACACGGACCTTGCTCCATTTGAAGAGAGTCCTACATTGCCATGGTTTGACTACTATCTCAGTTAAAACACGGACCTTGCTCCATTTGAAGAGAGTTCCTACATTGCCATGGTTTGACTACTATCTCAGTTAAAACATGGACCTTGCTACATTTGAAGAGAGTCCTACATATGCCATGGTTTGACTACTACCTCTTAAAACACGGACCTTGCTCATTTGAAGAGAGTCCCTACATATGCCATGGTTTGACTACTATCTCATTTAAAACATGGACCTTGCTCCATTTGAAGAGAGTCCCTACATATGCCATGGTTTGACTACTATCTCATTTAAAACACGGACCTTGCTCCATTAGAAGAGAGTCCTTACATATGCCATGGTTTGACTACTATCTCAGTTAAAACATGACCTTGCTCCATTTGAAGAGAGTCCTTACATATGCCATGGTTTGACTACTATCTCATTTAAAACACGGACCTTGCTCCATTTGAAGAGAGTCCTTACATGTGCCATGGTTTGACTACTATCTCAGTTAAAACATGTACCTTGCTCCATTTGAAGAGAGTCCCTACATATGCCATGGTTTGACTACTATCTCATTTAAAACACGGACCTTGCTCCATTTGAAGAGAGTCCTTACATATGCCATGGTTTGACTACTATCAGTTAAAACATGGACCTTGCTCCATTTGAAGAGAGTCCTACATATGCCATGGTTTGACTACTACCTCATTTAAAACATGGACCTTGCTCCATTTGAAGAGAGTCCTTACATATGCCATGGTTTTTACGAATTCTGTTGACGGTCCTCCATACCTGCTGTGGCAGATCAAAACCTACTGGCTTATTGCGCATACTTATGTTGGAGCTAACTTCTTGTTTGATAGAGATAAAATTGCTTAAAACATAGTTTTTGTCGTTAAATTGGTTTTAGGTACGACATTTTTATTTAATATTACTGAAAAAATAAAATGGGTAAAAACAAATTTTCTATCGTGTTACCAGTGAATCTATAATTATATCTATTTAAATTTTACTATTTTATAGTCAATGTGCTAAGTACTGAAATTTAGTTTATTTTTACTGACTTAAAAGGACTTTCAATTTCATAAATATATTTTTAGTACTGCATTTTACCACCCATTCTGGTTATACGCTAATGGATTTTGGGATTATAAAGGTTTCATTAAAGAAAATATACCTGCATTTGCTTGAAGGGAGAGTGCAAACTATTTTGGAAAAACCACCCTCAGTGCACCCAACCAAGATTCGAACATAGATCTCCCCATCTTCAGTAGTCTAGTCTACTGCCAGAGTAACATCTTAGACATGTGGACACCGAAGTGGGTTAGAAAAATATTTTGAAAATGAATCTCCATAATAAATGATAAATTTAATAAAAACAACCTCTTTCTCTTTTTCCCCCTTTCTGTAAAGTGGTGAATATAATCAGGATAAACTGATGCAAAGGAAGAAAATTGTCAAAATGAGAAGTGAAGAGGTAAATAAAGGTAAGCAATGTTAAACTGTAGAAATAGTCAAATTTCCTACTGAGGTCGACCAATATTTTCAGATATGAGTATTTCAACATTTTTGGATACTGTAGACTTTTATATTCTAAATGTGATTCATCGGATTTTATGAAACTCACAGATATGGCACAAAGAGTCTTGATTTTTTTTTAACTTTAATTATTCTGTCCAGAAATAGCACCCAAAAAACTTACAAAAATTGAGTGCATATGATATAGTTTCCTAGATTTTATAAAGTATAGCTATATTTTTTATAATTACAGGTGCAATAGTAAAAAATAAGTAAAACATAATCCATTTCAAATTAAAACAGTCTTTTGGCGTCATTATCAGACCTCAATTATGAAAAATCTAGATTACATACCATTTGTGGTTAGGTCAGAAATATAATGTGAAATGATGAATTAAATGTATTTAAAAAAATATCAACTGAAGTTAACAAAATCATATTATATCCTTGTTTAAAAAAATATTGGTTTAATTACCATTTACTCTCACACTATATTGTCTCATTACCATAAATATTTCTTTGAATAACTGGGTTGTCTATATATTAATTGTTTATCGTTACTAAAATTTGTTAAATATTAATTTTAATAATCCTACAGCCCCCCAGGCAATGAGTTCAAACAATACTAGTGAATCGTTCCAGTGAGGGCTGCAGATTATTGCACTAAAATGTATTCTAAACCTTTTATTGTTAAAAGATATGTATAATAAGCCCTCACACGAATTTCTAGTTACAAGTTTACTCGTCAAAGGCTATCAACTTTACATAGATATTTAACTTTTGGTGTTATATTTGAATCAAACTATATTTTCCCCCTTCACACCCCGATGAGAACTTTAAAAACAAATCATGGTTTCCATGGAGATGTAAACAAAGAATGATTATACAGATGAGCCGCTGCCCACTCATAAGGAAGAGATAGAAAATTGGGTTTTAGTTTTAGGATAATATTTTTACCGGCTTCCTGGACCCTAAACTTTAAAATGATTGTTCATTGGTCAAAATCAATTAAACAGTTTTCTCGTCATTTTAACTGTCGGAGATAAACTTAGTAAATTATATATAAGAGATAAAGAGAGAAAGAGAGATTGAGTAAGTGAGTGTGTAAGTGTTCGAGGTTGATATGGTTAGTATTTAAAGTGAGTGAGAGAGTGATTGTGAGCGAGTGAAAGTGGGAGAGTGTGGAAAAGGATAGAGTGGTAAAGTGAGTGTGTGTGAGAGAGAAAGTGTGAGATAAAGAGAATGTGAGAGAGAGTGTGAGTGTTTGAGAATGTATTGTACGTGTGAGAGAGGGAGTGTATGTGAAAGAAAGTTTATGTGAAAGAATGTGTGTGAGAAAGAGAGAGAGAGAGAGAAGATTTGTGAGAAAGATTATGAGAGTGTGTATGTAAGAGAGCTAGGATGTGTTAGAGAGAGAGTGTGTGTGTGTTTGAGAGAGCCTGTGTGAAGTAGAATGTTTGAGAGAGAGTAAGTATGTGTGAGAGAGAGCATGTGTGTGAGAAGATAGATTTGCTACACAAAACAATACAATATTAATTTAGAATATTATCCACTCAAAATCAAGTAGTAACATGGACACATAACTGAACTTATTGGTATTGTGATACTATTTGAAAGAATGAACAACAAACTCCATACTTAAACAATTGAAATAGCAATTTAAACACATTTCAAGATCATTTAATTATCTTTGAAATTATAACACATACAAAACAAATTTAAACACGATTGTATCGTTTTCAATTTATGAATTAGTGCGTGAACAAAAACTAATAAAATATTATTAACGAAATTGATTATTTAACCTTTAAACTTTCGTTTTCCAGTCAATATTGTTCATTTATATGCGAATTAACGGTACCAACATTCCAATAACAATGCATGTTTCCTCGCTCTACGAAATTAATTTCTTTAATCAAAAAATTATGTAAAAATGTGCTAGGACCAGCTATTAAAACGGACATTTTGTGGTCATAAATAAATATTTAAAAATAAAGAAGAAAATTTATCAATGCACCCAAAATTATATATTTATAATCTACTATCATTGGTTTGTTTAGTATAAACTTATAAAGATTGTTGTCAAAATGTTTACATTAGCTACCCCGTACAACTTAAGTAAAACTAGATAATTATTTTTAACACAGGAGAAATATTTTATTTACAGGTATAAAACAATACACAAATCAAAGTTTCCATAGGGATGTAAATAACCCAAAAAAAAGCTGAAAATTCGTTGGTAAAATCATATTTTCGTAGGAAACTATTCTTTTTGCCGACACTTTAAACCCTAACCTATAAAATGAGAGTTCGTTTGTCAAAATCTGTCCATCCTTTTCCTCGTAATTTCTACTACCATAAATTGAATTATATAGTATAGGGCCTAAGATTTGAACACTAAAATTAGATTGACTATTTTCTGTTAACTTAATTTGATTTATATTTTGTATTTGCCACAAATTGTACGCAGTCTAGTTTGTTCCTATTAAAAACCTGACAATGATGTCGGAAGGTGTTGCGACTGTTTTTAGCCCTCACTCTCAGGCCACAGGTCTAACGGAGAAGGGGAATTGTTTAAGGTTTTTTACTCTTGCAATAGACTAAACGGCTGATGACGGAGCGATCGAGGTCCTAATCTCGGTCGGATGTACTGAGGGTGATATAAAATTGTTTTCCACTCTCCCTTCACGCTAATGCAGCTACACTTCTTCTGAATATAACATGTATCATCTCTAAAATCACTAGCGTTACTTCTACTTGCCTGAACAGGTAGAAAGATACGTTGCTAAAAAAAATCCAAGCCAAGATGAACCAGTTTATTTAAATAAGTTCTAATTATTATACCATTTTCTTTTCAAATACATTCCAAATTTGCTATAGATATCTGGGTCACGTTTAACATAACACCATAATACTTGTTTTTCTGAGAAAATTTTGTTTTAGGGTAGTTAACTAATAAATGATTATTCACACTTGTGTTACGAACTAAAATATACTTTATGAGAAAGTATAGGCATACGATTGTGTCGTATCATTTATTTATTTCATCAGAGACGGGTGCATTTCGCTTCTTCTATAACTTCTCCTCCCTTACAAAATAAACTTTTTTTTTCATCAGTTACAAAATCAACTGTAAATCATCAAGTGATGTCCGGATGGAAGTAAAACGCAGAAAATGAAAGTATTCCATTACAAGATTTTTATAATAGTGGTAAATTCTTCACTATGTTCAAATTTCCCAAAGCAAAGTTTATTCTTATTTTTTGATTATTGTTAGGAAATTTTCTATTGTGTACATTAGATTTCATTCTAACTGGAACGATGGAAGGGAGTTTAAAACTTACGTTTCCAATTACCTCGTTATTGATAAAAAAAAAAATATTCGTTATAAAAATATTTTTCATAAACAAACGCTATACAGGTGTTTTTTTTCTGTTATCCATTACGTTGGGTCAGTAGATAGCTTCAATTTATGACATTTTATTTCGGCTACAAGCATGCAGTTTTCTCTTATTAAATTTTTTTATATTACTTAAAAAAACTTAACTGTGTGTCTGTTTGTGCTCGACAAGTCTTACAAATGGCTTCACAGTTTATAATAGAATAGCTCTGAAAATGTTATCACCAAATTTGAGAGAGGTCCTAAACATATCTTGAGACTAAACAACCAGACCATGCCGAGCTTATGGTACCACCGGGAACTGAACCTGCGTAGGACCCGAACGGGTAACGAAACTCTATGAAAAATGTATATCATATTCGTTTCAATATTTCCGTTCGCTTTGTTATTTGAATCAATATTCCCAATATGAGATGAGTTGTGACTTATGCAAAGTCAAACCTGTGCTGTTGGCGAGAAGTTGGCATTTGGCCAGGATGCTACTATCTGTGCATTGATAAGGAGCCACACTCATGTGACGTAACGTAACGGTAGTTATTTACAAAACAAGTACAGTGTTTATTTGGCGTGTGTGATGTAAACTAAGAGCATAGAAGCTTACCATTTTTTATATGAGTCTATAATGTTTAATAAAGTACAAATTAATATATATTGGTGTTACATTTTGTGAGGTGTCACAAGAACAAATTCATCTCCATCATGATATCAGGTAAATAGATGTATGTTATTATTATTATTATTTAGCATCGCGTCTTACTACCCGTTTGGGTTATACGCACTTACGCTAATGTGTAATGGTAGGGTGATTGTGAGATGAAATGAGGGACCTACAGTTTAACGTGGAATCCGAACCACGGTGGTGACCTGGCATTCCACACATTCACAAGATGTCTTGTCAGAGGTGAAGGAAGGGTTTGGAAATCAGATAAATCTGTGCCGGGACCGAGGATCGAACCCCGGCAAATATATGTATGGTTTGGCATTAATTGGTTTTTTTCAGTCGCACTATAGTAACTTGTACTTCATGAGAAATATAGGTGTTCAAATACATTGTTAATACCCCTTTTAAATCATATTTTAATTGAAGATAATAACAGTATACTTATTTTTAATGTTACCGGCATTATCGGAATATTATTGGGTACACGAACCAACACTTCTACACACGTGACGAAACTTTTAGAGGA
This sequence comes from Timema cristinae, assembly GCA_039000515.1. Lineage (NCBI taxonomy): Eukaryota > Metazoa > Arthropoda > Insecta > Phasmatodea > Timematidae > Timema > Timema cristinae. Next base: position 57,932,768 of record JBCFYV010000001.1, read on the forward strand.
ATTGTTACAATGTAGGTAGATTGTGATGGATATCACAAGCGTAACTTTGATTTATAACTTTTATAAAAATATTATATTACTCATAAATAAATTACTATATTACTTATTCATCAAATAAAATAAATATGTTTTATCAACGATCTTTGTTTTGGACTTAATTTACCTTTTCTTTTAAATATATGTGAATATGCCTATACGTGTTTATTAGTTATTTTATTTATATACACGTGTAGTAAACAAACCAGATAAAGGTCGGCTGTGTCTTATAAATGTAAAAGAAATTTATGAAACAACACAAAGCTAAGACTCCCGTCGGTTATCCAATATTCTAAGGTTCCACTCTTCTGATAGATTGAACTGACGATGGCAGGGAGATTGGAGTTCGAGCCTGGGTCGAGAGTCCTGGAAACTTCCTTTTATTAACAATGTTTACACTTTTTCTCCATGCACATGCTGGCATAACTTCCTCTTCCTTATCACATCAGCGTAATTAGTTAATACGTTAGTAGTCCAAACGAGAAGGGTAGTATGACGAGATGATAGAAAAGAAGAAAGTTAAGAAAATTGCATATAGTCTACAGTCTATAGTCTACACTGGGTTTACCCTGAAAGTTGGAAAGCTCATCTTGACGGTATGTTGGGATGAAGCTTTTAAGATAGTTTCATGGCTTAATCGGTCAAGTTAAGACATATCTTTCAGAGTAAGCCGAGTTTACGTGAAGTGTGAACTATCTTTTATATTTTATTTATTTTGAAGGTCCAATGCTCTACGTCAGAGAATCCTCACTCTTGTACTAATGAACACCGTCATCAGGAATCAATAATAATCATAATTGCCACTATTTTCATCTGTGTATATTGATCTAGAACAAAAGTGTTTTTATTTTCCAAAAGCTTTAAGCAGTCATACGTTTTGTGGGTTCTTTTAATTTGTCCAGACTATCCGCATATAATTAGGTGAGGGGATGGCTTATAGGAAATGTCCCCCCAATCACGTGTAGGAAGTGTGATAAATTATTTAGGATAAATCTTTGGTATACTAGAACTGCAGCCTCCCCAGCTCCGGCCAACAAATCTAACACAATATTTTGTGTGCAGAGTTGAAAGCTGTGAATGAGTTAATTTAATCAACAGGAAAACAATCATAAAATGGCATCATACACTGAGAATCGGCTATCAATTAAAAACTTATTTGTTCATCTTTTGCCTAGTTAATATGGGTCACCGAAACAGACTCGTCGTAAAATAACTACGAGCCAAGCGATGTAGATGTTTTCTTGGTTTCGATAATGTATCGTTTATATTTATATTTATAAAATGTAAAGTTTGTTTGTTTGTCACGAGCATATCTTACTTTTATTATAATATTCCAAAACATTTTAGGACCGTTTCAACATAATCATTTTATTACTATACAGCCAAATATTAGGTAGAGTAACTTTGATAAATGTAGCTTATTATAACTATGTAGTGTAAACATATTATAAGCTATTCATATTATTTCACCGTGAGTATAACATACCAGAAATATGCTTCAGTGGACATATGGTATAAGGCGTCACTCTCGCAATGAACTGAACTGCTAATGACGGTGAGATTGGGATACGATCTCGGTTGGGTGTACTGAAGGGTTTTAAACTCTTCCTCCACAAAAATTATGGTACACTTCCTCTAAATTCAACCTTCATCAACCTTAATGCATCTTAATTGGTTCAGAAGCATATAATTCAAGTGGGTAATAAAAGAAAAGAAAAATGAAGGTCAGGGTTTGAAGCATTGCTAGGTGTACTGGTTTGCCCCTCTCAATTCACGCAAATGTGGGTACATTTACTCTAAACGTACCGTTTAGAGTGTCCTCATCCCTACCCAAACGAGTAGTAAGACGCGGTGCTAGAAAAAACTAGCACCAAAAAAGTAATCATAACGAATATCAAGATCCAATCACTTATGGGTGTTATCTTTGTGTTCTCACACAATTCATTTGTTTCAACAAGTTCGAAAGCTATGAAGCAAACACATCTAGAAATACACATTAATAATGTTGTTATAATATTTTTAATCACTAAACATGGTCCAGCTAAGCACAATGTGCTTGTCAGCTGGTACCTCATCATAAAGTCATATATACATACAATAGTGTAAATATGTAATAAATACATTTCATTCCTTTAAGTCTATTCTTACAACTAACATCATTATAATACTTAATTTACTTCCTTATTTCTATTACTTTTATATTTTATTTAATATTCGAAAACCAGTCTTGAGTCCATTTCATAGCTTATTTGTCATATTAGTCACTCTAGTATTATTATTTCATTAAGTCTGTGAGTCAATTAGCCATTTTTTATTTATTTTTTACGTTTGATACGTATCTATTTCCAAAAGGGTATCTGGTATTTGTTTTTGAGTAGTAGTATTGAATTATTATTTTATAGATGTACGTGTTTTTTACTGTCATTGGTTTCCACTCCTTATTCATAAATTCGGTACTTTTGTTGTTTTCACTCATTATTTTAAGAACTTTAATTTGAATATTTCTTAATTGATTTAAATATAAATTACTTGTCTTTTCCCAGGAAATGTGAATCGATCAACGCATGTTATACTATTTTTAGAATAACAAATGTAACACATTGTTTTAGTATACATATATTAACAATTCCCGCTCTTAACTTCCTACTCATTATGTCTATGTAAGTATTCCATTTCATATGAGAATCAATCAGCCCTAGATAATATTATATGTTTCAATTTGAATAAATATTAAACAATTATACGGTTTTATATTATGCAAACAATCTAGACAATTAACTTTTATATCTAATTTATACTTTATAACATGTGGTAGTTTAATATACATTGTTTGCGTTTTTTAAATGTTAATTATTAATTTATTATCGTGAGTCCAGTTTTGTATTTTATTAAAGTCTTCCTGCAATATTTGTTTAGCTCGATCTATATTTGTGTCCACAGCATACAGCATTGTGTCGTCAGCAAACATAAACATACCGCAGTTCTGTATACAGTGTGACATGGTTCTTGTATAGATTAAGTATAGTACTAGCCCAAGAATAGAGCCTTGTGGTACTCCAATATCTATACCCAATTCTTTACTTTCTATATTATTTATTTTAACTATTATTTTCCTATTTGTTAGGTAATATTTAAACCATTCATAAATATTAGCTCTGATATAAAAATTTTAAAGTGATTCAAGTAAAATATCTTCATCCAACGTATCAAAAGCTTTTTACATGTCTATAAATGCTATAGCTCTGTGTTTGTTTTCGTTTAATTTTTAGCATTTGATTAGTAGAAGTGTGTAAAATATTTCCGTACCTTTGTTTTATTGTAATCCATATTGTTTTTGGTCAATTATTTTATAATTATCTAAATAATTGATCAAGTAGTTGGCAATGTATCTTTCCATTATTTTGTTTAAAACTGGTAGAATTGCTATAGGTCTGTAATTTCCATAATCTAAATACTTCACTTTTTTATAAATTGGTCTAATAATTGCGATTTTAAGCTTTTGCGGCATTACACACTGAAGCAGTAGTAGTAATAGTAGTAGTGGTAGTATAGTAGTAGTAGTAGTAGTAGTAGTAGTAGTAGTAGTAGTAGTAGTAATAGTAATAGTAGTAGTCGTAGTAGTAGTAGTAGTAGTAGTAGTAGTGGTAGTATAGTAGTAGTAGTAGTAGTAGTGGTGGTAGTAGTAGTAGTAGTAGTAGTAGTAGTAGTGGTAGTGGTAGTAGTAGTAGTAATCATAGTAGTAGTAGTGGTAGTAGTAGTAGTAGTAGTAGTAGTAGTAGTATGTAGTAGTAGTGTAGTATGTAGTAGTAGTAGGTAGTAGTATGTAGTAGTAGTAGTAGTGGTAGTGGTAGTAGTAGTCGTAGTAATCATAGTAGTAGTAGTGGTAGTAGTAGTAGTAGTAGTAGTAGTAGTAGTGTAGTAGTGGTAGTAGTAGTAGTAGTGTAGTAGTAGTAGTAGTAGTATAGTAGTAGTAGGTAGTGGTAGTAGTAGTCGTAGTAATCATAGTAGTAGTAGTGGTAGTAGTAGTAGTAGTAGTAGTAGTAGTGGTAGTAGTAGTAGTAGTAGTAGTAGTAGTAGTAGTGGTAGAGGTAGTAGTAGTAGTAGTAGTAGTAGTAGTAGTGGTAGTAGTAGCGGTAGTAGTAGCGGTAATATTAGTAGTAGTGGTAGTAGTAGTAGTAGTAGTAGTGGTAGTAGTAGTAGTAGTGGTAGTAGTAGTAGTAGTAGTAGTAGTAGTAGTGGTAGTAGTAGTAGTAGTAGTAGTAGTAGTAGTAGTAGTCGTGTAATATAGTAGTAGTAGTAGTATAGTGTGGTAATCATAGTTAGTAGTAGTAGTAGTCGTGGTAATCATAGTAGTATAGTATAGTACAGTAGTGGTAGTGGTAGTGGTGGTGGTGTGGTAGTAGTATAGTATAGTAGTGTATAGCGGTAATATTAGTAGTAGTAGTATAGTGGTAGTATAGTAGTATGTAGTAGTAGTAGTAGTGGTATTGTAGGTGGGGTGTGGTGTGGTAGTTAGTATATGGTAGTAGTAGTAGTAGTGGTAGTAGTTAGTAGTAGTAGTGGTTAGTAGTAGTAGTGGTGTAGTATAGTGTGTAGTATAGTAGTAGTAGTATAGTAGTAGTATATAGTAGTATGGTAGTAGTAAGTAGTAGTAGTAGTAGTATAGTAGTGGTAGTAGTGGTATATAGTAGTACTAGTAGTGTAGTAGTAGTAGTAGTTGTGTAGTAGTAGTAGTATGGTGATAGTAGTAGTAGTCGTAGTTATATAGTAGTAGTAGTAGTAGTAGTATAGTAGTATGGTAGTAGTGGTGTAGTAGTAGTGTTTTAAGTTACTAGTATGTAGTAGTAGTGGTAGTAGTAGATAGTAGTGTATAGTAGTAGTAGTAGTATAGTACTAGTAGTAGTTAGTGGTAGTAGTAGTAGTAGTGGTGTTAGTATAGTAGTAGTAGTAGTAATAGTATAGTAGTAGTATGGTATGTAGTATAGTAGTAGTGTGGTAGTAAAGTAGTATGGTAGTAGTAGTATAGTAGTTAGTAGTAGTAGTATGTAGTAGTAGTGGTGGTGGTAGTAGTGGTATTATAGTAGTAGTAGTAGTGGTAGTAGTAGTAGTAGTGTAGTAGTATAGTAGTAGTAGTAGTGGTGATAGTAGTAGTAATCGTAGTTATCAGTAGTAGTAGTAGTAGTAGTAGTATAGTAGTATGGCAGTAGTAGTAGTAGTAGTAGTATAGTATAGTAGTAGTAGTGTAGTAGTAGTAGTAGTTAGTAGTAGTAGTAGTAGTATGAGTAGTATAGTACTAGTAGTAGTAGTGGTAGTAGTAGTAGTAGTGGTGGTAGTATAGTAGTATGGTAGTAGTAGTAGTAGTAGTAGTATAGTACTAGTAGTAGTAGTGGTAGTAGTAGTAGTAGTGGTGGTGGTGGTGGTAGTGGTGGTAGTATAGTAGTATAGTAGTAGTAGTAGTAGTAGTATAGTAGTAGTAGTAGTATAGTACTAGTAGTAGTAGTATAGTACTAGTAGTAGTAGTATAGTAGTAGTAGTATAGTAGTAGTGGTAGTAGTAGTAGTAGTAGTATAGTAGTAGTAGTAGTGGTAGTATAGTAGTATGGTAGTAGTAGTAGTAGTGGTAGTATAGTAGTATGGTAGTAGTAGTAGTAGTGGTAGTATAGTAGTATGGTAGTAGTAGTAGTAGTAGTAGTGGTAGTATAGTAGTAGTATGGGTATTAGTATAGTAGTAGTAGTAGTAGTATGGGTATTAGTATAGTAGTAGTAGTAGTAGTATAGTAGTAGTATAGTACTAGTAGTAGTAGTGGTAGTAGTATAGTAGTAGTAGTAGTAGTAGTAGTAGTAGTGGTGGTGGTGGTGGTGGTGGTAGTGGTGGTAGTATAGTAGTATAGTAGTAGTAGTAGTAGTAGTATAGTAGTAGTAGTAGTAGTAGTAGTAGTAGTAGTGGTAGTAGTAGTAGTAGTAGTAGTAGTAGTAGTAGTAGTAGTAGTAGTGGTGGTGGTGGTAGTGGTGGTAGTATAGTAGTATGGTAGTAGTAGTAGTAGTAGTGGTAGTATAGTAGTAGTAGTAGTAGTTGTAGTTGTAGTAGTAGTAGTAGTAGTAGTAGTAGTAGTAGTAGTGGTGGTGGTGGTGGTGGTGGTGGTAGTGGTGGTAGTATAGTAGTATGGTACTAGTAGCAGTGGTAGTATAGTACTAGTAGTAGTAGTGGTGGTGGTGGTGGTGGTAGTGGTTGGTAGTATAGTAGTATGGTAGTAGTAGTAGTAGTAGTGGTAGTGGTGGTGGTAGTGGTGGTAGTATAGTAGTATGGTAGTATTAGTAGTAGTAGTGGTAGTATAGTAGTAAGGTAGTAGTAGTAGTGGTAGTATAGTAGTATGGTAGTATTAGTAGTGGTAGTATAGTAGTATGGTAGTAGTAGTATAGTAGTAGTAGTAGTAATAGTAGTAGTAGTAGTATGGGTAGTAGTATAGTAGTAGTAGTAGTAGTAGTAGTAGTATTGTAGTAGTAGTATGGTAGTAGTAGTAGTAGTAGTTATAGTAGTAGTAGTGGTAGTAGTAGTATGGGTAGTAGTATAGTAGTAGTAGTAGTAGTAGTAGTCTAAAACTTGATTTTAAAATTATTTAAAATTCATGTTTATTTTTTGTCATCCACTAAAATTATATATAAATAACACATCTTACTTCAATAAACACAAACGTCGTGTGGATAGCTAAGACGGGTAGTAAATAGGGAACCTGGCAGAATACATTAAATTTTGACCAAATATCATTTAATCTAAATTAATTTGATCCAAAATAATTTGGCTTAAAAATTAATTTTGACAAAATTCAACCGTCTTAAAGTAATTTGGTCTAGTCAGTTGTCCTAAAGTAATTCAGCCTAAAATTTAATATTACAGAAATTGATTTAGCTTAGTCATTTGACCTAAAAATTAACTTTGGAGAGAGTTAGTTGTCCTAAATATTAGGCCAACCGACGTGTAGGACTTGGTGCATAGAATAACGTTATTATCTTAACCAAATAAAATCAATCATCAAATGTTGCATGGACTAAACGTCAAGATAGCATTTTTTATTTTTTGTTGTTGACGGGAAAGTTAGGGTTCGAATTCTGGTCAGGTGTCTATGGTTGTTTTTTTCTAAATGGATTATCCCTTTTTCCTCCACACAAACAAATGTACATTTGCTCTTATTATTACCTTACTCTTCTCTATCCTATTAATGTAATTAGAAGTACAGACAGCTCAAACATGTATTAAGACGTGGTATAAAAACACAAAACTTAGAGCAAAGAAAATATCCTACCTTGATATTTTCCTTCTGAAATTAAATGCAAGGTACAAGTTTTTTGTGCGGTGAAGATGATCCACTCACATAGCGATCGTACTTTATACATTTATGTTGATATATTTGTACATAAATACAATCACAGTACAATTTCTATATTTCATTTTTAACACTAAATAAAAGAAAGAAAGAAAAGTCTGAATCATCATTGCTTTTATAAAATGATGGTGCCATAAACTAGCACGATGTACGCTCGCCCATTTTCCTAAGTTCGCGTGTATTTTGTGTTGAAATATTGAAAGCTAATATTTTATTGATTTACTTTCCTTTTCATTTATTTATGCGAGAGTGACTATCTGACTTTTCAAGTGGGTTTATACCATTACAGTTTATCATTCTTTGTATATCTGAAACGTGCCATTTTACTGTGAAAGAAAAAAGGTCATTACTGGACAAAAACATTTTGTTTTTAATGTTAAACGTATCGTCTCAATATTTACTCCAACTTTTATTTTAATGTAACAAAATAAAAATAGTAAAATTGACTAAATTTGAGCATTCAAAAAGAGATGTATGTATATATAGCATTACGTCTTAGCACCTGTTCAGGTTATGCGCATACGTACTAATAACGCTACCGTATTAGATATGAAGAAGGTTGAATTTGTAAGAAGTGTATTCTCATTTGTATGGAAAGAAAGTGGAAAACCATTTTGAAAAACACTCCTCAATACATCTGACCGGTATTCAAACCCCGATATCCTTATCATCGGAAGTATAATCTAACTCGAGAGTGAAGTCTTAGACCATGTGGCCATTGAAACACATAAAGAGATCAATAAAATGTATGATTTTCAAACGTGCTATTAACATCGTACTCTTATCGTGTCGTGGTAATCAGGGTAGTTGGTCAGAAATAACCAGCTCTGGTAGCCAAATAGTCTAGGACGTAGAGTTCGCAAAAGACTGACCTGCTGATGACAGGGAGATTGGGGTTCTAATTTATGTTGGGTGTACTGAAGTTGTTGCTTCCACTCTTCCTCCAAGCAAGTTCTGGTACAATTCCTCTGAATTCAACCTTCATCATCCCTAACACATCGTAATTTCTCCAGAAGTTTACAACCCAAACGGGTAATAAGGTGCGGTGCTAAAAAAGAAATAAAACAGGAGGTCTGGGTTTGAAGCATTGCTAGATGTACTGGTTCACCCCTCTCCATTCACGCAAATGCGGGTACATTTACTCTAAACGGTACTGTCCTCATCTCTACCTATCAGCGCAATAAATGTGTATTGACAGGTAGAAAGGCGTTGTGTAATAAAGTACCCATGTTCGGCTAGAGAGAGAATGGAAATCCACTTGGGGGAGATATCATTTTATTCTACGACAGTCTCAGAATAAGTGACCTTGACCCAACCGAGATTTGAACTCGGATCAGAGTTTGGTAAGTATATCACGTGTATCCGTATTTTATGTGGCAGAGGAGTGTAAAATAATATAGTAAAAACCACTCTTAGTACACCTGTCCGGGATTCGAACCGCAATCTCCATGTCATCAGCAGTTTAGTCTACTGCGAGTGTTACCTTAGACCATGCGTCCACCAAATCAGGTAAAAGTATAGTTAATATCAGTTCAAACCCACTTTGGTGGACCCATGGTCTAAGGCGCTACTCTGGCAGTAGACTAAACTGCTGATGACGTGGAGAACGAAGTTTGAGTCTTTGTCGGGCTTACTGAGTTTTTTTCAAAATTGTTTTCTAATCTCCCTCTACGCAAATGAAGGTATACTTCTAATTAATATAACTTCCTCATTTCTAATCCATTAGCGTAATTAGCCCGAAAGGGTAGTAAAACGCGGTGATAAAAAATACTTTGATTAAATTCGGCAAACACTTTAAGTCCTCTCTTTACTGGTTTAACATTGAGGGTGAGTTTGGGGTTCAAATCCAGGTAAAGTGCATTATAGTGATGTTTTCTTAATAGTATCCCACCCTCTCACGTGGGCCTAAAAAAACAAATATCGAAAATACATTTTCCCGACAAATATAAAATATATAAATTCATCCTACACTATAGCTCATTCCGTAACGAATCTGTCTACTAAGCTAAGGATGCCGGGTTCGATTCGTGGCATGGCCAAAAAATCTATAATTAGTGAAATTGATATTTCCCCTTTCAGAGTGATGGGATGTCTGTTTTAAATTCAAGTTGGGTAGTTCATAAGTCGTGTGCTGATATAATGAATCCTATCAAGAATTGTGCATTAAATACCTCGTACCTATTGCAACATTTGGTTCAAATAGATCTAAAGTAAATCAAATGAAATTTTGGATCAGATTCATTATAAGGTCAGATGATGGAAACATTGCACTGAAAACTACAAACTATCATAAATTAGCCCCGAATAAGAGTAAAAATTATTACCGATAAGATTTCAAAATTAGTTGTTTAATGGAATATTTAAAACTTACTTTCATAAATAAAGAGTTCTACTTGGGTAGGGCCTATTTTAGATTTAGATTATGTTTATTATGTTATTAATTAATTTATAACTAGACAACAAGATTAATAACTTGTTTTAACATACTTATTAATAATATAAATCATAATTATAAATTACTTACTTCGGTGGTTGAATAGTTTAAGGCATCACTCTCACAGTAGTCTGCACTGCCAATTAAGGGTAGATCTGAGTTTGAATCCCGGCCCAGTGCACTGAGGGATGTTTTTCTAAACTTGTTACTCATTGTACTGAAGTTTGTTTTTCCTAAACTGTTTCACACAATCCCTCCACTCAAATGCAGGTACACAGTCTCTATTTTCCAGTTTCTTCAGTTCTAACAGATTAGCAATTAAAGACACAAAGGTATACCTCAAACGATTAGTAAAATGCGGTGCTAAGTTTTCTAATATAAACTTGAAGATTTTTTTGTGAGACACAAATATGTTTAGCCATAATAATATAACAAGATTCAACAGAATAGGTTTTTATAAATTGAATTGAAATGTATTATATGAACAATAATAACATGTTTACAGATAGGGAGCTATCAGAACGAGGGAGTGTTGGTACCTCTGCACGGTACCTGTCTTTATTTACTTCATGTCTCGTCATGTTGGCTGTCCTGGGGGAAAATACCGAGTCACCTCAGTCGACCCTGCAACAAGTCAGTGTTGTAAGTATATCCTGATTTTGGTTGGAACAACAGTAGAGAAAATAAAACTTATTACTTTGGAGCCAACATTGATAACACTTTTTTATATTATTTGTGTTATTTGGTAACTGTTTTGTTAAATTTAGTCACTAACTTCTACTGTTCCTCTTACCCAAATCTCACTATATGAACGTCTGCTCTGGCATGACTAAAGATGGCTGCACAATTTAATAAACCTTTAACTCTTGGCGAACTTAGTGTATACACAATACGTTACTATTCTATGGCTTTAAAAAGTAGTTTAAGTTAAGTAAATCTATAGTGAGCTTGCATTTAACTCGCAGCAATGAGGTTTAATCAATTCTTACTAAGTGACTGTCTGAACATTATCCCACCACCATCTGAAACAGCCTCTAATTCACCATAACTATCTTGGTGATTGATCATCACACTGACCGAAGACATCCTGCTTCTACAAAGTCGGCACGAGTTGTGATCAATTATAATAGAGTGGCTTGTAATGAGGTGGATTGGATAGAACTAGATCAAGATAGAGATAGGGTGTAATGAGGTGGACTGGATAGAACTAGCTCAAGGTAGGAGTAGGGTGTATTGAGGTGGAGTGGATAGAACTAGCTCAAGGTAGGAGTAGGGTGTAATGAGGTGGACCGGATAGAACTAGCTCAAGGTAGGAGTAGGGTGTAATGAGGTGGACTGGATGGAACTAGATCAAGGTAGGAGTAGGGTGTAATGAGGTGGACCGGATGGAACTAGATAAATGTAGGAGTAGGGTGTAATGAGGTGGACTGTATAGAACTAGCTCAATATAGAGTTAGGGTGTAATGAGGTGGACTGGATAGAACTAGCTCAAGGTAGGAGTAGGGTGTAATGAGGTGGACTGGATGGAACTAGATAAATGTAGGAGTAGGGTGTAATGAGGTGGACTGGATAGAACTAGCTCAAGATAGAGTTAGGGTGTAATGAGGTGGACTGGATGGAACTAGCTCAAGGTAGGAGTAGGGTGTAATGAGGTGGACTGGATGGAACTAGCTCAATATAGAGTTAGGGTGTAATGAGGTGGACTGGATAGAACTAGCTCAAGGTAGGAGTAGGGTGTAATGAGGTGGACTGGATGGAACTAGATCAAGGTAGGAGTAGGGTGTAATGAGGTGGACCAGATGGAACTAGATAAATGTAGGAGTAGGGTGTAATGAGGTGGACTGGATAGAACTAGCTCAAGGTAGGAGTAGGGTGTAATGAGGTGGACTGTATAGAACTAGCTCAAGATAGAGTTAGGGTGTAATGAGGTGGACTGGATAGAACTAGCTCAAGGTAGGAGTAGGGTGTATTGAGGTGGACCGGATGGAACTAGATAAATGTAGGAGTAGGGTGTAATGAGGTGGACTGGATAGAACTAGCTCAAGGTAGGAGTAGGGTGTAATGAGGTGGACCGGATGGAACTAGATCAAGGTAGGAGTAGGGTGTAATGAGGTGGACTGGATAGAACTAGATCAAGGTAGGAGTAGGGTGTAATGAGGTGGACCGGATAGAACTAGATCAAGGTAGGAGTAGGGTGTAATGAGGTGGACTGGATAGAACTAGCTCAAGGTAGGAGTAGGGTGTAATGAGGTGGACCGGATAGAACTAGATCAAGGTAGGAGTAGGGTGTAATGAGGTGGACTGGATGGAACTAGATAAATGTAGGAGTAGGGTGTAATGAGGTGGACTGGATAGAACTAGCTCAAGGTAGGAGTAGGGTGTAATGAGGTGGACCGGATGGAACTAGATCAAGGTAGGAGTAGGGTGTAATGAGGTGGACTGGATAGAACTAGATCAAGGTAGGAGTAGGGTGTAATGAGGTGGACCGGATAGAACTAGATCAAGGTAGGAGTAGGGTGTAATGAGGTGGACCGGATGGAACTAGCTCAAGGTAGGAGTAGGGTGTAATGAGGTGGACTGGATAGAACTAGATCAAGGTAGGAGTAGGGTGTAATGAGGTGGACCGGATGGAACTAGATAAATGTAGGAGTAGGGTGTAATGAGGTGGACTGGATAGAACTAGCTCAAGGTAGGAGTAGGGTGTAATGAGGTGGACTGGATGGAACTAGATCAAGGTAGGAGTAGGGTGTAATGAGGTGGACCGGATGGAACTAGATAAATGTAGGAGTAGGGTGTAATGAGGTGGACTGGATAGAACTAGCTCAAGGTAGGAGTAGGGTGTAATGAGGTGGACTGGATAGAACTAGCTCAAGCTAGAAATAGGTTATAATGAGGGGGACTGTATAGAACTAATTCAAGACAAGGATAGGTGGAGTACTTTGGTAAGTGCGGCAATGAACTTTCAAGTTTCTAAAGCCATAGAGTAATTAAGTAAATCATTAAGTCAATGAGTCATTGCCAAGACAACCAAATAATTTCTACACTTGAATAGTAAATTGTTTTCTTAGACCAATCAGTTTCAAACTTGCCCTTAAAAGACAATAACACAAGGTGCATCCATCCATTACAAAAATGTGGGCCTCATTTCGGTGGTTGAAATGGTCTAAGGCGTCACTCTCTCTATCGGCTGGATTGTTGATGGTGGGAACATCGGGGTTTTAATCCCAGTTGGGTATATTGAGAGTGAGTTTTCCTCAATCTTCTTTCACGCAAATTTGGGTCCACTTTTTCTAAAATCAACCTTTCTCATCCCTCCAACATTAGAATGATATTTAAATAGTTAAAATAGAACTGTACTTTCTGGTGTATCCGTTCTTCGCATGGGGAATATATAAAGTTACTTTGTTCGTTGTTGGTAATATATATGAAACTATCCACAGAAAAAAGTAACCGAATCTTAAATGACGTCTATATATTAATTCTTTATTGGTTTTAATTTTGATTCAAATCTCAAAAGTAGGCTGACTAACACACAATGCCAAAATAGAGATATAGTCTGAACAAGTATTAAAAGCTGAAGTTTATTTTGAAGATTAATTTATATCTTTTCAAAACCTAGTATTATTTTTTTGTACAGATGCATATTGGAGCTAATAAAAAATGAGATAATAATAGCACAACTTAGATAATTATTTGTTAAATAACTAAAACAAATGGATGTTACATAGTACTGTAACATGTGGCAGTTTATAAAAGGTTATTCAATGTCAACGTTTCTGGTCTATTTGAATCTACCATTTTAAATTTTCGTTTTTGTTTTTTTTACTTTTCTATAGAACATTATATTAATACCCAATGTCACGCATTTTTTTAATGATGTTTATCAGTGTTAGAATAAGTCATGTGGTTTGACAGTTATCAAATCCAATCAAATTAGGATGCTTAACATAAGGCTGGAATATTTATATAATTTATTCTTTTACAATATCAGGACAATAATGACAACGACAAAACAAATATGTCAAGGAATAGATTTAAAAATCCATCTTTGAAGGGAAACATTAGCCAGCCCATAAAACTGAGTGCACAAACAAAAGCATAGGAAACACAATATTTGCTTAAGAGTGCTGGTAAGTTATTAGAAAATAGATTTTATATATGTCTACAAAAGCATATTGTATAAAAGAACATTGTGATTTAACAAATAGCATAAATGAATTATTAGACTGTTTGAAAGATAGATTATTCCCTGCAATTACGTGCTAAATTTTAGTTTTACTACACACCAAAAAGCTGTTTTTTCGAACAGTTTGGGAAATTTTGAGCTCCCTGTTTCATTAACCCAATTTTTATATTTAAAATTTCCATTATTTAATTATTATTTAGTGTGTATATTATTACATATATTTCAATTTTATACCACACCAAAAAGTATTTATATCCCCCATTTTGTCACCCTTCCCATCATTCCACTAACCCTTGTTTTGAAATTATAAATGTTTAAACTCTTGAGAATATTTAAGTATTTTCTTAAAGTGTGTTTATACTACATTCCTGACAAATTTTAAGTTTCCATCTCACATTAAAGTGTGGTTTTGTTTTAATATCTCCCTCTAAGCTCCCTTATTTCCACATACACACAAACACACACATACATATATATCCATATTTTCTGGAGTATTATTTTAGAATTTAAGTTTTAGTTGTAAACCACACTGTGAAATAATTATTTATATTAATTTTGTAAATTTTCAACGCCTTCTTCTTCCATTTCACCAACTCTTACTTTGAAATTTCTTAATTTAAAACTTTTTTTGATTATCTGTCTTCCAAATTTAAAATATCCACCTTCCTTAAAATGTTTATTTTATTTATCCTAAATCCTTGATAAATCTCTCTAGGATTCTTAGAAGTGTTTGAACTATTCAAACCGAAGGAAACACACGTATAGCCTTTTATACATAATGTGGCTTCACTATTGAAAATGTGTAGCTTTGAGATGCTAATCCTTAAAGTGTATTATTATATTTTTTTAAGGTCTCAGTAAAACTTCAGAAATTGTTGTTTTATTAAATTACAGATTGCCCTTTTAATATTTTCGAAATTTAAAATCGTTGACACATTCTCGATGTATAAGCTTTATTCCGGCACCATACAAACTGCTAGACAACAAACTGCTCGACAAGCTATAAAAAAATATTTGGAAGGCTGGGTGGGTCAAGTGGCCGACACGACTTGGACCAACTGCTAGACAAGCTCATGTATAGGAATACAAAGTGATAGACAACCAAGCGGTCGACACGAGAGAACAAATCTGTAAAAAGACCAACTGCTAGACACGCAGAAACGACATGGACCAAGTGATCGACACGAGCTGGACCATGTGATAGACAAGCTCCCATATAAAAGGACATAGTGATAGACAGCCAAGCGGTCGACATGAGAGGACCAACTGCTCGACAAACATCAGATGAATCCAGTTAAGAGTGGCTCAAGTGACAGACTAGTTATTTCAAAACTAACAAAGTGATAAACATGGGCTTAGAAAGTTTGGTATAAGGATTGTCTGGATCCTCCTGGAAATTGCTGTCCTCCCGACACCCTATATTTAACAAGCCCAAAAAGGGTGAGGTCCACTTATATATGTATAAACTTAAACTATCGTGTTTTTAATTTTAATAATTTACTTACACATTGCACTCAACAAAACATATTTTCTAACACTAGTTTAGTTATAATTTCAAATATTATTATTATTATTATTATTATTATTATTATTATTATTATTATTATTATTATTATTATTATTATTATTATTATTATTAGCACCGCGTCTTACTACCCATTCGGGTTATACGCACTTACGCTAATGTGTAATGGTAGGGTGATTGTGAGATGAAAATGGAGGACCTACAGTTTAACGTGGAATCCGAACCACGGTGGAGGCCTGGCATTCCCCACATTCACAAGATGTCTTGTCAGAGGTGAAGGAAGGGTTTGGCAATCAGATAAATCTTTGCCGGGACCGAGGATTGAACCCCGGCCGCCAGCATAGAAGTCTGACACCTTACCCCTAGACCACCAGGCCACCAAAATTTCAAATAAATAATAGGTTTTGATACATACAATCTGGTGTCTGAAAATAATGAATGTTTCTCTGAATGAAACGAATTATCGGATCTGAGGAAAGTAAACAAACGTTTTGTTATAAATGGTAAAATCATACTTTAAGAACTAACAAGATGAAATAAAATTTTATATAAAAGAGCAACTGCCAGAAACTAAGTTGGTATCTTATGATCATGGTTCGATTCTGCCAGGTACCGTGAGGGTGATTTTTCTTTAAAAATGTTTTCCACCCTGCCACCACGCAAATTCAGTTGCACTATATATAAATTTAATCTTCCTCATTCTCAACACATTAACGTAATTAGTAAATAAGCGTATAACCCAAACAGGTGGTAAGACACAGTGCTACAAAAAAAAATCTAATTTTACTAATGGATTAAAGAAGAAATGTTATTATAAGATATGCATGTAGGGAGAATGTAAACCATTAATGAAATATCACCCTCCATACACCCAGCTGGATTTGAAGCCTGATATTCCCGTCATTGACAGTCGAGTCTATTTTGAGAATGACGCTTTAGACCATCAACCATCGAAGCTAAGAATATTTTGTTGATGTTGTGTTAGCACCAGGTTTATTAAAGGGTTAGAATAAGGAGCTAAGTTAAGATGAAATAATCCCGCATTAGTGTAAAAGTTAGATGTAAAAATCACAAGGGTGGTAACTATCAGCCCAATCCACTCAGTCGGAATGATTACTCTTATTCAAGCTACTCTAAAACCTTATAAGACCGTATGACAAACAGCGTTATTTAAGAGGTCAGACAATACTTAGACCTAGCATAGTGTTATTTAGGAGTTCAGACAATACTTAGACCTAGCAAACAGTGTTATTTAGGAGGTCAAACAATACTTACACTTAGCAAACAGTGTTATTTAGGAGGTTAAACCATACTTACACTACTTGACATATTATGTTTGCAGGGTTTGCTAAAGTAAGAATGTAGGTGAAAATAACTTGAAATCAAGGACAAGCGTGTATTGAATTAACTGTTCTGTCACTTAGCCCACTCTTAACTGGATGATATCAAAGTTTGTCGAGCAGTTGGTCCTCTCTTGTCGATCGCTTGGTTGTCTATCACTTTGTACTCCTATACTTGAGCTTGTCTAGCAGTTGGTCCAAGTCGTGTCGGCCACTTGACCCACCCAGCCTTCCAAATAATTGTTTTCATTTTGTCTACCGGTTGGTTGTCTATCACATGGTCCAGCTCGTGTCGATCACTTGGTCCGTGTCGTTTCTTCGTGTCTAGCAGTTTGCTGTCTACCACTTTGTCCTCTCGTGCCGACCACTTTGTTGTCTATCACTTTGCCTGCTCCCCTTTATTCCATATTAAATTTTGTGTGTGAAAATTGGTTTTGTAGACCTCCGAGGATGATTGTTGAAGAACCGCTTGACCTTGAAACATCTAGATTTCAGATCATCCCATCACGCTCCGAGCAATCAAAGTGATCTCGTGTTTTGTGTTCGCCTGCAGGTGTTCCGTCATGGGGACAGAAACATCTTGTCGGTGTATCCGTTTGATCCTTACCACGACAACATGACCATCTGGCCTGAAGGGATTGGCCAACTCACTAACGTAAGTCGGAAAACATCGTCTTGAGTATGATTCTGTATGAAGAAACTTCTAGAAAATACAAACATGTTTTTAAGAAGTCTACATTTGTAATATGTTACTACATTTTACTAGCCATTCGGATTACACGCATATTATATTAACTAGGTTAATGTGGTGGCTATAAGGAATGTATATGTTAAAGGAAATGTAGCCGCATTTGTGTAGAGAAAGACAAAGTGGATAACTATTAAGGTGCGTCAGAAGGGATCGCGAGTAATTTTACAGTTTTTAGAGCATTACATTTTTGGTCAAATTAAATAAAGTATTTCTCCAGTAACAACATAGAACTTAGTTTTCTGCACATGCTAATATAAAAAGATCTTAAATATCCGTTAAGGAGGTCCTGTAATTTTGTCAAAACTTTTTCTCTTTATTTAAAAAGTTTTGACAAAATTCCAGGACATCTTTGATAGATATTCAAGATCTGTTGATATTAGCATGTGCAGAAAACTAAACTCTATATTGCTAATGGAGAAATACTTTATTTAATTTGGCCAAAACAAATGTAATGCTCTAAAATCTGTAAAATTACTTGCGCTCCCTTCTGCCACACCTTAAGGCAAAAAAAAACCTTCAGTGCACCCAACCAGGATTCAAACACTGACCTCCCCATCGCTATAAAATCAGATTTGTTTGGATGAATTCATTTGTCTCGTGTCTGCCCGTGCGAGCTCGACGCTAATATAACTCACAATGATGGAGTAAGGGAAGAAATAATGTCAGCTGTCTCAAACAACTAAACAGTGATTGTTCCCTTCCACAGAGGGGGAAGCTGCAGATGTGGGAGCTGGGTCGGTATCTACGTCAGCGTTACGGATGGCTAGTACCTGAGCTGTATTCACCCGAGGACACGTTGATGACGAGCAGTGACGTGGACCGTTGCTTGATGAGCGCCCAACTGGTGCTAGCAGGACTGTACCCGGCCCGCGGGTCACAGGTGTGGAACCCGTCCCTGGACTGGCAACCTATACCCGTCCACTCCACCAACCCCGGTCAGGACAAAGTAAGGATCATCTGCCTTCCATAGTCACTAGTGGACCAATGATTGCAGCCATTAGTCGGCCAAATATCGTGGATCTCTTGTAAATACCGGTAGCCCAACAATAATTATTAATGTGTGTGATTTTGACTAAAATTCATGTTGACATTCATATTTTAAAACGTGTTCAATGTTTTCAGTTGATCAGAATGGATGCACCATGCCCGGCATACTCCAAGGAGTATGAGCTGGCCATCAACTCCTCAGTGATCCAAAACTTCACTCGGGAGCATGCTGATGTGTTCCGCATACTCAACGATCAGGGCTGGCCAGCTACTAGAATAGATCAGATAAACGGTGTTTACGATAGCTTCAAGATAGAGGTGAGATAGCAATGATACATTTAGATACAGATACATTTGTGAGGTAGGTCTGGGACCAATTGAAGATATGGTGGTTAATTTCGAGATTAAAGTGAAATATTTATTTATAATAATGGTCAAAACAGTTAAACAAATAAAACAAGAATAAAAAAATAGTTTTTTCCGGGTTATTTTTAGGAGTACTTTATATTACCAGTTAGGGCTGTACACATGTATACTAAATATGCTAGTATAATAAGGATGATGAAGGTGGATCTAGAGGAATTGTATCCGCATTTTCTTAGAGATATTATAGAAAACTGTTTAAAAAAACCACCTCCAGTACATCCAACTGGTATCGAACCCCGATATCCCATCATCAGCAGTCTATTTTGCGATAGTGATGAGCTAGACCTTTTGACCCCCGAAGCGGGTGTTTTCAGGTTAAAGCATCAATAAGTCTATAAATGTAATATTACAAAATCTACTCATTTAACTTTTAGAAAAATAAAAACAAAGCTAACTAAATCAATTTTCACGTTTACAAGTAATCCACCATTTTCTTCCACAACATATAGTAAATTAAAATAGATATCAAAATGGATATAAGTAAATGTTGTTAATTTATTGGGAAATAGTTTAATTGGAGAAAGATCGTGTCATAATATTTTTGTTTTCAGGAAAGTAGAGGCTTAATACTGCCGGACTGGGCCACCTCTATATATCCAGACAAACTTAGGGAGGTCTTGGAAACTTATGAAGCAATGCGGGTTCATACGCCACTCATGAAAAAGTTAATATCAGGTCAGTATGGATACAAAACTAAGCACTTACTCTGTGTTAGTAGGAAATCGAGAGTTCATTGCCACGCTTACAAAAATTATCTTGAGCTAGTTCTACCCAGTCCACCTCATTACACCATATCCCTATCTTGAGATAGTTCTACCCAGTCCACCTCATTACACCCTATCTCTATCTTGAGCTAGTTCTACCCAGTCCACCTCATTACACCCTATCTCTATCTTGAGCTAGTTCTACCCAGTCCACCTCATTACACCCTATCTCTATCTTGAGATAGTTCTATCCAGTCCACCTCATTACACCATATCCCTATCTTGAGCTAGTTCTACCCAGTCCACCTCATTACACCCTATCTCTATCTTGAGATAGTTCTATCCAGTCCACCTCATTACACCCTATCCCTATCTTGAGCTAGTTCTACCCAGTCCACCTCATTACACCATATCCCTATCTTGAGCTAGTTCTATCCAGTCCACCTCATTACACCCTATCTCTATCTTGAGCTAGTTCTACCCAGTCCACCCCATTACACCCTATCTCTATCTTGAGATAGTTCTATCCAGTCCACCTCATTACACCCTATCCCTATCTTGAGCTAGTTCTACCCAGTCCACCTCATTACACCATATCCCTATCTTGAGCTAGTTCTATCCAGTCCACCTCATTACACCCTATCTCTATCTTGAGCTAGTTCTACCCAGTCCACCTCATTACACCCTATCTCTATCTTGAGCTAGTTCTACCCAGTCCACCTCATTACACCCTATCTCTATCTTGAGATAGTTCTATCCAGTCCACCTCATTACACCATATCCCTATCTTGAGATAGTTCTATCCAGTCCACCTCATTACACCCTATCTCTATCTTGAGCTAGTTCTACCCAGTCCACCTCATTACACCCTATCTCTATCTTGAGCTAGTTCTACCCAGTCCACCTCATTACACCCTATCTCTATCTTGAGATAGTTCTATCCAGTCCACCTCATTACACACTATCTCTATCTTGAGCTAGTTCTACCCAGTCCACCTCATTACACCATATCCCTATCTTGAGATAGTTCTATCCAGTCCACCTCATTACACCCTATCTCTATCTTGAGCTAGTTCTACCCAGTCCACCTCATTACACCCTATCTCTATCTTGAGCTAGTTCTACCCAGTCCACCTCATTACACCCTATCTCTATGTAACCTCCACCACTCCCCAGTAGCCCCATCTCTTTTTGGACCAAACATCTTCCTAAGCACCTTGTTTTCGAACACCATAAACTTGTATTCATCCTTTAAGGTAGTAGATCACGTTTCACACCCATAAAGAACACCCAGTAAAATGATTGTTTTGTATATTCTGAGTTTTAAATTCCTTGAAAGAGGCGAGATGTCAACAACTTACTGATCTGGTAAAAAGATGCATTTTCCAACTGTATTATTTTCCTAATTTCCAATCTAACTTCTTTATTGCTAGTTAAAATGATCACTAAATATTTAAACTCGTTAACCCTGTCAACTAACATATTGCTTGACGTAATCTCTGAATTATCGTCCCCATTCTGTGGTACCTGTGTAGTCATATACTTAGTAATATCAGCGTTCATTTCTAAACCTATTTCCTCCTTACTAGCCTCTATGAACCTATGTAAACTAATATTTAACTGCATAAAAATACTATAAATATAATTATCACCAATGTACTTTATCTCAACAATGAAGTTATGAGCCTACAATTGGCTTACTTCGTCCCTTTGATGGAAAATATTCCCATCAAACACTATTTGTGTCCTATACAACAGTTGTAGCAAAGAATATTTCCTATCTCTATTCACAGAAATGGAGATATATTAATAAAATGAAGAGTTTGTTTGTCTGTCACGAGAAGCGCACGATGTCTGCCACACGGAGACGCCTGGAATCAAACTGTTAGTGCACTGACATGTGCACCTAGAAGCAGGAATTTTAAAATTTGGATTAGATATATTTTAATGAATTAAAATCAGCAACATCATACTGAAGTGTGTGTTGAATATAATCAAACAGAGGAACGAAGGCAACCTACGGAAATACCAACCGATTTATCTTGGAGAATTAAATATATTTTCAGAACATTTATTTAACAAGCGAAAATTCTGAATTAACGGTAGAATACGGAAGGGTTAGTGGGGTGACAAATGGTATATTAAAGTTGAATGAGTTGTATCATATATATATATATACAGTATACATGTATATATACAATACGCTAATCCGAAAATCTGGGTAATCTGGACAAAAGTGTAAGAAAAAACATTTAATTTTAAAACAAAATGTTGTTGTAATAATACTACTGTGCCCGTCACCTCGTTCCAGCCCTCGGGCTATATTTGTGACGTGTTGTTATTGTGAGCGATGTGTGAGTATTTCGTAAACATCCTTGTGGTAGAATAACAAGTGAGCATATAGTCCGTTTTTCCTTAGTAAGGTTAATATAAGAGTATGAAAAAAACTATAGTCCATTTTCTGTAGGAAGGGATAATTATAGTACGTGTTCCCCCGAATCGATTTTCGAGAATTGATAATGGCTGATTAATTATCGATGATCGAGAGTGAATAAAACACAGATATTATACACTTTTGAGTTGTTATCGCCATCCTTGTTCCCCGATAACAAGTGACGCCCGAGGGAACCCCTCGCTTCCCGTCGTTGGACATATGAAGGTTAATATTAGAGTATGAAAAAAAAAACTATAGACCATTTTCTGTAGGAAGGGATAATGAGATGGTGTGTATTATGAAATATACATTTATTCGACGTTACGTTCATATTTTCAAAAAAGTTCCTTCATATGAAAACCGGTCTATAGCCCTCCAGTCGCCTTGGATATGTTGATTGCCTCGCAACAGCCTTGGCGAGGACTTCGTGAGGGTTTGTAAACATCCCTGTTTTTTCGTGGTTGTGTAACAAAGCAAACGACTATAAATATACCTCGAGATATTTACAATCGTTCAATATAATTTGTGATTTCATCGCATAAACATCAAGATGAGTTTTAATTCAGGTATGTTTATTGGGTAGCTAATATAGTTATTACATTTATAGTGTACAGAGGTGATTACTTTTTTTTTTTTTTTAGAAGACACGCCATCGAAACTTGCAACCCTGGGGCTCCCGATAATCCAGATCTGTTGGGGCTTTTCACAGAGGAAGGGATTTGCACGGCGGGTAATTTCCGGTTTTAGATTTGAGAATGATTGGTGTGTAGTTTTTTCCATGTGATAGTAATTAATATGTATTTATTTAATTTCAGATTTTTGGGACACTGCACCACCGCCGCAGCCAGCCCAAAAGATGGACGACGACATGTTGGTCACTCTGGCCGAGCTCGAGCGGATAGCCCCGGAGATCCGGGATGGTGTGCAGGCGCCGCTAGGGGTTCAAACCGACGTCACGGCAGCCATCCCTCATGCCGATGCTTTGACCGAACTTGATCTACTAGATCAACTCTTATGTGAGTAACGACTATACTTGTAAATAGAAAGCTTATTTGACTTCCTCGCTACAGCTGTTCAGTTTAAACCCAAGCAATAATATATTTTGCTAGAGAGAGAAAGGCAGAAACCAGTCACTTTCCCCTGTCATTAGCGACGGGAGACGAGGGGTATTTATGTCGTATCAACAACTCTGACGTTAAAAGCACAGCAGAAAATGTGGGTTTAACCTTTGTTAACGCGTATGTTTGGAACAATTATATTTAAAGTCTGTTGAGTCAGGGTCCCGCGTTCGATTCCCGGGCAAAGATGAAAATGTTGGTTTGATAAATTAAACCACTATTAACAAATCCAAATTCCCAACAAAGTTAATCTATAAAATAATTTAAATTTGTCACTAAACACTCACAAAAAAAAATCCGCTCTCTCATTAATGCCCTGTGTTCAGCACTAGTGTCTGTATGTATGTATAGCAAGTGACATATGAAGATCACATGACTTGGCGTATTAATACATGAGATTTAATCTAGGAAGTTCTTCTAGCTGTCAGATATGTCCCATTCCTTAGAAAATCAGTGCATGTATAATATACACATGATGAGATTAATTAAAATGGTTTACGTAAAAAAAAAACCTAATCTGATGTGTGTTATAATTTAAACTTCAGGGATTTCCTTGAACTCGATGTGCTTGCTACTCATATTCAATATACATTTAGATTTAAACACACACACACACACACACACTAATTAACGTTTAAAAAAGAACTGTGTGTTACATCCACCCTTGTAGAGTTAAAAGAACATGTAATATAATTCGCGTGGAAGGAGGGGTTCAATTCCCGAAACGGTTTAAACCACTATTAACAAATCCAAATTCCCAAAAAGTTAATCAATAAAATAATTTAAATTTGTCACTAAACACTCACAAAAAAAAATCCGCTCTCTCATTATTGCCCTGTGTTCAGCACTAGTGTCTGTATGTATGTATAGCAAGTTACTTGGCGTATTAATACATGAGATTTAATCTAGGAAGTTCTTCTAGCTGTCAAATATGTATATACAAATACACACATGATGAGATTAATTAAAACAGTTTACGTAAAAAAAAACCTAATCTGATGTGTTAACTACTCATACTAGGACAGCATCAATACACACACACACACACTAATTAACGTTTAAAAAGAACTGTGTGTTTCATCTATCTTTGTAGAGTTATCATTTGCGTGGAAGGAGATTCAAACCCCAATCTCCTCAACAACGGCAGTCTGGTCTACTGTGCGATGTACATAGAATTATACACACTATTTGCCTGCGAGTAACATATATAGTAAATAGTGTAGGGTAACATATGCGTTGCTATTTATTCTGTGCCATCTACTCAGGAAAATTGGTACTTGTGTTAACCAGTACATATAACATATATAAACAATGGTGGCTATCACTATACTATAGGGGTAGAATAATGAAAGGTAAGTTTACCCACAGTTGGGTGAAGAGAAAACGTGCTATACACATTTCAACACTCGTTGAATACCTGTCAAGAGTGTCCTGGAATTTAATGCTCGAAACTATATTTTGTTGACATACTAAATTATCCACTTAAACCTAAAGCCAAAATTATAGGAAGTGTACATACATTTGCATTGATGGAGAATGGAAAAACTCCCAGCGGTGATGAAGGATCTATAATACTTAACACATTTTTAGCACTGCGCTATTAGATTATGAATTGGGAAGGTTGAAC
Organism: Timema cristinae; assembly: GCA_039000515.1. Classification (NCBI taxonomy): domain Eukaryota; kingdom Metazoa; phylum Arthropoda; class Insecta; order Phasmatodea; family Timematidae; genus Timema; species Timema cristinae. The sequence goes on from JBCFYV010000001.1 coordinate 57,957,717, forward strand.
CCTCAGGGAGACTGTAATTATAGTAGAGTTTACAAATAGTTTATTGCAAGACTTTCTTTAACAACTTCATATACAGCCAGTCACATATTCTTACAAATAATAAATAGTAATGTTTAACAACTTCATATACAGCTAATATTCTAAACAGCCAGTCACATATTCTTACAAATAATAAATTATTGTAAGTCCTAGGGTGTATTTATTACACACACACAATTTGCGAGGGGCGTCCCGGGTTTCAACTGTATTTGTGAAGGATCCCGGGTTCGATTCCTATTCATGTGTGTTTAACCTTTGTATTTATTACACACGTGTGTTATAGTTGAAATGGAGAGTGAAAACGGTAGCGCCGTCCTCTCTCCACCGCCACCACCGCCTCAGCACAAGGAAGACTGTGATCGAGCCCCGAGGGAGACGGAGTCCCCGCAACCCATCGCTGGCCCGTCTTCGGCACCAAGTATTGGCCCGATTAATCAGGTAGGAGGAGCGTTGCCTCAAGGCATCCCTCTCCGAATCGTCGAGGAGAGAATTAAGCAATTGAGGTGTTTTTATTATGTCGGTCGTGAATTGATCATACAATTAGGGACGCCGGGGAGCGATCGTGACGCTAAAACCTGGCTCGAGGAGCAAATCAATGCTTTGCTTGGACGTCTCCAGGATCATGGAGTTAGCGCCGAGGATCACGTAGGTCTACTATTGGTCAACACAGACTCCTCGTCAAGACCTGTGTTCGTTTCCTTTAGACGAGCAGAGCAGCTTGACGCGCAGGCTGTGATCTCTAATGTAGAACGAGTGTTACAAAGCAATGATTCGTTCCTCACTTTATCCCCCCTGTATATCAAGTTACACCACTTTAAAGAGCCGCGCGGGAGGGGTAGAAGTTATGGTGATAAACTCTATCCCGCTACCACGTATAGCCGTAATAATAAAGGAATAATTACTATTCAAAATGGCGACACACTCTGCCTTGCCCGCGGGTTGGTTGTCGCCAAGGCTATATGTGACGTTAAAAGAGAACCGGGATGCATGGACGTGAACACCTTTAAGCAGATCAAAAAGAGCCGTAATATTCAAAAACTCAAAGCAGAGGAACTATGCCGTGATGCCCGTGTGAATCTTTTGAAAGGTGGTGGGCTCACCGAACTGAAACAATTTCAAACATACCTCACCGAATACAAAATCACCGTGTTCAGGGAACGTCGGGGGAGACAGGTCCTATTTGAGGGGCCTAATCCCTCCGAACATTCCTTTAAGGGCTACCTTGATTTGTATTTTCACGACGACAAGCAAAACCATTTTGATGTCATAACATCTTTGACAGCCGCGTTTAAGTGTGTGTACTTTTGCCGCGAGTGCCGTGTGCCGTTTTATCATAAGAATGAGCACAAATGCGAATCCGCTTGCAAAAGATGCTACACTAAACCGGTCTGCAGTGGAGGTCGATCTGTGACCTGTAAAGATTGCGGGCGTCGGTTCTCAAACCAGCAGTGTTTTGATAACCATAAACGTCCAGGTTTTTGCAGAGGTCACATGTCGGTCTGTGACGTCAAAAAGGTTTGCGAGGTATGCGGGCAATTTTTCAGTTTGGAAAGAGCAGGATTTTCACACAGGTGTTATGAGACTTTTTGTAGAGTATGCGAGACCCATCGCCCTTTTGGCCATTTCTGTTACATGAAGCGGGCCCCAGCCAAGCCGTCGCTGGAAAAGAGCAATTTCATGTTTGTATTTTATGATTATGAATGCAGACAAGAAACGCCTCTTCAAGGTGCGGTCAACACGTACCTGCACGAACCTAACTTTTGTGTTGTGCAGACGTGTTGCAAAGCTTGCCTTCATATAGATGCAAATGACAATCATTGCACCGATTGTGGGGGCGATAGGACTCGCATATTCAAGGGTGATGCAACAATGGCCCAATTTTTCGGTTTTATAGAGCAAATTAACCATCAAAATTTAAAGACATCACCCTCCTAGCCCATAATGCCAAGGGCTATGATGGAAATCTCATTTTAAAATACATGATGGAGGTGAAAAAATGGACTCCAGAGCTAATCATGAACGGTGGGAAAATCATGTCCATGCGTTACGGCCCACTCCATTTTATAGACTCGCTGAACTTTCTCCCCATGTCGTTGTCCAAGATGCCAAAAAAGTTCGGCTTGGACGAGTCTTTGGCCAAGGGACATTTCCCCATTTTTTCAACAAAAAAGAAAACGCGGGGTATAGGGGTCCCTTGCCGCCAAAGGAGGACTACGGCGTCAGCGAGATGTCGGCCGAGGGAAAGGAGCGCTTTGAGAAGTGGCATGACGCGTTGGTCAAAGAAAATTACGTCTTTGATTTTAACCGCAAGCTGGAACTGTATTGCGTGAAAGACGTAGAGATCCTGCGGAAGGCCTGCCTAAAGTTTAGAGACATGCTCGTGGAGAAAGAAAAAGGTGGATCCTTTCAAAGAGGCGTGTACTATCGCTGGAGCGGCCATGTTGGTTTACCGCCGAATCCATCTTAAGGAGAATACCGTCGGTATTGTCCCTAACGGTGGCTACCGGTGCGCGGACCAACAGTCGCAAGTCGCAGTACAATGGCTCTGCTGGGAGGCTCATCAACGCTGTGTCTCTATCCTTCATGCGGGTAACGGCCGCGAGGAATACGTGTTAAGGCAACGTGTAGACGGTGTTGTTAAAGCTGGAGATACCACCACCGTCTTCCAGTTCTGGGGCTGTTATTGGCACGGGTGCCGCTCTGTTATCCGGACAGGACCACCCCTATCAAAAACAGCCCCCACGAGACCATGGAGACGCGCTATGAAGCGACCATGGCCTGCGTGGAAAAGTTTAAGAACGCCGGCTACGTGGTCGTAGAGATGTGGGAGTGTACGTTTAACGCGATGAAACGCACAGACAAGGACTTGCAACGATTTTTACTCCGGCAAGAGGTGTATACCAAGGAGACCCTCAGCCCCAGGGATGCATTCTTTGGCGGGCGTACAAATTGTATCAAACTCTTCCACGAAACAGACCTTTCTTGTGGGGAGAAGATCAGGTACTTGGATGTGTGTTCGTTGTATCCGTACGTTTGCAAGTACAAAAAATACCCAGTCGGCCACTCCAAAATTCACTTGGAGCCAAATTGTCCCGCTATATATCGAGTAGAAGGCATAGCCAAAGTTACAGTGACGCCTCCGCGGGATTTATTCTTGCCCGTATTGCCTACACGGATGCATGACAAGTTTATGTTCATCTTGTGCAGGAAATGCGGGGAGGAGAAAAACCAAGACGCATGTCGGCACAACGACAAAAAAGATCGCTGGTTGACAGGCGTGTGGGTGATTGACGAGATCCGGAAAGCCGTTGAGAAAGGCTACACCGTTGAAGCAGTGCACGAAGTGTGGGAGTACTATGTATCTATTTACGACCGTCAGACACGTTCTGGCGGCCTGTTTAATGGCTACATCGATACTTTTTTGAAAATTAAACAAGAAGCCAGCGGATGGCCAGAGTGGTGTACCTCACGAGAGGAAAAGTTAGCTTACATTCAAAATTATGAGGAAAGGGAAGGGGTAAAACTCGATTTTGATTCTGTGTGTAAAAACCCCGGTCTCCGCACACTGGCTAAACTCTTTTTAAATTCGCTATGGGGAAAGTTTGGGCAAAGACCCGATTTACCACACGTAGCCGTTGTCAACGACTATCAGGGCGTCCACAAGTACCTGACGGATCCATACATCACCGTGGACAGCGTCATAGATGTTAATGACGAGGTTATGTTCCTCAATTACAAGGATGCGCGTGACGCGTTGCGCCCTAACCCTAACACGAGTGTGGCGGTGGCGTGCTACACGACTGCTATGGCTAGGTTGCACTTATACGGCATCCTTGAACAATTGGGGGACCACGTTTTGTATCACGACACGGATAGCGTTCTGTTCACGGAACGTCCCGGCGATCAGAGTCCACCGACCGGAGACTTTTAGGTGACCTCACTGACGAACTTCAGGATTACGGGCCGGGAAGCTACATAAACGCCTTTGTATCTGGCGGTCCCAAGAATTACGCGTACCGGATTTGTGTCGGTGGCGATCCCGCCAAAACAAAAACGGTGTGCCAGCTTCGCGGGATCACCATAAACTACGGCAACCGGAACGACGTTAATTTTGACGTTCTGAAAGCGATGGTCACCGAACAGGCCGCGGAACGGTACATACAGATACCGCACAAAATTATAAGAAAAGGTCTTGCGACTGTATGTACCGTTTCGCAGGCTAAAGTTTACCGGCCCGTGTACACTAAACGCAGGATTACCGATGATTTTAATACGTTGCCGTTTGGGTATCAGAGTCCTTGTAAACGCGCTCGCCACGAATAAAAGGTGATTATTTAGACGGACCGAATAATCACCTTTTTTTTTCTTCACTCTAGACAGTTCCACCGACATACCATTTTTCAAAGATTTTAGATTTTTTTCATTTTTTTTTTCTGCATGAAAACGAGCATATTTTTATATTTTTTATGCACCCGGGATAATTTTTTTTATATTTTTTTTATTTGCCAATGCAATCCTCCGCCTACCTGATTTTTTTCTAGTCAATTATTTATTTGTATATATTTTAATTATAATAAATTTTTTGTATATATTTTTATTTTAAATCTAATAAATTTTTTGTGTATATATATATATATATATATATATATATATATATATATATATATATATATATATATATATATATATATATATATATATATATATATATATATATATATATATATATATATATATTAATTTTAAATCTATTCAAATATATATAATAAACTGTATATATATTTATTTTATTTTAAATTGAAACCATCTTTATTTAGTACCGAGGCCACTATTCCCCCATATTTTAAATATTAACAGTATACTTTTCACTGTGTGTAAACAAAACCAGTTATGTTTATACTAATAATTATATATTGTTAATATTCACAATATACTTTACACTGTGTATATACTTTTTTATGACCAAATAAATATTGTAAAAATTGTTATGTTTGTGTTTTAACGTCTATACCCCACACCTCTCTCCTATCCTATAAATACAAGCTCATATAGCTTATAAGCTCAGTCTCAAACATTATGGACAAGTTGAAACATCCATTTTCGGCCATCATCAGCGACCCTTCCGGCTGCGGGAATTAACCGGGTATACATCACACCGTAAGGATGTAGGGCAATAACGCTAATTACTTCACAACTTTGATTGAAAGCAAGTACTAAAATTTCGCACTCTAGAATTATGTCTTATTATATTTATTAATTATAAAGTTAATATTAAAAGTAGGTCCAGATTTAAGAGAGGGCGACAGGGGATAAAGCCTCAGGGTCTTCACAAATCCACAAACTTGTTTATGAATACAATAAAAATATTTTTATTTTCAAAGTTTTGACATTATCTTCTGTCGTCAACGAGATCAACTAAAAACTATGGTTAATATAAACTTTGGTTTTGTTTCAAACCAATATAATTTAGCATAATGACAGTAGCTACTTCTTTGAATAATATGTTTAACATCGAGGTTTTAACAGTAAGTTTCGTAAGTAAAAATTATAATATTAAAACTTTGAAAAGGAAATTATTTGTTAAATGTTGGGCCTTTCAACTTATAACCCGGGCGCCTCCACAGTTCTAAATCAGGCCCTTATAAAAAGTTATCAAAAATCTTGCTATTATAATTATTGATTACTGTATAACTACTACTAAATTACTAATTAAATGAATTAAAAAGTTAAATACAATTGTAATAATTTGTTGCGACGATTGTGGCAACATGAGTTTCCTGTTTTAAAATAACAGGCTTCCTGTGATAATCAGACTGTAGTATTTAGTGTCAATAAAAGGTGTTAAAGGAATCTCCTCTCAAACTCCTTACGTCAAACGACCACTAGCTCCAGGACACTTATGTGAATTATCTCCGACTCATAAACTGCACTTGTGTCTGTTTTGAGCGCGCGTACGTACAAGCACAGAATACACTGCGAGTATATGTAGGTCCCGTTAACCAAGGGACTTGTAAACATTTTATATTTTTATAATGATCTAAACAGGTATATCCATAGTTTCCCTTTTTTCCTCTTTAATTGGAAAAGGGTTAAAAATTACAGATTTTAATTATTCAGCTCAAGAACTGTATCTATTTTTAAGATGGTAAACGAGGAAAGGGGGTTGAAGAATGTGAAGGGAGCTATATTTTTCGCGTTCTACCCGGGTATATTTGGAATATAAAAGAGCCCAATTGAGATGAAATACTTGTCTAGATGAGCACTCGAGATACATTTGTTCTGTGCTGACAGATTCTGTCACAACGTAGCACTAGGGTGCAGGAGATCTTAACACACACACACACCTTTTTATTTATTAAGGGATCGTTATAATAAGGGAAGGTACCTGACCACTCTTCCATGATGGGTTGATAATTATATCTTTTGTTGCAAATCCTTATAACATCCTACAAGTTTTTTCAAGATCGTTGCGCAATTATTTATTAGTGCTTTACTAACATTCAAGCCAAATAAATTCTATCTACAACTCAATAAAATGTCTTTAAAAAGCTAATAGTCATCTTTAACAGTCATTATTATTTATAATATTAGTTTTTCTGTATTTGATTTTTATCATACAAGAAAGACTAAATTTATGACTTGCTTGGAATATATCTACAGTTCATTACTTTTATTCATTTATTATTTAGAAAAAAAATAGAGTTTACTTTAGATTGTTTAGAAATATATTTTAAATGTTTTTTTTTTTTTTTGTTAAGAGATTTCACTATTAATATTTTACACAGTAGCTATATGATTCATTCATTTATTGTTCAATGGTATTGCATTTATCTTGCATTGTTTTGTATATTTATAGTGCTTGCATCTGTTGCCAAGCGCTAAAGAAAATAAAAGGAAATAGTAGTAGTAGTATCTCATTGAGATAACACTGGTTACCTGTGACTATACTACCAAATTGAACAGGATGATGTAGGTGAATTTTAAGAAAATGCCTCTAAACTTGCACGTACAGCAGAAACACTAGTGAACCCCAACAAGGATTAAATACTCACTCCGCTTTTAAAGTGTGGTACACTATCAGTACTGCCAACCCGCTAAAAGTTCTTCAAATATAATTAATCTCGTTCCTCCTTCCCATACTAAATTAAAATAAACACATCAGTGCATACGTGGACTATTCTTTAAACAATTCTTTGCAAGTTGAAAATTAAATACATTCGTTATCGTATTTTAGTGTGGTGAACAAATACTCAATCAAATAACCTATAATTTAGGCCTGTATTAAATTGTATGTAGATCCTTCACTTCTACTGTGTCTATTGGTTCTAATCTTTAGAGTGTGTATTATAGAACTCAATCGTGGTACGACAGTAGGTGTAGGTATTTTATAACTGTTGCTTTCAAGATAGACAGATATTATAATTATTAATTTGTCGGCATTGATAATCTAAAATAGGGGTCGGCAACTTGTTGATCGTGATCGACCGGTCGATCTAACGTCAAATTTTAGTCGATGACCTAATAAGAGTCTATCACTCGCATCGGTGGCGTAGTTGGTTAACGCGCGTGTCGTGTTGAGCTCGATTGCTGAGGATGGGGAGATCAAGGTTCGAATCTCGATCGGGTGAACTGGGTGGGTTTCCTAAATGGTTTTACAGTTTTCAAGATCGTCAAAACTCATTTTTTTAATGGTAATCGGCTGCAATCAGTTACTATAATGATCGACTGTATTGATTTGGAGGCCTATTTATACTCTCTCATTTTTGTTTTTCCACTAATATCAAGGTTATTAGGCTTCAACGCTGGTCATGCATTTCATCTCACACGTCAACATAAGTGCGTATAACCGATCGGTTAGTAATACGAGCTGTTAATATTACTTATTTGAATGGGATGTCAAACCATGCCCACTGATCAAATAAGTATTATAGTTTATCTTTTACCGAACAGGATATACATTATTTCATGTCCTTCTAAACTCTGCGACTAACCATTGAACGCCCTGGGGGTAACCAACAGGATATTCCGACAATAACAACTCGTTCTAGTGCTGTTTCAAGTAGTAAATGGAGATTGTAAGATAACATATTCTATAGTCCCCAGCCACGGCTGCTGCTCTAGAGTCTATGGTCCCCGCCAAAGATGTTGCAGGCGCTGTAGGTGGGAGGGCTTCCTGATAATTAATCACCAATTAGCATATATATTTCATAATATCTGTGTTTGATTAGACGCTACCACCAGAAGGCCTAGAAAAAAAAACACCCCGGTTCACCCAAGTGATGTTCGAACCCCCCACCTAAAACCATTGCACTCGGAAGGACGTGTGCTAGCCCATCGCAAGATATCGGGTTCGTGCCTCATTCTCTGCGTTGTTCAATTTGGCTGATGGTCGCGTGGTCTAAGGCGTCACGGAACAGGAGGCCTGAGTTCAAATCTCGCTTGTCCATCCCCCAACATGTCTGGGGTAGACGCTACCACCAGAAGGTGTCAAAGTTAAGTTACGTGAACTAGCCTGAGCGCACGACGCCGCGGCCTGCATGTTCCCCCATACATTAATAATCATTATCCCTTCCTACAGAAAATGGTCTATAGTTTTTTTTTTTCATACTCTAATATTAACCTTCATATGTCCAACGACGGGGAGCGAGGGGTTCCCTCGGGCGTCACTTGTTATCGGGGAACAAGGATGGCGATAACAACTCAAAAGTGTATAATATCTGTGTTTTATTCACTCTCGATCATCGATAATTAATCAACCATTATCAATTCTCGAAAATCGATTCGGGGGAACACGTACTATAATTATCCCTTCCTACAGAAAATGGACTATAGTTTTTTTCATACTCTTATATTAACCTTACTAAGGAAAAACGGACTATATGCTCACTTGTTATTCTACCACAAGGATGTTTACGAAATACTCACACATCGCTCACAATAACAACACGTCACAAATATAGCCCGAGGGCTGGGACGAGGTGACGGGCACAGTAGTAATAGTACAAAGTAGCGAAAAGAAACTATGTATAAATTCACTCTGTTTTGCTTTCAAAGATGATGAAAATAGTATATTCTAGGGTAGGCCTACTTACCACAATTATTTAGTTATTTGACATGTTCATAAAATCAGTATGTCTCTTTTGTCGAAATGAAGTGAACATGTTACCCACCCCCGCCCCCTTCTCTCAGCGCTCGTGAATGGCACACACGTAAACACGACCATTAGACCTTGCAGTGAATTTTTAATTTACAATATAGGAAAGCTTTTGGTTAAGCCGAAAATCTTGTAATTCGAATAGGTCTTGGTCCCAATTAGTTCGGATTAACGAAACTCCACCGTATTTAGTGTCTGACCGAACATTCGACTTCGGTTTCGGCTTTAGCCATTAAATGCACCTTCAACAAATTAATCGGCTTCCGCCAAAATTAGACTGAAGGTTTCGCTGAAGTCAAAGGTTCATTTAACTTACTTTACCTAATGTACGCTCGTTAGTGCGGTGCAGTAGCGGTCACGTGATAAGTGACAACTGACAAGTCACTTCATGTTGGATTTAGGCACCCGATTGGTAGACTAGTCAGTAGTCAGTAATGGCGACACATGGTCCGTGTTTACTATAGTCTAGTGTTTCTATCAAATTTATCAAGAACATTCTACTCAAAATGTGGCTAATGTAATTAAAAAATAACTGATTAAGTTTTTGTATGAGACTGGATGACAATAAAACTAGGCCTAATGTATTCACTTTTTCAAAGTCAAATGTTAAGAGGAAGAAGTAATTGATATTTTTGTCATTCTTTTATTTTGTATTTATATTATTTTGTGTCACAATTTCGTAACTGTATTCCACTTTATAGTATCAAAAAAAGTTACCTGTTGTTTAAATAAACACGATATTAAATTTAAAATGCAACAGAAATTGCATTGAACTTAAAAATAGTGATTTTTCACAATATATGTATAGCGGGCTAACCAGTCCGGCCCCTAAATCTGGTGCAGATAATCATTGCTTGAGAATATATATAGTTCTTTATTTATGTATACAGATCTATGTGTATCTCCATGTATTACATACCACGCCTCGGGAATATGAACAAGAACGGCTCCATCGGAATTGTTATTAACACTCGCCTCCATTCAACTTTGGGCTTGCCTCTTTCGAGATCTAACGAAATGAGTGGAGTTCTGCGAGGCGCGTGAGCGCGTGGGCGCCTTTACTTGGGGCTTACGTGCAGTTTTTAACGTCGAGGAGTGTTTATACCTCGTCCCCCCCCCCCCCCTTTCCTTTCCCGTGGTGCATCTGTTCATCTACTATAAAACGCCTCGGCTCGCTGGGATCGACAGTTCCATTCTAATAGTCAACGACGACCGACGTCTCTCCGATCAGCAAATCTTTATAACATAGTGGTCACGACGATTATGCCGTCGGACTCACCGGACAGACGGTAATAACACGCCGTAAAAGTTTTGACTTTTAACTAGAAGGTAGTAGGAGGCTTACAGCTAGAATGTAAAGTTTAGAGATATTGTTCTTACAAGTTTAGCGTGTCTGTCCCTCTTGAGGTTGTTAAATACTTTGTTAGGTTAGATTTTTATTGACAATGCTATGTTGAACGTGTCATGAGTGTTCTCCCGGTGGGAAAGGGGGAATTTAGATTGTTCCAGGCCTGATGTTTATACCTATTTGGGTATTGGTTATCTTTTCCTGTAACTCCTTGGCACCTCACGTCTAGTTGTTCGCCTGTTTGTGGTGAACAACTTGGGGGTTTGTTCTTGCCCTTGTGGCATGGCCCGCATTCTATTGGACATTCATGTCTGGCTCCCTTAAGGGGCTGCGTGAAGCCCTTTTGATTGATTGTAGCCCATGTGTGGTTATTGGTTGGCACCTAGGTTGAGTGTAGTTTTTTCTCATGATTCCTGGTTATACTAATTGGTTACTCGCCAGCCTTTGCCAAGCCGAGGCCTAGAACTCTGAATGGCAGCTTTCCCCAAGATATTTGCCCGGTGTATCTATGACCGGAACTAATATACAATTCTCTGAAACTGTTGTAACTAAATTAAACTTGGTCAAGCTAGTTTCACTAGCGTATATCGTTTTCACCTCTTGAAATGGGGTTGTTTGTATTAGACGTTCAACCGTTTCTCTAGATAGAGAAGGCGGTTGCAATACAAAGAATAGACAATAAGATCACTAGGGATCTTTATTTGGCCCAGACCCAATCAGTAAAACTCAGTACCCTAAATTTAGCAGTGTTAACGTTCAGAGATTTAAAGTGCGCAACCATTTGAGTTAAAGGAAGTTAGGGTTTGCTCAATGAAAAGCATAACAAATGACATAAAATTGATAAAGTCCCGAAGGTCATTTTATTACCATATATAATAATAATAATCAAAGTTTAACAATATATATATTGTTGGTTGCGGACAATGCGCAATAGAATTAATCCAACAATAATTATCGTGAAGCGAATGAATATGCATAAGTAAAAAGAATAATAGCATGAGGTAACAGAGTACTAAATTTAATTTCCAAGATTAAAGAACATGCTTTCTAATTTAACAGACCTATTCAAATGTAAAAGAGTTCATGTTCGTGAACAATAATCAAAAGGAATCTAAAGCGGGTGAACACCCTATCGTCTAATTAACATATTTAAGCAATTCAAAGATACTCAACTAAATATATTTGAAATTATACTTGTTAAAAAGTCAGTACACGTCATATTCCCTTAACTTATACATATCATCTATCAAATGTCTGCTCATAACTATACCCCTGGCTACAATGTATACAAACAAAGTCATTATTCCCATCTAACACCCGAGAGTTGGGAGTATTTTACAGAGTAAAAAGCATAATAACATCCTAACTTATTATCTTAATCCACTATAAACTTTGAACTTACCAAAATTCTACACTTAATTTCCCACTCACGTAGAAATACCAAACAATATTATATTCATCTAGACACACTACAACTGTAAGCCATACAAACTATCGCGCAACATGGCGCGCAAAGGTTTATTTACTTAACCTAATTTGTAAATAATATAACCTAACCAGCACTAAGAAGCATAAGGCATATACATGCCCATAAAATAAACAAATCTAAATATCTGATAAATAAATTTAGTATAAAACAAATAAATAAATATGCCGAGGCAATTCAAAAAATAATGAATCCCTAAATAATTTGGCAAAAGTTAGAGTCGTTCCTCAGTATTGCTATAAATAATAATAATAATAATAATAATAATAATAATAAATCTATTCAACATAATGTGCACTTACATGAAGTAAGTTCCTATATCCTAATCGCATCAAAGAGTGCTATCTCCATACTGAGTACAAGCTTATATTCAAAGTGTCCAGCGGGGAAATTATGGGAGGGAGGTTTATCAAGTCCAATGATGTCATCTTCAGCAATTAATGGCGTTAGTCTCTCCGCGACGCCTGCGTACAACGTTGAAAGAGCGACAGTTCAGGGAGGGGGGTAAGGTAACACACGTGATCACATAGAGCGCCTGCGCGTTGCTCGCTCCTCGAGGAAAGTGGGCCGGTTTACGTAGCACTCTGTGGCTTCATTCTTGTCTAATGTGGATGGTAGACAGTGCTGTGTGTCAATGTATGCGGAGGATCAAAACACGTCGCTGGTCTCCCGATAAAACGAGGTAAGTGTGTGTACTTTTGTAGGTGGCGGAGGTTAAGTGGCGAATATGTTTGTAGCCACGGTACAAATCTGAGCAGGTTCTGTCTTGGCCCTGATCGCCTGACGTAGCCTATAAGGTATTTGTTGCAATAAATTAACTATTACTATTGTATTGTATAGAAAGTCTGTGTCTCCAGTTGAGGAGCTACTAAAAATAGCTCCACAATTGTTTTTATTCCTAAAAACTATTACAACATACTTTTAAGAGTTGGACGAGAGTATTTGTTGCGTTAGCGGGGTGTTAACTATTGTGTTTAACCATAGGTGCTTCCACACCCAGTTCATTCTATGAGTGTGTCAACATTTTTTGTCTAGCCGTTATGTTATTTGCCTTGGCCAACTCTATAGGTCATTTTAGATAATATTGGATTGTGCTCTGATGTTTACCATGTATTTGCTTGTTTGTTAGCTCTGTTAAACTCTTATGTCAACATGCATTTCAATCTTATACTTTCAGGTGTTCGCTTATCATGTTTATTTCCCCTTTTTATGTAGTCGGCACATTTAGTGTTAACTAGAGCGTCTCTACATATGCGATTTCTTTGGCTTTGGCTGAAGGTGAAAAATAAAACGAAGTTTGGCTCCGGCTTTGGCCAAAAAAATGACCTTCGGTCGGATACTAAATGTATTTAGTATATATATATATATATATATATATATATATATATATATATATATATTGTTCATACATACATACATAAGACGTCTGGGTAACACACACGTAATTAAACTTTCAATATCTACTATTTCTCTTTAAGAACACATATTGCCGCTGATAACTAAAAATAATGAAATGTTAATTCCGTTAAACTTGTCGATGTCAGGTACCAGCGTTGACAAGCGCGAACCTGCTTTCACTATGAACATTCCCATCTTCAAATACACACTAATTGTTGGTGCAGGTCAGTGCTGGTAATCGTAAAGCAGAAAACCGGTTTTCTTTGTGTACGCACCTTAAGGATATGAAGCTTACGGAGTATCTAGACTGGGCTCAACGGGACATAAGTTTCGGTCACAGCTGGATCATCAGATAACTTTACAGTCTTAAATAGACAACCACGTTTCTCCCACAGGTCCACTGTTGAAGGCCATCTCTAGCCACATGACCTCCAAGATGGCGGGGAGTCTGACGCCAGACCGGAAGTTGTTCCTCTACTCCGGACACGACAGCACCATCACGAGTCTGCTGCAAGGACTCGGCTTCCCACGGAAGTTCGTGGTGGAATATGGTGCTGCGATCTTCTTTGAGTTGTATTCAACCAGTGATGGACTTGGGACTGTCAAGGTGGGTGCATTTTCACTAAAACTCTAGAGGACACGGTTCAGTCCCCACTGAATAAAATAGTGATGTTTTCTCATGGGAAGTATTCTTTATTATCTCTCACATCTAACCTACGTTCTTGAATTATGGATTTGAAAATACCTAAAATACATTACAGCAAAAATTATATTTACCATCGTAAAGTTTATGAATTAAACAAAAAGAAGAGTTAAGTTCGTGTATGTCACAAGTAGAGCCATAAGTGAGAATAATCCTAGGATTTACAGGGAAGACCACACATTAGCCGGCCGCCTTGAGTAAGGTCGGAAATTAAATTAAAAACATATTAACAACGAGCTTTGCCCAGGTAAAGTGCAAACTACCCCCTATTGGATAAAGCTGGTTCATTTATTTAGTTTGTTTTTCAAATCCACTGAAAATGATCAGTTAACAATAGCTGCAGAAAGTGAAAAATATAGTGTTTTAATAAAAGTTTTGAGAAATTAATTTCTTGAAAAGACGTGAATAATTTCTACATAAGTGATAGCGCGAGTTTCTATAGCCTGATAAATATGTAAGAACATCAGTTTCTAAGACATCTGTGGACTCTCGTCCTTAGAAACGTTTTGATGTGTTTTCAGTTGAAGGAGTGGAGAAGTGTATTGCTCCTATGTGTACAAGTCGGTCGAATATAAGATATTTGTGGGACAAACGTTACGAAAAGACTTAGCATTTGAAGGACTTTTCTGTGTTCCTGTATCTCGGACCAAGGACAATCTAACTAAGTCAGCCACTCGGAGTGTCTATGTGTTTGTGCAACAACAAAAACATACCAGCGCAGCCGAAGATAAACATGGACTGATATGATTTGGTGGAACTCTTGTCCGACATAATCTCGGTTCAACATCACGTGTTATGTTCTTCCCTCTCTCTCGCACCTCTGTCCTGCCTTGTTCTCATTGGTCTCTAACACCCCGATCAAGAGTATATTATCTTTTATGGGCATGTTCTACGGTAGCGTATGGGTTTCAGGCCGTAGATTTTGGCTTGTAATAATGGGTTGAAATTACACTTGGTTGTAGGCGGTCGTGGAGGCCACTCGTAAGGTGATTATCTCTTTTTGCACCTTTATGTTAGATGGTGAGCTCATAATGGCTAGTTAACACTTTAATTCAATGGGACATTGAGCATATAGTTATGTTTGGCTAACTTAATTTTATCAGCGCTTCAAGCTTGTGCTTTAAGGAGACATTGTGCCGTTGTCATATTTTTCGGGCTATGTTTTGCAAGCGTTAGACACTTTAATTTAAGGGAGATTTGTTACTTATGTCATGTTTTTATATACACACTTTGTTAGCACTTATGGCTCTATTTTAAGGGGATAGTGCCCACTGGCATGTACTCTAAATTTTAACAAGTGCTTAACGCTGAACATTGATTCGGCTCAGTGCGGTTACAGCTTTGCTCTAAGTACAGATTTGTTTCTAACTCTTTCTTTCATTTGCTCTTAAGTTCTATCTATTGTTGTATGATCCAGATTTTTATTTTCTATGGTGAAATTTTTGATATATCAATACAATTATTGGAACCTAGAAGGTTGTGTTTTCCTTTAAGGTACAAGATGTTTGGGTTTTTATACAACACACATCTCGCTATCGGAGATGATGGTAAGCACAGGATGGTGAGCGAATTTAATAAAAAGTACAAAAACGTAAATCAAGATGTTGTTAAGCTGTTTATAAAACTTTGCATACCGTCTCAGAAGAAAATTAAGTCACAAAAGAAGGGATTATTTACAAAGCCGATGATTTTTAAAGAGATGAATAGTCGCGGACAAGTGATTCTAATTGATATGCAAACAAATTGTGACAAAGGTTTTAAATTTATAATGTTCTACTAAAATCATTTAACCAAGTTTGTGCAGTTGTGTCCGTTAGAGTCAAAAACTACGAATAAGGTAACAAAAATCTTATTGATATTTTGGGAATTTTTTGGAGCCCCTTTAATTCTGCGGTTGGACAAAGGCCGAAAGTTTTCTAAATATGTAGTAAATGAATTACTTTCTATGGGGGATGGCCTTAAAACTGTCCAAGGCAAACCACGCCACAGCCAGTCTCAGGGTGGCGTCGAAAGGGGAAGTCAAGATGCGCAAAACATGCTCGTGACGTGGACGGATCGTATAAACCGGGGTAAACGTCCTCTAAATATATATAACCTTCCTAATTCTCATAACTATTAGCTCTCGCCAACCCCCATCCCCTCCAGAACATTGCTTAGATGATAAGACGCGCGACTCTAACTTGCCACACCACAATCAAAAACATTAACCACTGTTACTACCACCAACCATACCAATATGTCTGTGTGTCTCGGTCTCTTAGGGACCAACAATTCTCCCCAATTGATGCGAGGAAGCGGTAAATCGAGGATTCACACAAACAGCGAGACAAGTTGCATTCTTAAAACTTTCGTATGTAACCATCATTCGGTGAAGACACTGTATACTTATGTTTTACCCTCCTCACCAGGTTAATGTCATCTAAAATTTAAAATATACATCTATCCGTACCGAGATTCGAAATAAGATCTCCTAGATCTTATCTACGTATGAAGTTCCAACGGTAAAATATTCTCTATCACAGTTTAGGTCGGTACAAACTAAAATATAGATTCCTTGTACTCCATGTTGTCTTATGGAAAGGTTGGTAACACGGATAGTGTGCCGGACTTTGCAATAGAGGCAGAGATTCAGTCCCGGCTGGTTACGCTGAATCTCGATTTAGAAAACAGTATATTTCCATTAAATCACTAAGCCAGGATCTGTAGCCTTTTGGAGTGCTTAATTCGGCATTTTCACATATTTGATCAATAATGAATCTTTATCCTTTATCAAATATATATTAGCAAACAACGTGTTCTTTAATTAGTATAAATAAAAATTGTTATTTCTAAAGAATAATCTTTTAAAAAATCAACTACTCTTATCTATATTTCTATCTATGTATGGTTGTTTTTCAAAGTTTACTGCACAAGAAGTGGACGGCTTAATGAGGACTTTTTAAAGTGACACCCAACAAGTTCCTCATCCTTCCTTTAGGATAATGCTATAGGTGTTACTCTTGCTAAGCCTTCTATGGGATCGGTCTATTTAATATTTATTTTCTAAACAAATGGATCAAATAATCACACTCCTTACAAATCTAATTGATATCTAACAATACGTATATTATTCACATCTATCAATAGTGCGTGGGTATTTATTAATTGGACATCAATATGAGCCTGAATACAAATAGTGGGCTACGTGTCGCTACCAACTAGAATCGAACCAAGGTATCCTATGTTTATGACTGATATCATTAATCCCACAACCCCTGGGAGATACTAGGACATTGAACCATTCGTTCAATTGAAAGGTTAAACGGTTTCTTAACCTCATCACGGAGCTATCTCAATTAAAAAAGCAACTCATCGACAAGAACTACTCATTGTGGATTATAATTGTAGAGTTATGAATCAATGTAGTTATAGTTTAGTTGTTATATTATCTCGGCGAGTGGACACTACACCCAAGAGCTTTCCCTTGGCACAGTTCCTCTTTGGAGCGAGTTCCTCATACGAGCACGTGAAGCTGACTGGTGCAGTTTTCTAAAGAGGTGACACAGTCAAATAGGGTAGGACTACATACCTTTGGCTCCAGGAGAGGTAATACAAAGGAAATTGGGGCTATAATCTCGGTTAGGTGAAGTGTAGTTCTCCTTTCTCTTTCATGCAAATTCACGAATGATTCATTTTTCGGCCACGCGGGAATCAAAGCCGTGACCCTTGTTTCAGCTGTAAGACATGCATCACACATTTGTAAGTTTGAACATCCTAGATTTTGGAAATTGTGTCTTGGGGTAAAGTGCTTGCTTCAGGACTCAATGTACGTGAGTTCAAACCCAGCCGGGGTCGGCGAATTTCTCTTGGAAGGTATATGAAAATAACTTTTCCGAGACTACATTGGTAGGCCCTTTAGCTCTCGCTTATAGAAATTTTATTGTGGTGATAATATCAGTCGGCTCAAGAAGAGCACGTTACAATTCCTTTAAAAAAACTTCATACTGTTTGACCACGAAAACGCGAGTCGGAGTTATTACTACTACATCATACACTGTTAGTAGTGTGGGTCCTGTCTCTTCCGGAGATAACTGGTCAGGTCACCTCCAAGAGGTCCCCGCTGTGCCAATTTGGGTCAATGCCTCAGGAAACAAGGGGTATACCTAATACTGAGTTTCTGACCTCCTCTTGTGACGTCAGCTGTCACACATGGGGGGATACTCTTCCCGTCAATAACCACTAAACAGGGAAGAGGGTGGTTCGAAAGCTAACCAGTGATAGAAGGGTCACTGACCAGGAGGAGTGGGTGATCCTTAAATGTTCAATGAGTGTGATTCCACACGGGGCTCCACTCAGAGGGTACAGCCATGGGGGTTATAGGAGTCTTGTGACTTCAGAGGGTACAGCCATGGGGGTTATAGGAGTCTTGTGACTTCAGAGGGTACAGCCATGGAGGTTATAGGAGTCTTGTGACTTCAGAGGGTACAGCCATGGAAATTATAGGAGCCTTGTGACTTCAGAGGGTACAGCCATGGGAATTATAGGAGCCTTGTGACTTCAGAGGGTACAACCATGGGAATTATAGGAGCCTTGTGACTTCTGAGGGTACAGCCATGGGAATTATAGGAGCCTTGTGACTTCAGAGGGTACAGCCATGGGAATTATAGGAGCCTTGTGACTTCAGATGGTACAGCCATGGAGGTTATAGGAGTCTCATGACTTCAGAGGGTACAGCCATGGGAATTATAGGAGCCTTGTGACTTCAGAGGGTACAGCCATGGGAATTATAGGAGCCTTGTGACTTCAGATGGTACAGCCATGGGGGTTATAGGAGTCTTGTGACTTCAGAGGGTACAGCCATGGGAATTATAGGAGCCTTGTGACTTCAGATGGTACAGCCATGGGTGTTATAGGAGTCTTGTGACTTCAGAGGGTACAGCCATGGGAATTAGAGGAGCCTTGTGACTTCAGATGGTACAGCCATGGGAATTATAGGAGCCTTGTTACTTCAGAGGGTACAACCATGGGAATTATAGGAGCCTTGTGACTTCTGAGGGTACAGCCATGGGAATTATAGGAGCCTTGTGACTTCAGATGGTACAGCCATGGGGGTTATAGGAGTCTTGTGACTTCAGAGGGTACAGCCATGGGAATTATAGGAGCCTTGTGACTTCAGAGGGTACAGCCATGGGAATTATAGGAGCCTTGTGACTTCAGGGGGTACAACCATGGGAGTAGGTAAGAAGTGAGAATACGAGGACACCCATTAATCACGATTTTAATAGTTCCTGAGATGACACGATAGGCATGTGGGATGGGGGAGGGTGGGGGGAGGATGGGGAGGGTTGGAGCCCTCGATGTGAGGGAGGAGAGGTGAGGGGGTGGAGGGGGACAATATTTTTTTGGATGAGGACTGTGATCTCCAGGAGAGGTGAGGGGTGGAGGGGGACAATATTTTTTTGGTGCGGGATACGAGGACACAACTGTTTCTGTGATCTCCTGGGGGTGGTGGGTTGAAGCACCAGGCTGGCTGAGAGGGGGGCGAGGGGAGACTACCTCCACGCAAATGCGGGTTCACTTCCCAAGGGTTGTCTCACGGCCTGGCGGATCCACTCTACCTTCACACAAATGCGGGTTCACTTCCCAATTCCTACGCGGGGGGCAGCTCATGGACCTGGGGATATGATAAGTATATTCTTCCTCAAACCCTGATGGTCAGTCCTAGCAAAGATTGGGAATTAAGGATATGACAAGTATTATTCACCTTGTGTGTATGTGTGTATGTGTATATGTGTATGTGTAGGTGTAGGTGTAGGTGTATGTGTATGTTGTGAATAGTTTTTTTTAAATGATGGATTCTATTCTCGAAATGGTAGTAAAATGTATCATGGATTGGGATCCTGGTAGTATGCAAGATTAGAACCCCCTGCCAGTGCACCGTGGATTAGGAACTCGCATTCACTTTCAGTACGCCCTGGATCTCCACGTCATCGTCAGTCTAGTAGCGCCTTACACTATACCTCCAATCTAAGTTATACCTTCCTCATTCATGAATAAAAAATCCCGTAACTGTGAGAAATCTCCAGCCGTATGACATGAGAGGACGTGTCGGTATAATTCCTTTCAACAAAGCGTCATATTGTGCTGAACTTAATCATTGAATTGTTTTCAAGTTAAATGTGAATAGTTTTTGAAGAATTGGACTTCACAATCCTTAGTCCTGCTCAAACATCTTGATGGTCTGACTTCAATCCTCGTATGTGTGTATGCGTGTTAGGATAGTCGTACTTAATCTAAGTCAATAATCATTGAAATGATTTCATGTTAAATGTGAATAGTTACAGCCTATCTCTATCTTGAATGTGTATGTGTGTGTGTGTATGTGTGTATGTATGTTAGGATAACCGTACTTAATCTAAGTCAATAATCATTGAATTGTTTTCAGGTTAAATGTGAATAGTTACAGCCTATCTCTATCTTGAATGTGTATGTGTGCATGTGTGTATGTGTGTGTGTTAGGATAACCGTACTTAATCTAAGTCAATAATCATTGAATTGATTTCAGGTTAAATGTGAATAGTTACGCCCTATCTCTATCTTGAATGTGTATGTGTGCATGTGTGTATGGGGGTATGTGTGTATGTGGGTATGTGTGTATGTGTGTGTTTGTGTGTGTGTGTGTATGTGTATGTGTGTGTATGTGTGTTAGGATAACCGTACTTAATCTAAGTCAATAATTATTGAATTGATTTCAGGTTAAATGTGAATAGTTACACCCTATCTCTATCTTGAATGTGTATGTGTGCATGTGTGTATGTGAGTATGGGTGTATGTGTGTGTGTGTATGTGTGTTAGGATAACCGTACTTAATCTAAGTCAATAATCATTGAATTGATTTCAGGTTAAATGTGAATAGTTACACCCTATCTCTATCTTGAATGTGTATGTGTGTATGTGTGTATGTGTGTATGTGTGCATGTGTGTATGTGTGTATGTGTATAGTGTGTATGTGTGTATGTGTGAATGTGTGTATGCGTGTTAGGATAGTCGTACTTAATCTAAGCCAATAATCATTGAATTGTTAATCCAGTTTAGAAATGCTGGTAACAGACAGCTTAATTACCTTAGTTCAGTCATTTATTATCTTAAAAAACACAAAGTTCGAGCATTAATTACCTTAAATAAACATAGAACTATATCAAACTAAATATTTCACGAAAGACTCTCTACATTCGGAGGTTGGGGTTAGAATCCCTGCTATACCCGCATTCACGTGAAAACCATTTTGGAAAATTCACCTTCAGTACACCCATCCGAGGGTAGTATGCTTGTTCATGGGACTGGGAGGTTGAGGTTAGAATCCTCTTAGGAAGAATACCCGCATTCACGTGAAAAGAAAGTTGAAATTCACCTTCAGTACACCCTGGATCTCCACGTCATCGGCAGTCTAGTAGCGCCTTACACTATGCATTCCTCATTCATGAATAAAAAATCCCGTAACTGTGAGAAATCTCCCACCGTATGACGTAAAACATGAGAGGACGTGTCGGTTTAATTCCTTTCAACAAAGTGTCATAATGGAATAGGTTGGTGGATGAAAGAGAACCGTAACTGACATCTAGCTGTATCTAGTATAGGAGTGGTGGTAACTGACAGCTAATAATATCCGTAACTGACAGCTAACAGAATCCAGTATAGGAGTGGTTGTAACTGACAGCTAACTTGATAGTGTCTGTATGTTGTGTTGATAGTAGCTATATGTTGTGTTGATAGTGTATGTATGTTATGTTGATAGTGTCTGTATGTTGTGTTGATAGTGTATGTAATTGTGTTGATAGTGTATGTATATTGTGTTGATTGTGTCTGTATGTAATGTTGATAGTATCTGTATGTTATGTTGATAGTGTCTGTATGTTGTGTTGATCGTGTCTGTATGTTGTGTTGATAGTGTATGTATGTTATGTTGATAGTGTCTGTATGTTGTGTTGATCGTGTCTGCATGTTGTGTTGATAGTGTATGTATGTTGTGTTGATAGTAGCTATATGTTATGTTGATAGTGTCTGTATGTTGTGTTGATAGTGTCTGTATGTTGTGTTGATAGTGTCTGTATGTTGTGTTGATAGTGTATGTATGTTGTGTTGATAGTGTATGTATGTTATGTTGATAGTGTCTGTATGCTGTGTTGATAGTAGCTATATGTTGTGTTGATAGTGTATGTATGTTGTGTTGATAGTAGCTATATGTTATGTTGATAGTGTCTGTATGTTGTGTTGATAGTGTCTGTATGTTGTTTTGATAGAGTATGTATGTTGTGTTGATAGTGTCTGCATGTTGTTTTGATAGTGTCTGTATGTTGTGTTGATAGTAGCTATATGTTGTGTTGATCGTGTCTGTATGTTATGTTGATAGTGTCTGTATGTGGTGTTGATAGTGTATGTATGTTATGTTGATAGTGTATGTATGTAGTGTTAATAGTGTCTGTATGTTGTGTTGATAGTGTCTATGTTGTGTTGATAGTGTCTGTATGTTGTGTTGATAGTGTATGTATGTTGTGTTGATAGTGTATGTATGTTATGTTGATAGTATATGTATGTTATGTTGATAGTGTCTGTATGTTGTGTTGATAGTGTCTGTATGTTGTGTTGATAGTGTCTGTATGTTGTGTTGATAGTGTCTGTATGTTGTGTTGATAGTGTCTGTATGTTGTGTTGTGTTGATAGTGTCTGTATGTTGTGTTGATAGTGTATGTATATTGTGTTGATAGTGTCTGTATGTAATGTTGATAGTGCCTGTATGTTGTGTTGATAGTAGCTATATGTTGTGTTGATAGTGTCTGTATGTTATGTTGATAGTGTATGTATGTTATGTTGATAGTGTCTGTATGTTGTGTTGATAGTGTATGTATGTTGTGTTGATAGTGCCTGTATGTTGTGTTGATAGTGTCTGTATGTTGTGTTGATAGTGTATGTATGTTATGTTGATAGTGTATGTATGTTGTGTTGATAGTATCTGTATGTTATGTTGATAGTGTATGTATGTTATGTTGATAGTGTATGTATGTTATGTTGATAGTGTCTGCATGTTGTTTTGATAGTGTATGTATGTTGTGTTGATAGTATCTGTATGTTGTGTTGATTGTGTCTGTATGTTGTGTTGATAGTGTATGTATGTTATGTTGATAGTGTCTGTATGTTGTGTTGATAGTGTCTGTATGTTGTGTTGATAGTGTATGTATGTAGTGTTGATAGTATCCGGTATAGGAGTGATGGTAACTGACAGCTATCAATATCCGTAACTGACGGCTATCAATATCCATTATATGAGTGTTGGTAACTGACAGCTAGTGTAGATCACAGGAAACAACCTAATGGAACAGGCTACTGATCTAGAGATCCTTGGAGCATGTGATGGGGTGATGGGTTGGGTGCGGAGCAGCTGACCTTCGGGGTTGTCTCTCGTACGGTCTGGTTGTTTTTTCTCCCGTCCATCAATGACTCTGCCTTAAAATATGGTCATTCATCATGGGCACGGGCGAATTCTGGATAACTCAGCGGTAAGAGCATGAGCTGAGTCCCAACCTTCCAGGTCAAAGTTGAATAAGAATTCTAGATATGTTTTGTTTACGTCCCTCTTCACACACCATATTTCTTGCTGACAGCTCGTATACAATAGGAGTGTAGGTGACAGAGGGTTCTTCATTGCGAGCATTTTTATTCGATTGGTAATACTATATTAACACCACGTCTTACTTACGCTAATGTGAGATGAAATGAAGGACCTACAGTTTAACGGTGGAGGCCTGGCATTCCTCATATGTCTTGCTAGAGGTGAGGGAAGGGTTTGTGGCGGGACCGAGGATTGAACCCCAGCCGTCAGCATAGAAGTCTGACACCTTACACCTAGACCATCAGCTCACCCCGGTAGTGCGTATGATGATGGTATAATGTTAGTTCTGTGGTATTAGTTAATAATCTTTTAAAATCTTTAAAAAAGATTTGTTTACATCATTAACTGTCAATACAAGGTTCTAACCAGCTTAACACTTAAGATTTATTAGACGCAAAGTACAGTTTAAATCAATTAGAACTTTCATCTACGATATCTAAACATTATATCTTTTTACTATACTCACTAGACTATTATTTATCATCATGCTCGTTAAAGTTTAAAGGTGTTTGCTTAGAGTTCAGTCATTTATTATCTTAAAAAAAAAACACAGGCAAAGTTCAGTCATTTATTAGCTTAGTACAGCAAAGTTCAACCATTTATTACCTTAAAAAACATACAGTCCATTAATTACATTGGCTAAATTGCTTAGTTAGTGACTGGATTACTAATATATTTTTTCAGAATTAAACATAGAACTATATCAAGACCCTCTACATTCATCCCGACAACCAGTAGCTTTTTTTACATCAGAGCGGTTCATATTTGAATACCAAGCAATTATGCAATTTTTTAATTATCTTTAAATGAAGCTGGATTATTATGCAAAGTTCAAACAATCTTAATCACCTTTAAATGAGGCTGGATTATGGCGGAGCTAACAATATTTTTCTAAAACACAGGCAAAGTTCAATCATTTATTACCTTTAAATATTAGCTTAGTACATCAAAGTTCGATCATTAATTACCTTAAAAAAACATACAGTCCATTAATTACATTAGCCAAAGTTCAAACGATCTTAATCGCCTTTTCATTAATTCTTTTACAAGATTCATACATTTAAAAAGTTAATTACATTACAAAGTTCAACCATTAATTACCTTAAAAAAACATACAGTCCATTAATTACATTGGCTAAATTGCTTAGTTAGTGACTGGATTACTAATATATTTTTTCAGAATTAAACATAGAACTATATCAAGACCCTCTACATTCATCCCGACGACCAGTAGCTTTTTTTACATCAGAGCGGTTCATATTTGAATACCAAGCAATTGTGCAATTTTTTAATTATCTTTAAATGAAGCTGGATTATTATGCAAAGTTCAAACAATCTTAATCACCTTTAAATGAGGCTGGATTATGACGGAGCTAACAATATTTTTCTAAAACACAGGCAAAGTTCTATCATTTATTACCTTTAAATATTAGCTTAGTACATCAAAGTTCGATCATTAATTACCTTAAAAAACATACAGTCCATTAATTACATTAGCCAAAGTTCAAACGATCTTAATCGCCTTTTCATTAATTCTTTTACAAGATTCATACATTTAAAAAGTTAATTACATTACAAAGTTCAACCATTAATTACCTTAAAAAATTCATCTGAATATTGAATTAAGCAAAGTTCAAACAATCTTCCTTAAAAGCAAAGTTCGACCATTAATTGCCTTAAAAACAAACAGTTACTTCATTTGAATATTGAATTAACCAAAGTTCAAATAACCTTAATTACCATTAAATGAATTACCTTTAAATGAGGATGTAACAAGGAGATTGGTTAAATACACTTTCTTCAACTCCTCACCTAGTAGAATCGTAAAAGTTCTGCATGTGTAGATTTAAACCATTCCTAAATCAGTTACTTCATTTGAATATTGAATTAGCCAAAGTTCAAAAAATCTTAATCATGAGGCTGGATTATGACGGAGCTAATAATATTTTTTTCTAAAACACAGGCAAAGTTCTATCATTTATTACCTTTAAATATTGGCTTAGTACGTCAAAGTTCGATCATTAATTACCTTAAAAAACATACAGTCCATTAATTACATTAGCCAAAGTTCAAACGATCTTAATCACCTTTTCATTAATTCTTTTACAAGATTCATACATTTAAAAGTTAATTACATTACCTTAAAAACACAAAGTCCATTAATTACTTTTTTAACCAAAGTTCAAACAATCTTAATTAATTACCTTAAAAACACAAAGTCCATTAATTACCTTTTTAACCAAAGTTCGACCAATCTTAATTACCTTTAAATGATGTAGGAATATTAAGAAGTTAACAATATTCTTTCTAAAAAAATCAGTTACTTCATCTGAATATTGAATTAAGCAAAGTTCAAACAATCTTCCTTAAAAACAAAGTTCGACCATTAATTGCCTTAAAAACAAACAGTTACTTCATTTGAATATTGAATTACCATTAAATGAATTACCTTTAAATGAGGATGTAACAAGGAGATTGGTTAAATACACTCTCTTCAACTCCTCACCTAGTAGAATCGTAAAAGTTCTGCATGTGTAGATTTAAACCATTCCTAAATCAGTTACTTCATTTGAATATTGAATTAGCCAAAGTTCAAAAATCTTAATTACCTTTAAATGAGGCTGGATTAGGAAGAAGTTAACAATATTTTTTCTAAAAAAATCAGTTACTTCATTCGAATATTGAATTAACCAAAGTTCAAACAAACTTAGTTACCTTTAAATGAGACTGTAACAAGGAGATTGGTTAAATACACTCTCTTCAACTCCTCCCTTAGTCGGATCGTAAAAGTTCTGCATGGGTAGATTTAAACCATTCCTTAAGTAGTAGAAAATTTTCCGTAGCACAAGAATAGAAGCTAGCGTAATGAGTAGCGCACTTGTTTACGTTGAACAGTTTTTTTAGCTTTCTCAAGGAAGGACATCCAAGTTCGCCTAACTCAAAAAACTCATACTTGTCTGTATCGGAACCTATGAGTTTCTCTAGCCAAGTTAACTTCTCCGCTCCTTTGATATAGATCGATACTCGTGAGCCGTACCGTTCTAGATGGGGGATTATGGTGGAACGTAGATTCATATATGGTATATCACCCTCACTCCAAGATAGTCCATGATGACGAGTTCTTACCCACTCTATATTTTCCCTAGTCGAAACAGAGAGGTTATCCAACTTACACGGCGGAAGAAACTTATAGTTGATTTCCTCAAAATGTTCAAAATGTAAAACACTCACCTCTTTGAAAACGAATGATATTTCTTCGCCCGAATATCCTTGCACATCGATCAACATAGCGACGCGCTCTAATACGGAAAAAAAAGAAGCTACTGTTTGCCGGGATGAATGCAGATGAGCCCGCCTAGAAGTTCAGATCTATATATATATTGTTCATCTCACGCAGATGTTCTCGTGTGAAGCGAGATAGCTGCGGGGAGGAAGCTTATAATCAAGATTCTCTACCCTCCCGCAGGGTCATACCCTCTCCACATGCTCCGGAGACCGTTCAACCTGATTAGAATCAAAGGTATTCTTAAATAACTCTAGCCTAGCATGAAGAGACCCCATTCTCAATCATAGGTCAGGTATTCCAAGACGATGGGGGGATCTGTTTTTTTGTTCACACAGGTTCGCTACCATTAAAAAAATTTAGATTTTGTTCACCAAATATAGCTAATTCTATTTTGACTCAATCATTAAAAGTTAAAATCATTAGAACCCTATTACAAGATTCATACATTAAACTTTTTTTCAATCATTAAAAGTTATAATCATTAAAGTTAATTAAACATTTATTTTTCCAATCATTAAAAGTTAAAATCATTAGAACTCTATTACAAGATTCATACGTTTAAAAGTTAATTACATTAAACATCGTTAATTCTTTTACAAGATTCATACATTTAAAGTTAATTACATTAAACATTTATTTCTTCAATCATCATTAATTCTTTACAAGATTCGCGCTAAACATTTTTTTCACAATCATTAGAACTCTATTAACTAGGAGACTAGACAATTTACTTTGCTTCCAGAAGAGGATGAGAGATCACAATACAGACCTCTCATAGAACGTTGGGTAACGAACACCGACTTCTCAGTCCCAACGCAAACACACCACACATAGCTCTATGGAAGAACACACAAGGTCACGCATAGCTCTTTTGATCGTTAGATATAGTCAGATTGTAATAGGAAGAACACACTAGCTCACACATAGCTCTGTTGACTGCTAGATATAGTCAGATTGTAATAGGAAGAACACACTAGCTCACACATTGCTCTGTTGACCGTCAGATATAGTCAGATTGTAATAGGAAGAACACACTAGGTCACACATAGCTCTGTTGACCGTTAGATATAGTCAGATTGTAATAGGAAGAACACACTAGACCACATCAATACCAGGAAGTTATATTTATTAGCACCACGTCTTACTTGCGCTAATGTGTAATGGTAGGGTGATTGTGAGATGAAATGAAGGACCTACAGTTTAACGTGGAATCCGAACCACGGTGATGACCTGACATTCCTCACATTCACAAGATGTCGTGTCAGAGGTGAAGGAAGGGTTTGTACTGGTACTGAGGTGAGGATTGAACCCGGGACCTCTAGATCTGTATCCTGTTCCATTAGGTTGTTTCCTGTGATCTACACTATATATATGAGGATTGAACCTGGAACCTCTAGATCTGTAGCCTGTTCTGTTAAGTTGTTTTCTGTGATCTACACTTATATATGAGGATTGAACTCGGGACCTCTAGATCTGTATCCTGTTCCGTTAAGTTGTTTTCTGTGATCTAGGGATTGAACTCGGGACCTCTAGATCTGTTGCCTGTTCCGTTAAGTTGTTTTCTGTGATCTACACGCAATTCGTGGATCGATGCGAAGGATATAGAGGTGGGTGAGGGTATGTTCACCCCTCCATCCCGAGCATATAAAGCGACCGGGAGGTAGGGAGACGCATCTCATTCGAA
The DNA here is from genome assembly GCA_039000515.1 of Timema cristinae. Classification (NCBI taxonomy): domain Eukaryota; kingdom Metazoa; phylum Arthropoda; class Insecta; order Phasmatodea; family Timematidae; genus Timema; species Timema cristinae. The sequence continues at coordinate 57,986,461 of JBCFYV010000001.1, forward strand.
ATGTTTAGACGGTTGGGTTATCGTCTGGAGGACATGAGTGAAATTAAGATCTCAGACAACAGCTTGGAATACTACATCGCGAGAGCCGAGAAGGGTTACAGCGAGTGTTGCGACTCTTCGGTGCACTGGCTCGGATGCCATAATCCGGGAATGTACGAGGCGAGTCAGTCCGACGAGAACTGTTCAACATCATGTGCCGTCTACAAGCTGAAGGAAGGGGACGAGCCACAAATTCTCAGCGAAGACGCTCCCCTGCTCGACGAAGACGCTTTGTGCATCGATCTGGATCGGATCGAGCGGGAGGAACTCGACAGCGTCAAAAGCATCTCTGAACTCGAAAAGTATCGGGCCTACAACGTTCGTCGCCTGGAAGGAGACGAAGAGATCAACGAGCCGGAGGACGAGCCGAACATCGTGACGCTGGACTATGTGGGTAAAGTGCGTCTTCCAGGTAAAAACTTTGGTGCGAGATACAGAAGTCGGTTTAATGCGTCGCAACGCAAACTGATCTATCTAGGCGACGACAAATACAAACTTTTCAAGTGGTGAAAGACTATACGTATGTGTAGGTTGAAAAGACTAAGACTTTGAGAGAGAGAGAGAGAGAGAATATTGTACTGAATATATATATGTATCAATGTAATATTAAGAATATACTAGGTTTAAAAAAACTGTACTATTTATTTAGGGAGGGAGAATAATACTTGTCATATCCTTAATTCCCAATCTTTGCTAGGACTGACCATCAGGGTTTGAGAGAGAGAGAATATACTTGTCATATCTCAGGTACATAAGCTGCCCTCCCAAACCCTACTACATCACGATGATGGAAGAGAGAGAGAGGGATAAGCCTTAAAAAATAGTCTCCCCCCCTCCATCCCTCACCCAGGTGCTCCATCAACCCTCCTCCATACCGAAAAGACTAAGACTTTGAGAGAGTGAGAATTTTGTACTGAATATATGTATCAATGTAATATTTAACCTTAATTCCCAGGACCGAGGATTGAAGTCATACCATCAGGGTGTTTTGGCAATCATCTTGAGCAGGACTTGGGATTGCAAACATACAGAAGATAATTAACCTTAATTCCTAATCTTTTGTCAGGGAGAGAGAGCGAGGGATTGAAAGACTATATGTATGCGTATGTTGATAGGCTAAGACTATGCATGAAAGAATCTTTGAGAGAGAGAGATAATTTTGTACTGAATATTAAGAATATACTAGGTGAATAATATTTGTCATATCCTTAATTCCCAATCTTTGCTAGGACTGACCGTCAGGGTTTGAGGAAGAATATACTTATCATACCCCCAGGTCCATGAGCTGCCCTCCTGCACTATCAACATAACATACAGACACTATCAACACAACATACATACACTATCAACACAACATACATACACTATCATCACAACATACAGACACTATCAACACAACATACATACTCTATCAAAACAACATACAGACACTATCAACACAACATACAAGCACTATCAACATAACATACAGACACTATCAACATAACATACAGGCACTATCAACACTACATACATACACTATCAACATAACATACATACACTATCAACATTACATACAGACACTATCAACACAACATACAGACACTATCAACACAACATACATACACTATCAATATTACATACATACACTATCAACATAACATACAGATACTATCAACACAAACATGCAGACACTATCAACACAACATGCAGACACTATCAACACAACATACATACACTATCAAAACAACATACAGACACTATCAACACAACATAACATACACTATCAACACAACATACAGACACTATCAACACAATATACATACACTATCAACATAACATACACTATCAACATAACATACACTATCAACACAACATACAGGCACTATCAACACAACATACAGACACTATCAACACAACATACAGACACTATCAACACAACATATATACACTATCAACATAACATACATACACTATCAACACAACATACAGGCACTATCAACACAACATACAGACACTATCAACACAACATACATACACTATCAACACCACATACATACACATACACTATCAAGACCACATACATACACATACACTATCAACACCACATACAGACACTATCAACATAACATACAGACACGATCAACACAACATATAGCTACTATCAACACTACATACAGACACTATCAACTCAACATATAGCTACTATCAACACAACATACATACACTATCAACATAACATACATACACTATCAACACAACATACAGACACAACTTAGATTGGAGGTATAGTGTAAGGCGCCACTAGACTGCCGATGAATGGTTTTCAACTTTCTTTTCACGTGAATGCGGGTATTCTTCCTAAGAGGGATTCTAACCTCAACCTCCCAGTCCCATGAACAAGCATACTACCCTCGGATGGGTGTACTGAAGGTGAATTTTCCAAAATGGTTTTCACGTGAATGCGGGTATAGCAGGGATTCTAACCCCAACCTCCGAATGTAGAGGGTCTTTCGTGAAATATTTAGTTTGATATAGTTCTATGTTTATTTAAGGTAATTAATGCTCGAACTTTGCTGTACTAAGCTAATAAATGACTGAACTAAGGTAATTAAGCTGTCTGTTACCAGCATTTCTAAACTGGATTATGTTAACTGTAACAATTCAATGATTATTGACTTAGATTAAGTACGGCTATCCTAACACGCATACACACATACACACATACAAATACACATATACACACATGCTCACATACACACATACACACATACACATGCACACATACACATTCAAGATAGAGATAGGGTGTAACTATTCACAATTAACCTGAAAACAATTCAATGATTATTGACTTAGATTAAGTACGGTTATCCTAACACACATACACACATACACACATACACACACACACACATACACACATACCCACACACATACACATTCAAGATAGAGATAGGGTGTAACTATTCACATTTAACCTGAAATCAATTCAATGATTATTGACTTAGATTAAGTACGGTTATCCTAACACACATACACACACACATACACATACACACACACAAACACACATACACACATACCCACATACACACATGCACACATACACATTCAAGATAGAGATAGGGTGTAACTATTCACATTTAACCTGAAAACAATTCAATGATTATTGACTTAGATTAAGTACGGTTATCCTAACACACACATACACACATACACACACACACATACACATTCAAGATAGAGATAGGCTGTAATTATTCACATTTAACCTGAAATCATTTCAATGATTATTGACTTAGATTAAGTACGACTATCCTAACACGCATACACACATACGAGGATTGAAGTCAGACCATCAGGATGTTTGGCAATCATCTTAAGCAGGACTAAGGATTGTGAAGTCCAATTCTTCAAAAACTATTCACATTTAACTTGAAAACAATTCAATGATTAAGTTCAGCACAATATGACGCTTTGTTGAAAGGAATTATACCGACACGTCCTCTCATGTCATACGGCTGGAGATTTCTCACAGTTACGGGATTTTTTATTCATGAATGACGATGACGTGGAGATCCAGGACGTACTGAAAGTGAATGCGGGTTCCTAATCCACGGTGCACTGGCAGGGGGTTCTAACCTTGCATACTACCCAGGATCCCAATCCATGATACATTTTACTACCATTTCGAGAATAGAATCCATCATTTAAAAAACTATTCACAACATACACCTACACCTACACATACACATACGCATACACATACACATACGCATACACACGAGGTGAATAATACTTGTCATATCCTTAATTCCCAATCTTGACCATCAGGGTTTGAGGAAGAATATACTTATCATATCTCACCCGCGTAGGAATTGGGAAGTGAACCCGCATTTGTGTGAAGGTAGAGTGGATTCGCCAGGCCGTGAGACAACCCTTGGGAATGAACCCGCATTTGCGTGGAGGTAGAGTGGATACTTCGAGACCCGACCCAGGCCGTGAGACAACCCTTGGGAATGAACCCGCATTTGCGTGGAGGTAGAGTGGATACTTCGTGACCCAACCCAGGCTGTGAGACAACCCTTGGGAATGAACCCGCATTTGCGTGGAGGTAGAGTGGATACTTCGAGACCCGACCCAGGCCGTGAGACAACCCTTGGGAATGAACCCGCATTTGCGTGGAGGTAGAGTGGATCCGCCAGGTCGTGAGACAACCCTTGGGAATGAACCCGCATTTGCGTGGAGGTAGAATGGATACTTCGAGACCCGACCCAGGCTGTGAGACAACCCTTGGGAATGAACCCGCATTTGCATGGAGGTAGAGTGGATACTTCGAGACCCACCCAGGCCGAGAGACAACCCTTGGGAATGAACCCGCATTTGCGTGGAGGTAGAGTGGATACTTCGAGACCCGACCCAGGCCGTGAGACAACCCTTGGGAATGAACCCGCATTTGCGTGGAGGTAGGCTCCCCTCCCCTCGCGCCCCACCCCCTCTCAGCCTCTGGGCTTCAACCCACCACCCCCACAAAACATTGTGTCCTCGAATCCCGCACCAAAAAAATATTGTCCCCCTCCACCCCTCACCTCTCCTCCCTCACATCGAGGCTCCAACCCTCCCATCCTCCCCCCACACTCCCCCGTCCAACATGCCTATCGTGTCATCTCAGGAACTATAAAATCGTGATAAATGGTGTCCTCGTATTCTCACTTCTTACCTACTCATGGGAATTATAGGAGCCATTGGACTTCAGAGGGACAGCCATGGGAATTATAGGAGCCTTGTGACTTCAGAGGGTACAGCCATGGGGTTATAGGAGTCTTGTGACTTCAGAGGTACAGCCTGGGAATTATAGACCTTTGACTTCAGAGTTACAGCCATGGGAATTATAGGAGCCTTGTGACTTCAGAGGTACAACCATGGGAATTATAGGAGCCTTGTGACTTCAGAGGGTACAACCATGGGAATTATAGGAGCCTTGTGACTTCAGAGGGTACAACCATGGAATTATAGGACCCCTTGTGACTTCAGAGGTACAACCATGGAATTATATGGAGCCTTGTGACTTCAGAGGGTACAGCCATGGAATTATAGAGCCTTGTGACTCAGAGGGTACAACCATGGAATAATAGAAGCCTTGTGTGACTTAAGAGGGTAACAGCCATAGAATTATAGAGCCTATGTGACTATCAGTAGGGTAAAGCCATGGGAATTATAGTAGCCTTGTGACTTCAGAGGGTACAGCCATGAGAATTATAGGAACCTTGTGACTTCAGAGGGTACAGCCACGGGGTTATAGGAGCCTTGTGACTTCAGAGGGTAAAACCATGGGAATATATAGGAGCCTTGTGACTTCAGAGGGTACAACCATGGGAATTATAGGAGCCTTGTGAGTTCAGAGGGTACAAGCCATGGGAATTATAGGAGCCTTGTGACTTCAGAGGGTACAGCCATGGGAATTATAGGAGCCTTGTGACTTCAGAGGGTACAAGCCATGGGAATTATAGGAGCCTTGTGACTTCAGAGGGTACAGCCATGGGAATTATAGAAGCCTTGTGACTTCAGAGGGTACAGCCACGGGTTTATAGGAGCCTTGTGACTTCAGAGGTAACAGCCAGGGGATTAATAGGAGCCTTGTGACTTCAGAGGGTACAGCCACGGGTTTATAGGAGCCTTGTGACTTCAGAGGGTACAGCCACGGGAGTTATAAGAGCCTTGTGACTTCAGAGGGTACAGCCACGGGATTATAAGAGCCTTGTGACTTCAGAGGGTACAGCCATGGGAGTTATAGGAGCTTGTGACTTTAGAGGGTAAAGCCAGGAGTATAGAAGCCTTGTAACTTCAGAGGTACAGCCACGGGAGTTATAGGAGCCTTGTGACTTCAGAGCGTACACCACGGAGTTATAGAGCCTTGTGACTTCAGAGGGTACAGCCACATGGATTATACGAGCCTTGTGGCTTCAGAGGGTACAGCCACGTGGGTAATTGGAGCCTTGTGACCTCAGAGGGTACAGCCACGGGAGTTATAAGAGCCTTGTGACTTCAGAGGGTACAGCCACGGGAGTTATAGGAGCCTTGTGACTTCAGAGGGTACAGCCACGGGGGTTATAAAAGTCTTGTGACTTCAGAGGGTACAGCCACGGGAGTTATAGGAGCCTTGTGACTTCAGAGGGTACAGCCACGGGGATTATAAGAGCCTTGTGACTTCAGAGGGTACAGCCACGGGAGTTATAGAGCCTTTATTTCAGAGGGTACAGCCACGGGGTTATAAGACCCTTTAGACTTCAGAGGGTACAGCCAGGGATTATAGGAGCCTTGTGACTTCAGAGGGTACAGCCACGGGAGTTATAGGAGCCTTGTGATTTCAGAGGGTACAGCCACGGGAGTTATAAGAGCCATGTGACTTCAGAGGGTACAGCCACGGGAGTTATAGGAGCCTTGTGACTTCAGAGCATACAGCCACGGGAGTTATAAGAGCCTTGTGACTTCAGAGGGTACAGCCACGGGAGTTATAAGAGCCTTGTGACTTCAGAGGGTACAGCCATGGGAGTTATAGGAGCTTTGTGACTTTAGAGGGTAAAGCCACGGGAGTTATAGAAGCCTTGTAACTTCAGAGGGTACAGCCACGGGAGTTATAGGAGCCTTGTGACTTCAGAGCGTACAGCCACGGGAGTTATAAGAGCCTTGTGACTTCAGAGGGTACAGCCACAGGAGTTATACGAGCCTTGTGGCTTCAGAGGGTACAGCCACGTGGGTTATAGGAGCCTTGTGACCTCAGAGGGTACAGCCACGGGAGTTATAAGAGCCTTGTGACTTCAGAGGGTACAGCCACGGGAGTTATAGGAGCCTTGTGACTTCAGAGGGTACAGCCACGGGGTTATAAAAGTCTTGTGACTTCAGAGGGTACAGCCACGGGAGTTATAGGAGCCTTGTGACTTCAGAGGGTACAGCCACGGGATTATAAGAGCCTTGTGACTTCAGAGGGTACAGCCACGGGAGTTATAGGAGCCTTTATTTCAGAGGGTACAGCCACGGGGGTTATAAGACCCTTTAGACTTCAGAGGGTACAGCCACGGGGATTATAGGAGCCTTGTGACTTCAGAGGGTACAGCCACGGGAGTTATAGGAGCCTTGTGATTTCAGAGGGTACAGCCACGGGAGTTATAAGAGCCATGTGACTTCAGAGGGTACAGCCACGGGAGTTATAGGAGCCTTGTGACTTCAGAGCATACAGCCACGGGAGTTATAAGAGCCTTGTGACTTCAGAGGGTACAGCCACAGGAGTTTATACGAGCCTTGTGACTTCAGAGGGTACAGCCAGGGGTTATAGAGCCTTGTGACTTCAGAGTGTACAGCCACGGGGTTATAGAAGCCTTGTAACTTCAGAGGGTACAGCCACGGGAGTTATAGGAGCCTTGTGACTTCAGAGCGTACAGCCACGGGAGTTATAAGAACCTTGTGACTCAGAGGGTACAGCCACAGGAGTTATACGAGCCTTGTGCTTCAGAGGGTACAGCCACGTGGTTATAGGAGCCTTGTACCTCAGAGGGTACAGCCACGGGAGTTATAAGAGCCTTGTGACTTCAGAGGGTACAGCCACGGGAGTTATAGGAGCCTTGTGACTTCAGAGGGTACAGCCACGGGGGTTTATAAAAGTCTTATGTGACTTCAGAGGGTACAGCCACGGGAGTTATAGGAGCCTTGTGACTTCAGAGGGTACAGCCACGGGGATTATAAGGAGCCTTGTGACTTCAGAGGGTACAGCCACGGGAGTTATAGGAGCCTTTATTTCAGAGGGTACAGCCACGGGGGTTATAAGACCCTTTAGACTTCAGAGGGTACAGCCACGGGGATTATAGGAGCCTTGTGACTTCAGAGGGTACAGCCACGGGAGTTTATAGGAGCCTTGTGATTTCAGAGGGTACAGCCACGGGAGTTATAAGAGCCATGTGACTTCAGAGGGTACAGCCACGGGAGTTATAGGAGCCTTGTGACTTCAGAGCATACAGCCACGGGAGTTATAAGAGCCTTGTGACTTCAGAGGGTACAGCCACAGGAGTTATACGAGCCTTGTGACTTCAGAGGGTACAGCCACGTGGGTTATAAGAGCCTTGTGACCTCAGAGTGTACAGGCCACGGGGGTTATAAGAGCCTTGTGACTTCAGAGGGTACAGCCACGGGAGTTATATAGGAGCCTTGTGACTTCAGAGAGGGTACTGCCACGTGGGTTATAGGAACCTTGTGACCTCAGAGTGTACAGCCACGGGTGTTATAAGAGCCTTGTGACTTCAGAGGGTACAACCACGGTAGTTATAGGAGCCTTGTAACTTCAGAGGGTACAGCCATGGGGATTATAAGAGCCTTGTGACTTCAGAGGGTACAGCCACGGGAGTTATAAGAGCCTTGTGACTTCATAGGGTACAGCCACGGGGATTTTAAGAGCCTTATGTCTTCAGAGGGTACAGCCACAGGAGTTATAAGAGCCTTGTGACTTCAGAGGGTGCAGCCATGGGAGTTATAGGAGCCTTGTGACTTCAGAGGGTACAGCCACAGGGATTATAAGAGCCTTGTGACTTCAGAGGGTACAGCCACGGGAGTTATATGAGCCTTGTGACTTCAGAGGGTACAGCCACGGGGGTTATAGGAGCCTTGTGACTTCAGAGGGTACAGCCATGGGGTTATAGGAGCCTTGTGACTTCAGAGGGTACAGCCACGGGAGTTATAGGAGCCTTGTGACTTCAGAGGGTACAGCCACGTAGATTATAAGAGCCTTGTGACTTCAGAGGGTACAGCCACGGGGGTTATAGGAGCTATAGGAGCCCTGTGACGCTGTGTTTGTCCCAAATGGGGTTGCCAGGATTTTCGGCGTTTGGTTCATCGGTTGGGCTTTTGTGTGTCACAGAAAAAAGTCTCTGAATTAAATGCTCGATGCTAGATAGTCCCTTGCGGGATGGATACGTCACATTCCAGCTTAAACATTACGGCCATCTTGAAAGAAAATGGAAGCAATGGTACACTACGTTTTAGTCCATCCAGTAGGGATGTGAAAAAAATATCGATACCTTACTAATGTCGATATTTTCCTTTCGGTACTAGTATTTTCTACTCGATACTTTTGTCCTGATAGTTTTACTGATATTAGTATTCAAACTCCAGTATCGGATCGGTATTGAAAGAAACAACCATTTGTTTTCTTCACTCATGCAGGGAATAGATCTTTACTAGGGCGGACTGTGGAGGGAGAACAAATGACACTGTTTCAATTCTCACTCATTTTCTGCAACTCTAGCATTCATTCTCTTTTAGCTCATCATAATTCATAGCTTTTCTATCCTTTTTGTTTATCAGTACATCCTCATGCCTGACCGGTCGACGGGGAAAATGGTGACAAGTCTACTACTCCTTCCTTTATCAATGAGCACGATCATCTCAAACTAAACAAAATAAGCTTTAGTAGAACTCAATTAACTCGAGTCAAATAAACGGTGCCCCAAGCAGACAAAACAGAAAAGTTTATGTGCGTTTTGATACCGATACTACTGTCATCAATATTTCTCTTTCGATATCTTATCCCTACCGTTCAGGGCTCTAGCTCCTTAACTATGAGAAACAATAATAATATCAATAATGTAAATTCGTTGCCTAAAGATAATCGAGGTATCATGATCGTATTATAAAACACATCCCGTACGAAGAACGGGTAGTTTGATAGCATATTACCGCATGCTCAGACTGTCAGGATGAGTAAGTCCAGTTTTCGCTTGATCTTTCAGACCGCAATCCCCTAAGCAAGACCTGCATGATGTTGACTAGATATTCCATAGAATATAACAAAACCTCTTACTGTTGTTCCAGGTGTTGTTCTTGAGAAACGCTGAGCTCAGAGATCCTCAGCCTCTCAAACCGGACCAATTGCTAGAACAGTTCCTGTCCTGGATCGAACCAGTGATACCTACGGATTGGGACAGAGAGTGCCAACTTAACAACACAGACATTACTCGATAGAGGGCAGAGGCTTGGAGTAAAGTGTACTTAATAAATCACAGATGAATAAATAATAATCAAAATAGAAAATTAGTAACGACCCCAGTATGATAACACTTATAAAATTGTGCTTAAATGCAGCTTAATGTCAGATATTTAGATTAAAATAACGCAGCAAAACCTCAAGCCTATATACCTACTATTATTTAAAGTGAATCTAGGAAACAAAATATATTTATTTATATTGTATATTAGATACTAAGCCAAAATAAAAAAATAAGCCTGTTCTTGACACCAATTTCTCTATTTGCAATCTAATCTATCATTTATTTAATTAATCTGTGACATTAGGAACCCTAAAGTTTATTGTTGCACTTATAAATGTATGTGGTCTGTCCCTATCTTGAGCTAGTTATATCCAGTCCACCTCATTACACCCTATCCCTATCTTGAGCTAGTTCTATCCAGTCCACCTCATTACACCCTATCCCTATCTTAAGCTAGTTCTATCCAGTCCACCTCATTACACCCTATCCCTATCTTGAGATAGTTCTATCCAGTCCACCTCATTACACCCTATCCCTATCTTGAGATAGTTCTATCCAGTCCACCTCACTAAACCCTATCTCCCTCAGGTCATCTAAGTCTTCTCAATGGTCTCTTTCTATTAACTTTGCCAGTCAATAGCGTTAACGTGGTTCTAGTTTCTTCCACTAGCGCTGCATGTCTGAGCACCCTAACCATGGCTGGTGATGAGTACAAGGTATACTCTAAAGCTAATGTAACCTTCAATCTCCATAATCTTCACTCTAATTTGGACCAAATAGTTTCCTATGTATTTTGTTTTCCAGCGCCCTGAGCTTGCTCTTGTCATCTAAAGTCCAACATCATGTTTTAAAACCATAAATAACTACAGGTAAGGCTGTTGTTTGTACTTTCCAAGTTTTACAATTTTTAGCAACAAGCAAAATGTTCAACACTTACTGGACGAGTAATAGCATAGGTATCTCGACTGTATTATTTTCCTAATTTCTACTCTAATATCATTACTATTGATTAAAATAATGTTCCTAAATATTTGAACTCATTAAACCCACCAAATGTTATGTTATCCGTGATAATCTCGAAATTACTGTCTTCAATCTGTGATATTTATCCTAAATCTTAGCAGCGTTCACTTATAAAACTATTTTGCTGTTGGGCTTTAATAAAATGTCTGCACTTTGAAGTGTCCCCCTGAAAGAGCGAATGCCCCAAATTGCGGTGGAATCTGTTGCGTCATCATTGATATTGTTTACGTGTCTCACGTTTGGACACTAATCTGAAACAATACGCTTCTTACGGACTTGTTAAATTAAAAATGTCCTAGCTTCTTTGTGTAGGTGTTAACGTTGTCATTATTATGGTTGGATTCTCATAGTTCTGATTAACTTAGCCTTTGCTACTTTTGATGAATTGGTGAGTTTTTGACATAATTGTATATCTAAATACACACAGTTTAAGATTTTCGTGGTCCACCATTACAATTTTTGGAACGACAGTTAATAAGTTCATCTCGTTTAACAACCCTCCAGCTTTCTTAATTCTTTCACATTTCCAATGAACTTAAAAACACATCCATCTATCTCCAGATCTATCGAAAACTGTGTGTAGTTTATTTTAGTTTTACATCTTGGAGTGATAAAATCTAACTGTATGTCTGTTCAGCTTAACATATCCCGGCTACCACATCCGTCTACTTCTGGATTTTCAGAGCAACTGTTTAATTACATCTCACTTCTTAAAGAACAACCTAACAACTGGTGGAGGACTAGGGATGGGCTGTGAAATCACAACCTGCTCCTTTGTCACTGCTCCTCTGACGTCACATTCACAACCTGTTCCTGACAGACGAAAGGAGCTGTTCCTTTTTGTCACTGATCCACGGATCAAATACGCGCTGTAAACAGGTCCGGAATAACCTTGATCCTTTATGCTCCGGAGATATTTTGGAGCAGTCGTACAGTTGAGAGGAAGTGGATATTTTGTGTTCTTGTAACAGCGCTGAGATCAGGATCTAAGGGATCCACTTGGCGATTAAATTATTTAAGGCAAGGGTCAGTAACCTACGGTCCACTGACTGATCTTATCTATCCCACAAAATATTTAGCAAACAAACAATGTGTTCAAAAATGGATTTAATAACTAATTATACATGGGAAATGTAAAATTGAACTTTTTTTTGTTCTACTTTATTTGCTTTACTTTTTTTCAAACTAGTCAAACATTTTTTTTAAACTCATATGGCCCACGATAGCAAAAAATTGCCAACTTTTGAGCTCTGACTTCACTCTCGCACTAGATTGGACTGCCGATTACAGGGAGATTAAGGTTCGATTCTGGTTGGGTGTACTGAGGGTAATTTTTCCTAAACGTTTTCAACTCTCATTCCAAACAAATGTGGGTGCACTTCCTCTAAAATCATTCATCTTCATCCCTAACCCTCTGTCGTAATTAGCATAAATGCGTACAACCTGAGCGGGCTGTAGACGCAGTGCCAGAAAAAACTAGGCTGGTAGTAGGTATGAATATAGTGACTGTGACAAAAGGGAACAGTTTTTACCATCCCTACGGTGGACACGCGGCTATTCTGTGGGTCGGCTTGTGTAAACCCTGTTTCCACATATTATGTCGACCATGACAAAACTATTCTTTTCATCCACCAATTGAGAATGCACGGAAGGCGCTCAAAGAGCAAAGTGGGTGGAGCCAACACCACCTGCGGCCTGCAGGTATTCATGAGAGTGACTCACACACGGAGGTGAAAAAAGATCTGGTTATGAATCTTCAACAAGCACAAAATACAAGAATTGAGATACTTCTTTATAAGCAGTGGCGGCTCGTGTATAGGCACCGCGAAACTGCAGCACCCCCTATTTCCACTTGATATTATCGATAACATTTAATATAATGAGTCCTTTTTTCTTTAATTCTTTATTTATTTTTATAGTACAATATATATTCCTTAAGCTTAATGTCAGTACTTCAGTAGCCATCCCCCAGTTTATGAAAAAGATACAAAAATCTTTGTATGGAAGTGTGCACCTCACAGTGATAGCGACGTTGTGTTTCAAACACGCATGCGCATGCGCACATAGGAGGGTGGGGAGAAAGGCGGGACTGCCAGGTAGAGAGAGAACTGTTGCTCTCGCAGTGCCGGCTTTGGCGTGATGGTGGGAGGAAGGTATTTTTACTCAGCGTGTGTTGTGCTTAAAAACCGTATACCATAATCTTGAATGTGATAAAGTGTAGAAGAGTGTAGAATTAGATTATTATTCTGCTTCCAGCTATTCTATTTGATTTTTTTTTCTGTTCTATTATTTAACAGAAAACTTTAACCATGGCCTTGCATCCCCAATAAATAAGTACTGTGACTGTAAGTGAACTTCAACACCTTAAGTTTTCACAGCTATCTCGTCATGAGAAAGTTACAGTTAAGAAAAGAGGTTGTTCAACGCCTGATAGGGAGCTTTAATTTTGAATGGTACCAACGGAAAAGTTAGCTTTGCGGCTGTCATCCAGAGATCAATGAGAAAATTATTGAACTTTTTGCGCAAATTAAAACAAGAATAATGGATTTCATTTTTAAATGAATAGACCAAGCTTGAACTGTAACAATTTAAGTTAAAGTAAGTAAAAAAGGTTGGTTTTTTTTGTTAAGATTTTATCAAGTTCCTGAATAAATTTTCTTTTTATACATGTTTTTTTCCTTCTACACAATTTTAAAACAAAGGCTAAAATTTTTCTGTAGCAGCACCCCCACTAATTTTAGCTACGAGCCGCCACTGTTTATAAGATGAATAAAAATACTAAAATCAGAAATTTTAATATTATTTACGTTTGAGTGTTAGTTTTTGATATAAAAGGGGTGGACAAAACTATATAATTTCAACTTGTTGCGACAGATTCTTTACTGTTACCTACAACTCTAAATAATCTGCGTATCCTAATATCTCGTTGTGTCATTTAGTGGCAAACCCTCCCTGCTATTTGGCACTATCCTGATACAATATAAACATCATCAACTGCTTCCAGACTGTGGCAGAGTCAGCTTAGTAACTTCCTCTATTCCACTATTTGTCCTTCTTAATTTGCTTACATTCTTCTCCTCACACTTACACACACTGCTCCTTCCATCTTTTCCCACATACCTTACAGTACATCCTTTCTTTGGAGGCTCTTTCCATGATCCGATATATCATATTATAAGATGAGGGGATTGTGATAGTGAGTTTGAGGGCGATAGTGAGTATAAGGGTAAGATTATGAGGGAGATAGTAAATGAGGGTGATAATGATTATGAGGGTGTGGAAACCAACCAACCCCTGGTGATCTTTGGAGTAATTCCTCTTTATGGAAAGATACCCAAGGTACGAGCCGGGAATTGAACCTGGAACCCCTAGACTCGTAGCCATGTGCACTGACCACTACACCATGGGGCCGGCTATTAATCCAAGTAGTAAGTATACATATAACTTGGACGGGTAGTAAGACGTGGTTCGTAGAACAACCATATAAATATGTTTATTTCCGTATAACATGTGACAAGTGTGTATTAAGAGACAACGTGACTGCTATAAACAAGTTTAGTCCTCCACAACTCCTCACGTATCGGCTGAGCTAGCGGGTACTAGCAGGGTCCTGATCCTTGACACAAACAGGATCACGTTCACCAAGGCCGACGATTCTGACGCTCTCCTGCCACAACCTGCTGGCCAGCTCAGGGTCCTTCGACCTGAGAGACGAGCTGGCCTTTCTGCAGTTACTGCCAACAAAACAAACCTTTTTGAATTGACACACCTCTTCTTATATCTTTATTTTGTTTCCGACATCTTGGCTTAATAGGTAGCGTATCAACCTACTAATCCAAGGGTCTGAGGTTTGATTCTCGGCAGGGCCGAAAAATGTATCGTTGGTGAAGTATGGGTTTCCCATTTAAAAGTTTTAAATTGAAAGCCAGAGGCTAGGTGTTGTCTGTCCTAGATTTAAGTTAGTTTGTAAGTCGTGTATTGATATAATTAATCTGTCCAGAAAGTGTAGTTAAAGACCTGGTTTTTTAATTGTTTTTATAATTTAATATATTTTTATTTAATTAATATATTTAATATAATTTTATGAATGTAAGGTTCATCTAATCAAGTTTGATGGTGACGGGAAGATCGGGGTTCGAGTCCTATTGATTTCACTCTCCCTTAATGCGGGTACATTTTCTCCAAACTATATCATTCTCACTCCTACCCCCAGAAGCGTGTTTGGAAATGTTTATAACCCGGTCAGGTATGACGTCATAGTAAAACAACAAAATATATTGTTCAAGAAAATTGAGAATGATTTGAACTGTGAATGTTGAGGCTACAAGATTGTTACACTTGTTACTAATCAATACTTTATTCCTCAAATTCAAACAAAACTGTTCAAATTACTAAAAACAACAGGCATCAGTCGAATCTTGTAATGGAAAGAGGGAGAAGGGATCGGAGTTCGATCCCAAGCTAGGTTTACTGAGGTGTTGTTACCAGAATAGTTTGTCGCTCTTCCGGCCCGTCCTCATCTTACCCCATCTGTTTAAATATGGATGCATGATTAGTTTATTATTTTTAAAGTGATTTTAACTTTTTAAGCAGTATTATAAGGTATGAGTGTGCGAAGCTTGAAAACTTCAAAGTTTAAATCGAAAGTCAAATCTTCTTTTCTGATAAACCCGTTTACCTAAGAACCTTCGAAGCTAGAATAAAACTGGGATACATCAGAAACGTATTAGAAATATCTCACTAAATGCTACGTTTCCTCGTGTGATCGTTTCTAGAACAGTATTTTAACACCAACTAGCGATTAAATGACATCGATCACGTGACCAAAGCGTAGACAAATTCTGGAATGTTAGAATAAATATTAGAGGATGTTTGGTTTTTCCCTCCCACCTTTTTTTTTACCTGCATTTAATGAATAATATTAAAAGTAGTATGCTGTGACGACGAACAAAACTTTCCTTCGACTTTTCTTCATATGTTTTAAGCTTTACTTTGACTTCGCTTCACAATTAAAAAGTGACCATCACACACTCTAATTAAAAAGTAATACAGTAGAACTTTTTAATTCGAAGCCCAAGAGACATGTAAAAAAAATTCAAAATATCCTAGATTCAAACTAACCAGTTTTGTGAGTATGTATGCAGCTGCACTATAAGTCTATAACATCAAAATATGCTAGGTATAAGCACACACATGTATATATGCTAAATAAAACACACCTATACAATACTTAATCATTGATAGTGCAACACGCTGGGCCTCACGTGATCACATCGTCACACATAAGCGATGACAGCCGAGTCAACACATCCCCTATTATAGGAAATTTTATTTGACATTCTTAGCATGTGGGGTGATTTAATAAAGATTGTTGAGTTAGGTTTGAAATGAGTACAAACTCTGTATTTGTTGTATTCCGTGTGTTTGAGAGTGTGTGAGTGTGGAATAGCTCGCACCTGTAATAGTGACCACTCTCGTTCGACACCTCCTCGTCTAGAGCACAGTGTAGTGTGGTCTGTGAACCCTGCTCTTCGGTCTTGGAAGTGAAGTATTTGAAGAGCCATCTTGCTCCCCGGAAGAAAGAGACGTTCAGATGCCGGCTGATGTTAGTGTCTATTATCCCCGGGTGAACAGCGTATGTTGTCACGCCTGTACCTGGAATAACATGTTCAAACACACAATTACTGTTATATCTCCATTTTAAAACTCTGTGTACACACGGTACATGGCATCAGTCTAGCAACAAATAGTATTACCTGTGGTACGTGCTTTGAATCTTAATCAGGTTCATGTGTACTGTCAATTTTGTTCATATCCTATTTTCACACTAATTTGAGTGCACTACTTATAAAATAGCCTTCCTCATCCCTATTCTTTAAATCAATGTTAAAAGTAATACTTTTTTAAAAGCTTGATTTGAAGTAGTCGTAAAGAAACCTCTCACTCACCTAGCTAAATATATAAATATTGATTTATAATTTATATTTAAAATATCTCAATAAATATGGCATATATAATAATTATATTAGGGCACTGTTTTTTGAATCACACCAAGCAGAATAAATTAATAACTATAAGTATATTCATTTTTCCCTGTAGACAGTGGTTTGACAAAGACCGGCTTTTCTCAGGACCTCTGAGATAAATAGGTGTCATATAGGACACAGTGTAGTGAGCTGTTAGTGAATGTAGGGCCAGTGACACAGTGTAGTGAGCTGTTAGTGAATGTAGGGATAGTGACACAGTGTAGTGAGCTGTTAGTGAATGTAGGGCCAGTGACACAGTGTAGTGAGCTGTTAGTGAATGTAGGGATAGTGACACAGTGTAGTGAGCTGTTAGTGAATGTAGGGATAGTGACACAGTGTAGTGAGTTGTTAGTGAATGTAGGGCCAGTGACACAGTGTAGTGAGCTGTTAGTGAATGTAGGGATAGTGACACAGTGTAGTGAGCTGTTAGTGAATGTAGGGATAGTGACACAGTGTAGTGAGCTGTTAGTGAATGTAGGGCCAGTGACACAGTGCAGTGAGCTGTTAGTGAATGTAGGCCCAGTGACACAGTGTAGTGAGCTGTTAGTGAATGTAAGGCCAGTGACACAGTGTAGTGAGCTGTTAGTGAATGTAGGGCCAGTGACACAGTGTAGTGAGCTGTTAGTGAATGTAGGGATAGTGACACAGTGTAGTGAGCTGTTAGTGAATGTAGGGATAGTGACACAGTGTAGTGAGCTGTTAGTGAATGTAGGGATAGTGACACAGTGTAGTGAGCTGTTAGTGAATGTAGGGCCAGTGACACAGTGTAGTGAGCTGTTAGTGAATGTAGGGATAGTGACACAGTGTAGTGAGCTGTTAGTGAATGTAGGGCCAGTGACAGAGTGTAGTGATCTGTTAGTGATCCCACAGAGAAGAGAAACAAATTAACTGGTTGTTGATCCTGATCATTCACACAAATACAGAACAAAATGTGGCTCTCAACTGTTAAAAATATATCTCGTTTTTAGAAAATAGGAGTAGTTAGAGATATCATAAATAATAAGGTTAAAGCTATAATATTTTTATCACCAAGTCTTACCACCCATTTGAGTTAAAATCCTATGTACTAATTACGCTAATGTGTTATGAATTATGTAGGTTGATTTAAGAGATAATTAACTATAATTTGTGTGTAGTGAAAGTGGAAAGCAATTTTAGGGGAAAATTGCCAACTAGGTCTCTAGCCCCGATATTTCCGTCATCGGGAGTCCAGTAATATTATAACAAACTTGTGATAAGTAACAGCTAAAGAAACCAATTATGATTCAATTTGATATTAATTAAGTATAATTTTAAATAACTATGCATTAAAAGGGGGTTGAATGTTTGGATGTGAGACTATAGTTACAAAATACCCTGTAAATTATGTGTTTACATGGTTCACAACTGTTCACCTGATGTTGACCACCAAAGTAAAACCATGCAAGGTTAACTTACCTGTCAGGTTAAGCTAAAGGTATGCAGAGCTCATGTTTGAAACAGTGGCGCAGGAACGGGAGTTATGGGGGTAACATTTACCCACCCTCAAAATAGAAGGGGTAAATAGTATAAATTTTACCCCCTCCCTCACAAAAAAAAAGATAGTAAAACATCTAAATACTGTAAAGATTTTGTTAAAGCAAGATACAAAGTTCACATCAAGTTAACATGGTAAAAATAAAATGTGCTTGGAGCACATACTTTTTGAAAATTCTTATAATGATACCAGCTACATCAGATACTGCAGAAAGAAGTTTTTCAATGCTTGGACGCATAAAAAACTATCTTCGCTCCACGATGAGGCAACGTAGACTAAATCACCTGTGTATGCTGAATGCACACCCTGAGAGGTTCAACAAACTTGAAAATTGCAAAACTAGTTAGTAGTTCTATAGCTGGTAATGAATATAGGGCAAAAGTTTATGAAAACCTACTTTAATTTTCAGTGTTTCATAAATTTTAGCTTTCCAATTCAAGACATGAAATAGTTGACGTAGCAAGATGTTAGATTTGAGGACATAGACAAGGAAAATGTGGATCAATTGTTCCAATCCCACTCAACAGAACTCACCAATGAAGATCTTCTAGAAATGAAGAACGGCATAAAGGATGAAGAGGAAGAGCCCAATGTTGTTGAGCCTATCAAACAACTTTCATCAAAACCATTTGCTGATTTTTAAGCATATTTATAGGGCATTAGAATCATTGAAGAGGATGATCCTAACATGGATAGAAGTACCTAAGTTGCAAGAGAGAAGTTCAGAGTTATTTGGCTTGCTACAAAGAACTCTATGGAGAGAGGAAGAATGCTGCCCACCAGCTGAGTCTTGACAATTTCATCAAAAAAGTTGGAAATGGTCAGTCTAACAACTCAGGGCCTTCAAGAGAGCAAGAGCCTACCATCCCAGGGCAGTCAAATTTGCAAGAGCCTACTGTCCAAGGGCCTTCAAGAGAGCAAGAGCTTACTATACCAGGGCCTTCAAGAGAGCAAGAGCCTACCATCCGAGGGCAGTCAAGAGTGCAAGAGCCTACTGTCCAAGGGCCTTCAAGAGAGCAAGAACCTACCATCCCAGGGCAGTCAAGAGTGCAAGAGCCTACTGTCCAAGGGCCTTCAAGAGAGCAAGAGCCTACCATCCCAGGGCAGGCAAGAGTGCAAGAGCCTACTGTCCAAGGGCCTTCAAGAGAGCAAGAACCTACCATCCCAGGGCAGTCAAGAGTTCAAGAGCCTACTGTCCAAGGGCCTTCAAGAGAGCAAGAGCTTACTATACCAGGGCCTTCAAGAGTGCAAGAGCCTACCATCCCAGGGCAGTCAAGAGTTCAAGAGCCTACTGTCCAAGGGCCTTCAAGAGAGCAAGAGCCTACCATCCAGGGCAGTCAAGAGTGCAAGAGCCTACCATCCCAGGGCAGTCAAGAGTGCAAGAGCCTACTGTCCAAGGGCCTTCAAGAGAGCAAGAGCTTACTATACCAGGGCCTTCAAGAGAGCAAGAGCCTACCATCCCAGGGCAGTCAAGAGTGCAAGAGCCTACTGTCCAAGGGCCTTCAAGAGAGCAAGAGCCTACCATCCCAGGGCAGTCAATAGTGCAAGAGCCTACTGTCCAAGGGCCTTCAAGAGAGCAAGAGCTTACTATACCAGGGCCTTCAAGAGTGCAAGAGCCTACCATCCCAGGGCAGTCAAAAGTGCAAGAGCCTACTGTCCAAGGGCCTTCAAGAGAGCAAGAGCCTACCATCCCAGGGCAGTCAAGAGTGCAAGAGCCTACTGTCCAAGGGCCTTCAAGAGAGCAAGAGCTTACTATACCAGGGCCTTCAAGAGTGCAAGAGCCTACCATCCCAGGGCAGTCAAGAGTGCAAGAGCCTACTGTCCAAGGGCAGTCAAGAGTGCAAGAGCCTACTGTCCAAGGGCCTTCAAGAAAGCAATAGCTTGCTATACCAGGCCCATCAAGAAGACAAGAGTTTGCTATACCAGGGCCTTCAAGAGAGCAATAGCTTGCTATACCAGGCCCATCAAGAAGACAAGAGTTTGCTATACCAGGGCCTTCAAGAGAGCAATAGCTTGCTATACCAGGCCCATCAAGAAGACAAGAGTTTGCTATACCAGGTCATTCAAGAGATCAATAGCTTGCTATACCAGGGCCTTCAAGAGAGCAATAGCTTGCTATACCAGGCCCATCAAGAAGACAAGAGTTTGCTATACCAGGGCCTTCAAGAGAGCAATAGCTTGCTATACCAGGCCCATCAAGAAGACAAGAGTTTGCTATACCAGGGCCTTCAAGAGAGCAATAGCTTGCTATACCAGGGCCATCAAGAGAGCAAGAGAGTGATAATCCAGATTTGCCAGATTCAGTTAATTTAACATGCGATTGAATATTAACAGTATTAGATAAATTAATTAAAAATTGCATTTGTTTACAAATTTCAGGGGATTGAAGATTTACAATAGGTGTAGGCTACCAATAGTATTGTACTAGTTAGATAAATTAATAAAAATTGCATTTGTTTACAAGTTTTTGGTTTTTATTTACTTTTCCCCTTTCTCTAGGCCATGTTAAAATCAATTCCCTTTGCGTGTTTTCGTGCTATGCGATTATTTATCAGAACCAATCACTCGCGTAGTGCGAAGGGCAGCTTTATTACATTTTCCTGTTTTTTTAAACACAAAAATGTTATCCTTTATAAAAGGACATGATTATTTTTAACCCCCAAATAAAAGCGTTCCTGCGCCACTGGTTTGAACCAAGGTATACTTGATAAAGTCTTGCTCTGAGATAGGTGTACTTTATACTGTCTTGCTCCATCCCTCAATTCTAAAACCAGTTTGTTCAGTATAAACAACTATCACCTTTCAGTCTGATGGCCAATTCTTTGGTGAACAGGATGTTGGCCAACTTAGACCGCGCATATGCTGTCACAGAGTTATAATACTTCTCACAGTTCATGTCTTCAAAGTCTAATTTGGCACCTAAAAACAAAAATCAATAAATTACAGCCACCAATAGTAACAGCTAACAGATGGGCGTTTACAACTAAAGCAGGTGTCTCAAGCTCGTTTGATCAAAAGGGGTATTTTGAACATTAAATATACGCTTCTTAAAATAAATATGTATCGTCTTCATCATAAATAATAAAAATTCCAGGTCAGTATTTAATTTATTTTTTTCAATAAGAATAGAGTAATCTCCTTATATAAAATAATAGGACAAATACAATTTTTTTTAAAATTGAAATTTTCCATTTGCAACGATGATGTGGCTTTAAATTGTGTGCCAAAGTAGTTACGATAATAAACTATTGTTGCGAATATACATAAGTAAAAACCGAGATCACTCGCATAATTGTTTCATTTAATGTGAAAAAAACAATATTTCACCCACTCACTGTCACCACTGTCAAACGTTGGACATGAATAATTGGTGCGAAAACTACATAATATTAGTGGATTTACCCATGTCGAGTGAATAGTGCAGATTTACACCAAAATCACATTCAGAAACCTTACAAAAAGTATGCTACCTATCTCTATCCTGATATAATTCTATCCAGTCCACCTCATTACACCCTATCTCTTTCAGGATCATTTAATGTTATCCTTCCACCTTTATCTTCCGAATGGTCTCTTCCCATTGGGTTTACCAGTCAATACCTTGACCAAGGTCTAGAGTCTCCCATTCATCTGCATATCCTGCCCACCGTAATCTACGAGACCTGATGATTAACCTAACTATGTCTTGTGATGAGTACCGGATATCTAACTCTTCACTCCTCAGTAGCCTCATCCCTTTTTGAACCTGCCTTAGCACCTTGTTTTCGAACCCTCTAATATTTATTTATTTTCATCGTGAACGATAAGAGACCACGTTTCACACCAATAGAGAACAACCGGTAAAATTATTGTTTTATATAATATTCTGAGATTTACATTCCTTGAAAGAGTCAAGATGTCAACAACATACTGACTGAGATATTGCATTTCCCAACTATTTTTATTTCCTGATTTCAAATCTAATGTGGTTATTGCTTTAAAATTTTACCTAAATAATTAAACTCATTAACACATGTCAAATAAGAAGTTCTCGAAGTAGTCTCTGAATAAATATATTATATTTAGCTTTTATATATATATATATATATATATATATATATATATATTATATATATATATATATATATATATATATATATATATATATATATAAGCTAAATATAATATATTTATAATTGTACACACAGCTGCTATAGAAAGGGTAAACGTGGCATTTAAACTCTACTGTATACACATATTTATTACTGTATGACATTTCACCCGGTAGCTATTATGGACGAGCTGAGCTATAGTCAATAGTCTTATTAATGTTTACTATCATCTACTGTTTCCACTGTGGCTGGGTCACTTCAGTAAACTACCTCCATCCTTCTCTTTGTTCTACCATCACTCACACACTTGCTGTTTTCTATTCTTCCCATCTCTTGCTTAGTCTTCCTTGTGGCCTTTTATGAGGGAAGACCCAAAACTGTCGTATTTAATAAAGTAATTGTAAATATATTTGATGGGGTATAATAACATGTATAGATATACCATTGGCCAAGCGAACAAAGGAGTTAGACTCGTTTTCATGGTGGTGTCGGGTGATGGTAAGGTTGGGGTTTAAATCATCTCTGCGTATTTCTAAACGATTTCAAACTTATTCTGCATTAAACTGTGGATACACTTCTCTAATTATATCTTTCTCATCCATAACAAATTATTGTAAATATTTTTCTATTCCAGATTAGTATTACGTTGTCCGATCAAACAAATATTAACTTAGAAAATTTTATTATAAAAACAATCCATACACAAATTTATATATATTTATATTAATTAATCTATAAGTAGAATATATTCCACTTCAGGATTATACCTAAATGCGCTACTGAAGAAAGGTTGATTATTCTTGCTGGGGCTGAACTGATGATCCTTGGCAAAAGAAGGCAAGTGAAAAGAAAGTGCCCGAAATGATTGACCCCAATCTGCATCTCGAGCCCATCTTCTGTCAGTGACTTGGGACAGGCGAACACCCCTGTGAACAGGACGATCGTTCAGCAGAAACAACCACACACCTACTGGTTGTTGGTCGAGGATTGTTCAGCAGAAACAAGCACATTCTTACGGGTTGTTGGTCGAGGATCGTTCAGCAGAAACAAGCACACACCTACTGGTTGTTGGTCGAGGATCATTCAGCAGAAACAAGCACATTCTTACGGGTTGTTGGTCGAGGATCGTTCAGCAGAAACAAGCACATAACTACTGGTTGTTGTTCAAGGATCATTCAGTAGAAACAAGCACATAACTACTGGTTGTTGGTCGAGGATCGTTCAGCAGAAACAACACACACCTACTGGTTGTTGGTCGAGGATCATTCAGCAGAAACAAGCACATTCTTACGGGTTGTTGGTCGAGGATCGTTCAGCAGAAACAAGCACATAACTACTGGTTGTTGGTCGAGGAACATTCAGCAGAAACAAGCACATAACTACTGGTTGTTGGTCGAGGAACATTCAGCAGAAACAAGCACATAACTACTGGTTGTTGGTCGAGGATCGTTCAGCAGAAACAAGCACATACCTACTGGTTGTTGGTCGAGGATCATTCAGCAGAAACAAGCACATTCTTACGGCTTGTTGGTCGAGGATCGTTCAGCAGAAACAAGCACATAACTACTGGTTGTTGGTAAGGAACATTCAGCAGAAACAAGCACATAACTACTGGTTGTTGGTCGAGGAACATTCAGCAGAAACAAGCACATAACTACTGGTTGTTGTTCAAGGATCATTCAGCAGAAACAAGCACATAACTACTGGTTGTTGGTCGAGGAACATTCAGCAGAAACAAGCACATAACTACTGGTTGTTGTTCAAGGATCATTCAGCAGAAACAAGCACATAACTACTGGTTGTTGGTCGAGGAACATTCAGCAGAAACAAGCACATAACTACTGGTTGTTGTTCAAGGATCATTCAGCAGAAACAAGCACATAACTACTGGTTGTTGTTCAAGGATCATTCAGCAGAAACAAGCACATAACTACTGGTTGTTGGTCGAGGATCATTCAGCAGAAACAAGCACATAACTACTGGTTGTTGTTCAAGGATCATTCAGTAGAAACAAGCACAGAACTACTGGTTGTTAGTTGAGGATCATTCAGCAGAAACAAGCACATAACTACTGGTTGTTGTTCAAGGATCATTCAGCAGAAACAAGCACATAACTACTGGTTGTTGTTCAAGGATCATTCAGCAGAAACAAGCACATAACTACTGGTTGTTGATCGAGGAACATTCAGCAGAAACAAGCACATAACTACTGGTTGTTGTTCAAGGATCATTCAGCAGAAACAAGCACATAACTACTGGTTGTTGGTCGAGGAACATTCAGCAGAAACAAGCACATAACTACTGGTTGTTGTTCAAGGATCATTCAGCAGAAACAAGCACATAACTACTGGTTGTTGGTAGAGGAACATTCAGCAGAAACAAGCACATAACTACTGGTTGTTGTTCAAGGATCATTCAGCAGAAACAAGCACATAACTACTGGTTGTTGGTCGAGGAACATTTAGCAGAAACAAGCACATAACTACTGGTTGTTGTTCAAGGATCATTCAGCAGAAACAAGCACATAACTACTGGTTGTTGGTCGAGGAACATTCAGCAGAAACAAGCACATAACTACTGGTTGTTGTTCAAGGATCATTCAGCAGAAACAAGCACATAACTACTGGTTGTTGTTCAAGGATCATTCAGCAGAAACAAGCACATAACTACTGGTTGTTGGTCGAGGAACATTCAGCAGAAACAAGCACATAACTACTGGTTGTTGTTCAAGGATCATTCAGTAGAAACAAGCACAGAACTACTGGTTGTTAGTTGAGGATCATTCAGCAGAAACAAGCACATAACTACTGGTTGTTGGTCAGCGTATGCAGGTAGAGTGTAGTGAACCAATGAACACGTGTCAGTAGGTTACAGACATTGGTATTTCTGATATTGATGAGTACGTGAAACAGAACGAGCTCGACACATGTCATTTAGTAGCATGTCTACCTACTGAGCTAAGGGTCATGGTTTTAATTCCCGGTAAGGCTTAGAGTGTATCATTGGTGGTCTCATGGCCTCTTCTTTTACAATTATAAATTAACCGCCGGGTCTTGATGTTGTGTTTGTTCTAGATTTAAATTAGTTTATGTGTCGTGTGTTGATACAAACGTTCGGTTCTGGAAGTGCACGTTAAATACCTCTAATAATGTTAAGAAATATTAATGAAGAAATCCTCATGTGCACGATATCCCTTCCTGATGCATCGTGATATTGTTTTAATGAAATGTAATCAATGAGCTATTACGGACCAATATCGCTCGCCTTCTAACGTCAACGGTACATGATATTTGATCTTAGGAACTTTGAAAGTGCAGGACCAGTGACACCCATTGTTCTGGTTAAAAAAAACAACACATGGGAAGGTCCAAGATGCTTTCATCTTTGTCACAACCCCCCGTAGGGAGATAGTATTGTGATAGTAAAAAAAATCAAATCTGAGATTTTGATCGATGAAAATGTGTTTTTTGCAATGTGCTCTATCTGTTGCTGGGAATAGAACCAAAACCATTCTACCGATTGGTTAAAGCTTGGTGGCTATGGTTTTTATATGTTTACTTAGAGAGTGGTTTGGATTTATCCACACAATTCTAAAATTAATTAAGGCCTAAAAGAGAAAAAATTAATTTCATCAAAACAGGCTGTTTCGATTTTGACTAAAATTTGTGTTCAGGCACTGTTTGTATGTTAGTGTGCACGTTGAGAGTAATGACTCTCGAGAGTTGATACTACTATCGCAAGTGACTTACAGTGTCGTGTCCACATGGCGATAATTTGCTATCGTGAGCTCACTCTCAGACAGTACTGCGAGTCCTGTCTGCAAAATTCGAGCGAGTATCTCTCAGGATCGTGTCCACGTCGCGTGAGCTCAGAGCCCCGAATTGGCAGCCAGTCATGGCTGGAAATCAGAAGCGGACAGCCGCTGCAGCAATGTTGCTGCTACTTGTGGAGAAAATAAAAATAAAAGGAAGGAAGATTACAAGAAAGTGTTGGGTGAGGAAATGGATAAAAAGGCGAGATGCGTTAGGAGCTTGTAACACTTTAGCCCAAAAACTAATTATGGAAGATGTGGGACAGTTCCGCAACGTTACCCGAATGGGAGCTGGCGATATGGAATATTTAATTCAGAAGCTGATACCTATGCTGGCCAAACAAGACACAATTATGAGAAACGCTATAAGTGTCAAGGATCGTATATTGGTCACAATAAGGTTTCTCACATCAGGTATGTAAATTGAACACATAGGTACAGTTTTGCAATAGTTTTATTTTTTATCTGAAGTAGTAGTCTCCTATGTCTGAATGGGTTGTTTTTTTCAGGCGATACCTACAGCAGCCTACAGTACTTGGTTCACATACCTGTTTGTACAATTGGTAGAAGTGAAGGAGGTGTGGGAAATGGTGTTCGTAGTTATAAAAGAAGACTACGTGAGGGTATATTGGAGCTGTGTTTTATTTTTGTCTGTTACATGAGTCACCATTTTATTAAGTGGCAAAAAATTAATTGTCTATACATTAGTGTTGACAGAAATCCAAGGTGGTATATGTAAACTCCGTATCTTGAGACACATCCTCCTCTGGACGTACGACCCAAGAGGAGGTAGCAGTACTCACGAGAAAGCCCTCTTCTTCATTCATGGCGTCAGCTATGGCCCATCGAGTCTTGCTCATAAGGCGCCTTCTGTTGGCGTCAACTCCCATATGACGCAACTTCATCGACACGTACTCGCCGAAAGTTTTGTACTGGTCCGTAGGCTGTCACAACATATTACTAGCCGTCATAATAGACTTATTGAGCTCAGTACCTGCATGTTCAGTTTCCTCCCTCTTTTTTTCCTGGCAGGAAGTACCAGGTTTATCTGATGGGGTACCCTCACTAATTTCTATACCGAGCTCGGCATTGTCCACGTGTGGGGCAGTTTCCCTTTATGAACAGGAGGAATTTGTATTGGTAAATGGTAATTGATTGCGTGGAGTAATTGTTTAGCAGTAGAATGACTTATTTCCCAGGAAATCATGTTATGTAGTACATTAGTCCCATCGGTAAAAAAAAAAGGAAGGGTGGCATTGGCCACAAAATATAACTGTTATTATTATAGAAACAAGTTTTAGAACTGAATATAAAGGAAAGTATACCTTGTTTGACTTTCTGCGCACATATGTAAAAAAAACTTGGGATTATGTAAAAACTTGACCGCACCCCCTAATTCTAAAATTTATCCCAAAAGACTGCACGATATACTGGGGCGAGGCTGAACTATACAATATGGAAATAATACTCCCACAAAGAGGCAGTTGTGTTCAGTGACGTAGGAACGATTCTGTTTTGAGGGGTGTGCCGAGAAACCATAGCAGGCAAACACAATGATATTATTGGACATTGTAAAAACCGCTTAATCAAGTAAATACAGAGCTTCAACACGGTGAGTCTGACATGTGTTTTAAAGGCGGCGCTTGGCCAGTGTAACATCGATTGTAATAACAGGAGGAAACGTAGTGCATTCACCAAGGAAACAGCTGGCATACAAAAAATTGGCTGTGGTAACACTATTTTCTTTCACTCCAGCTGAACGAAGAGTGAATCTATATTGGAATAGGCCTACAACAAGCCCAATACACGTGCCCAACATTCAGTGCTAATTATACATACTCACGCACATACTCCATTTTCAAAACATTTCAATTAAAATAAAACTTTATTCCCTTTCATGTAAAAGTTTGCAGTGCTCCCGACTTAATTAAGGGTGCCGGGTGCCACATGGTAGCCCACACAATTCAGACGTTTATATGGACTCAGTAACTCCAAACTTATTTTTATTTTGTGCGTAGAAAAAAATAGGGTTCCAATTGATCGTGGTACAAGGGCTATCCTGTACCCCACCTATAGAGTTTGTACCAACGGAACCTCTTCCCATATCCGATCCTACGCCACTGCTAATGATGTTGCAAGTAACTGAAGTGTTTCTCTCCACAGTTTCCTGCAACCCCTGCAGAATGGCTTGAAATTTCCAGTTGTTTCGAACATCGATGGAACTTTCCTTATTGTTTGGGAGCTTTGGATGGGAGCCACTGTGTGCTCCAAGATCCCAACAACAGTGGCAGCTGATGCTGCTACAATCACAAATCGTCACATAGCATAGAACTATTAGCGGTTGTCGATGCCAATTACAGGTTCATTCACATAGACGTGGGTTGCAATGGACAGGTATCTGATGAAGGAGGTTTCCGTCGTTCCACACTAGGCCCAGCATTGGAGGCCAACCAACTCGAGCTACCTGAGCCCAAATGCCTCTCAGGTGGAAATAAGGAAATTCCTTACTTTGTGGCTGACGACGCATTTCCTTTTACGGGCTTTCCTAATGAAACCATATTCATATAGTGACCTTCCATCTAGTGAAAAGATGTTCAATTACCTCCTATCCAGGGCAAGAAGGATTGTAGAAAACGTCTTCGGAATTGCAGCTCAGAGGTTTCGAGTCTTAAGGAAAGCAATGAACTTACAGCCAAGTGTAGCTGACAAAGTTGTGCTTGCATGTTGTGCATTACACAACTTCTTAGTAACCGGTGAGCGGCATGAGGGGGATGCATCCATATCCACCTGGTCCCCACTACACTCCGGCACAACGAGAGAAGTAAGAGAGGAGCTGACAAACCACTTCATGAGCCCACAACGTGAAGTGAGGTGGCAATACAGACATGTTTCAGATACGACTGTGAGAAAGGTGTTCTGTATCTATGCTACTTCAACAAATTAGTATTATTATTAAATTTAACTTTTGTCATGTAAACTAGGGTAGTTGAATGAAACCACACGTGTATGTTTATGTAAATACATTATTGCATGAACTTTTTAGTGAACACATATTCATATTACTTGTGCCTGTGCCAAAGGAATGTTTCATTGTCACTACCATAATAAACAAATTAACTTAACCCATTTGTAAATTATGTTCTGGTTCTACCGGTTCATTGTGGTAGATATGGCAGAACAGAAAGCTATACATGTGTATGCGTGGGGCTGTAATATTTGTTTTAAGGTATACTTACTAAATTAGATGCTGTAGTCTTGGCAGTCATAGCTGGTACTACGAACTGCAACAGTTGGATATACGGCCATTTGGAGGTTGCTTCGTCTCCTGCGCTTCCGTTTTTCCTTTTCCTAAGTTTCTGTAGTTCTTGAGAAACCCAGAGTAAATTAAAACATGTACAAAGGAGGTTTACAGTTTTTTATTTCTAGCTTGCCTCATTTATATTTTTTACTTACCTGGTTTCTCAGGTTATGTATTTTTCGTTGTATCTCTTCAGTTGAAGTTAAAAATACTGCTGCAATTTACTTCATAGCAACGCTCTTCTTAACTCTATTTTTGTAACCTGTACACCGGCAATCCCACAATGTAGGCCTACATTCGTACATTTCAATCAACTTCACTATTTCCAATTGCGTCCATGTGTGTCTAGACATTTCAGTGAACGTCTGCACAACAGGGGGGAGTGCTCTCAACACTCGAGGAGCGCTCCTTGCGAGTAACTCTCAGCTAGTTACCACTATTCAACTCTAAGCAGTGTGTCCACGATACGAGTGCTCTCAACGATCGAGGAGCGCTCTCTGCGAGTAGCTCTCCGCTAGTTACCGCGATTCAACTCTCAGCAGCGTGTCCACGATACGAGTGCTCTCGAGAGCAACTCTCACCGAGGACATTAACCTTAATATTATCAACAAAATTGCACATCTCTTACTTTACAATGGGACCACATCTACACAACACTTTGAAATACGAAATAACTTACTGTAAAGCTGTAGAACTATTAAAAATAAAAATAAATAATCTTGGCAAATCCTCTCCCCCATGCCGAGCAATTCCCCCCTTTTTCTGCCCTAAACTGCAAGGGTGAAACCCAACGAGCCAGCGCATTCGGAGTATCCACTTACGCCATCTGGCAGAGAGGAAGCTAACTATGTCCACCACCTCAAGGCCGTGGGAAAAGGACACGGATGACCCAGGAAATAGCTGTGGCGACAAGGAGCGAACGCTCCTGAGCAAACCCGAGGCCGACTTCACCGGGATTCGGCTCCTGCGCCCTACGAGATCTCCCGGCGGACGCTCAGTACAGGCGGTCATCCTGCGTGCGTGCATTTGTTTTATTTCGTCGTGTGTTTGCTCCAACCCCACCAAACTGTCGGGCGGGTTGGTCGTTCTGGCTACAGATAAAAACTACACTTATTTTAGTTTCAATTTGACTACCAACATTATTGAACTTTATGATTGCACATATTATTTAAATTAATCACAATTATTATTTTCTGTTATAAGAGACACCACCCGTCTAAATGTTTAAATGGTTTAAATGTTATCCTACGGCTTGTCTGTGTTATATGTGTATTTCACTGTTGTGCTTGTGAGTGTACGTCCGATCAATAAAGGAATTTATTACGTCCTAACTGGTCCTCGAACTGGGGGCTGGTGTCTCCCTGTTTAGTCCCTAATTTAGTTAACTATATCTTCCTCGTGTCCCCCATCCTTCTCCATAGCCTGCTCTAATCATATGTCCCATCAAATGTACCGAAATGAACTATAGTACATCCCAAACTTACAATAGTCTGCCCACGAGGAGTGGGCAGTAATCCCAAAATTAAACTTAAACAAAAATTGTTTATTTGTTCCCCTCATTCATGTGTTAGCACCAGAAGGACAAAAATCACCCACTGATAAAAGTTTATTTTACGTTTCCTACCAGGACTATGTATTGAAATGTCCCCATAACCGACCCCGGAGCCTCACTCAGAACACCACCTTAATCTCCCAGCCGATAGTCGAACCGGGTGTTCATCACTGTTTTCGTACAATCCAATACTAACCTTGCATATCACAGTTTGTCCACAAGTAGTGGGCAGTACCAGTAATTCTGATAGTACCAATAATTCATATTCATACAGTTTTTTTAGTTTTGGCGACTTCAGATGGGCAGAAATTGCTGAAGTTTATTTTATTTTACGCCAGGGCTACGTATGGAAATGTTATCATAGCCCTAATGGTGTACTATTATTTAGTCCGACTGACCCCGGCGACTCGCTCGACTGGGATCTCCTAGATTCTTTTTTTCCCTTTTGTTTTATCTACTTTTGGTTCCCAATTTATTTATGGTTTCTTTTCCCTCCTTATACATTTGTACCGTTGTATGTTTTAAGGTCCTTGTCAACCTCATATGTTTAGTGTTGTAAATGTTCAATGTCGATCAACGATCGAGAGCCCTTATAGGGCTGGTGTCGTTATATGAATACGTTATGTTAAATGTGTTACATGTATATATCTGTTTTGTGTTACAACTAAATAAAATCCGTACAAACAAACAAACAAACAAAACTTCTGGCCCTGGATTACAAGTTTTTTAAATATAACTCTGGGAATTGGGGAATTGAAGTACAGAACAAATATGTTTCTCTAACCATCTATATTATTTCATGTATGTTCTTTGGTGAAATGCGATGTTCTTTTTCCCCGCTATGTTTCTTTAACACCGTATATTATTTCATTTCATTTATTTTACGAGTTTTGAGTATGATTTAGATAAAGAAGCAAGAAAGTCGACAGTAGACGCAATGGTCGTGGAAGAATTTAATGCAAGAGCAACCAGAAAGAAGATAATGATGCTAATAATAATAACTTACTGAAATGAGTGGTCTAAAATAAACTACTGACACACAAATTAAATATATTAGTTAATAATCTATTAAATAATAAATAGCTTGTTTCAGTTCCAGACTCTAATAATGACTAGCCTATGTTGAAAGCCTTTGAATAACAAACATGGACATATTACAAACGTAATATAAAATCAAAAGGAATAAGATGAGAATAAATCATATGAAAAGCCCTACGGTTTTTAGAGAAGGCAGGAAACTCATAGTTGAGATAATAGTGGATACATGGAGCCATGTTACTAATATAGTAAGACAGGACAGCTATAAAGGTTACTAGAATTGCCTCCATATTGTTCATACGTAAAGTCATGCGATCTGCAGCTGTTACTTTTGATATAATATATAATGTTAATATATTATATTATATAACCAGTGCCCATAAAACCGCACTAGTATGGTAAAATGTTATCATGTTACACGCAAATAGCCAACATTGGAATTATAATTTGGTATTATGCTACCACTGCTGTACTATGAAGACCAAGAAAGTGTTTTATGGATCAAGTAAAGAAAAATTTTAGGTATCGAGGAACATTCATGAAAAGGAAATGTAAAACTACGGACAAAATTGAGAGTGGTTGAAAACCACACCCACCAAGTTGAAGTTGGGACATGATCATCATTATGATGATAATGATGACACTGTTAATAGGTGTTATTTTAAATGTTGTTGGAAAATGACTGCTTGACACGGGAATCAACCCCGCAATCTTTGGTATATTTTTCCAACTATCTTTAAATGTACAAATGGACGCCCATAAGAAGATGTCAACTGGTACCGGGACGTTGGTCCATCCAAGACTAGCCCTGCGTTTACCCGCGTTGTTGACGAGCAGATGGATGCTGGGCTCCGTGTCTAGAAGAGCATTAGCACACTGCCTCACTGAGGCCAAAGAGGCAAGGTCCAACCTCACCACCACCACCTGTCCCACTCCCTCACAGGAGCGGGTCCTTGTCCTGATGTCTTCTGCAGCCTCGTTGCTCTTTTTCAGGTCCCTGCAGGCCATCACGACACGAGCCCCTGCAACAAACAGAATCCCATTGGCATATTTATTGCCCGCACATGTGGGCCTTTTTGACCAGACAAACATCGAGGTCGGTTTGTTCATACTTAATTCAATACAAGTTTACAATTATTGTGTTAACGACTTGATATTTTGAGCAAATTACAGTGGATCATAAATCATAATCTAAAACAATCTCATTAGTAATTGTTAGGTTGAAATCATGCAAAAATAGATATACTTGTAAAGGTAAATTACTAATTTAAAAAACTCAAATCTACCACAAATCAAGAACAAAAGAAAAGTATAATAAAATAACTGTAATACTTTGTGATCGGGCTGTGTCGTATTAAAGAGATTTCTCAAACTGAGTTTTCACTTTTCTCATATCAGTTCCTAAAGGTACGATTTCAAATGTCCCCGCCAAGAGCGCGTGTTGCCGAGGCGACAAAGATCACTACAGCTCCAATGTAATTAGTAGGATTACATTTCGAACTCCGCCGCCGCTGCATGTGTAGCGCTACCAGTACATCGGCGTACGGCCACACCAGATGCGTTTAAATGTATTATTCCCCTTCGGATGACGAAAAACTAGTAGAGTTTGTATCAAAATTTCCAGTTTTATATGATGCACGTTTGGCTGGTTATAAATACACCCTTCTTTACGATATTTGTAGATATCTTTTATGGATTTCCTTTTCCTTGTTTGCATCAATAAAGCTAGTAGGTAGCAGCAAGCTGTCATCGTCTTCTTCTTGTAGTAGTTTTATTATTTCGGATTATTAGCAGCAATGGATGATATGTGCTTGCTCAATATCTCTCCCTCTGGTCCACGGTACTGTGCCACCGCTGCTCATCAGGCGATGGACTATGCTATGACCACCAAACCACCAGTGCTGCTCCGCATTGGCGGTGGCAGTGCACTGCCGAGGCGGGAGGTTTAAAATCGTACCCTAAACAGCTCATCTCTAATCAAAGCTGTTGACATTTATGACAACATGTTACTTCATAATTCAGACCCTTGTTTTAACGGTGGAAAAATGTACATAATAGAAAAAGCAAGAAGATAAGAGAAGAACTAGTAGTAGGGGAAGGGGGAGGGGGGAGTAATCCGTAGTCACTCAAACTTCCCCAACCTCGAACTTGTTTTTGTTTTTTTTTCATTAGTTTATTGTGTGACTGTGACAATACAACACAGTTGTCAGAAGTGAAAAATGTGTTACTGTGGTCGATTACCGACCCAAGAGACCCAATACTATCCAGTAGCCAGTTGAATCTGACTAAAATATAATAAAAGGGGGGGGGGGGAATATACTCGCCAAAATGTACAGCTGTTGGCGTACAAGCCGAACGGCTAGTGAGACGCGGTGCAAACAAATAAATAAAAAAAATACAGCACTGTATCCAGAATAAGTAGCAGGAGGGGTGAGGGAATTATAATTAACACACTTTTATTTTGCCCTGCATCCCACTACCCGTCTGGCCTATTTGCATTTTAATTACACTAATATGGCGGAGATGAATAAGGTAGAGTTCAGAGGAAAGGTATTCTTAATTGCATGGAAGAATAGTGGAAAACTATTTATAAAGAACACTAAAATATCAACAACACCTTATTTTATTCTGATTTTTTTAAACTTATTTAAAATCCGGGTCCAGGTGAATTTAAGAACAAAAAACACATCCGAACGGCGTTGGGCACATGCAGTGTAGTTTCTTCCACACATAAAAGGCACCCATTCAACTAATTTTGCTGACTACTGTCCTGTAAATAGTTTTCCTGCGATGACTGGGAGGAAGATTCGGGACTGACCTCGTTCGACGAGTTGTAGTACCGTCTCCTTGCCGATACCGGTGTTACAGCCGGTCACGATGGCCGTCTTACCATCCAGACGGGCCTTGCTCTTGCAGTGAGGATTGAACAGAACTGTCTCCAACATCTGAGGATAGCAACACAGTCTACAAACAACACATCAGTATTTTTGCACCACGTCCTACCCCTGTTTGGGCTATACGCATATTTATTGAATACACTAATGTGTTGGGGATGAGGAAGGGGTAATTGAGAGGAAGTGTCCTCATTTGAGTGGCGGACGTGAGTAAACAATCATTTATGAAAATCCATCCTCCCTCAATTAACAGGAGTGAGATATGAGTCCCGTTACTGGCAGTCCAATATATTATGAGAGCGACGCATCATATCATTCTACCACCGAAATGAATCATAGTAATTTGTTTGCAAGTTTTGAGCATATATTAATCAAGGCCACTCACACCAGCACGCACGCCATTTAAGGCCTCAGCTTCACAATTTGTGTAGTAGCAATAACTAAGATTACCTAAGAACGTAAGTTTATAAGTTTCCATTTTCAACGTTTCTTGTTTCTGTTGTTACTCGGCTGGGTAGCCGGGAAGTATAATGAGTTAGGCTTACTATGAATAAATAACAAAAATCTAAGCTGCGCACCTTAAAGATTTTCCTAACTAACTTTGAGTTTAAAATGCCTTTGTCAATTGAGTTAGAGGTGTACTTGTCAAAAATCCCGTGGTCTAAGGTGATCAGGGTCCCACCCTAGCGTCTCGCTTATTTCAATAAACATTCGACTTAAAATGAATCGATGCATACTCAGATATTTGATTCACAATGATCGAATCTAATTAAAACCGAGATGTCTCTCCTTGACCTTGAAAGAGAGGTGTGGTGACAAGCAAAATATCACAAACAAAGAGTAGTTGATGATAATCTACCGTTATGGACTCGAGTTAAGTAGCCTAGTCTTAAGGATATTGAAGTGCTCGGAATAATCGGATTCACTTTATATTGACAATTGTATTAGTTTTATCTTTAAGGATCTTCCCCCACTACTTTTTTAAACAGAGAGACCCCTGTGCTCTCAAACAGCAAGATCTTATTTTTACTCCGCTATCTTACTGAAACCTGTTGACAGATTTTAAAGCTCTTTCACAGAGGCAGTTTTTTAGTAGGACTAAAGGGGGAGGGGGGGAGTAATCCGTAGCCATTCAAACTTCCCCAACCTCGAACATTTTTTATTCTTTAGTTTATTGTGTTACTGTGACAATACAACAGAGTTGTCAGAAGTGAAAATGTGTTACTGTGGTCGATTACCGAACCAAGTGACCAAGAACTATCCAGTAGCCAGTTGAATCTGACTAAAATATAATTAAGTTATACTTAACACTTACGATTTCATTATAGTTCAGATACGTATATACCAAACAGGTAGTGAGACACAGTGACAATAACTTGATGAAAATGTGATACTATTTAAAACAATATCATTATTTAAACAGGTCACATTGCTTACTGCATAACTCTCGTGTTAGA
This sequence comes from Timema cristinae, assembly GCA_039000515.1. Classification (NCBI taxonomy): domain Eukaryota; kingdom Metazoa; phylum Arthropoda; class Insecta; order Phasmatodea; family Timematidae; genus Timema; species Timema cristinae. The sequence goes on from JBCFYV010000001.1 coordinate 58,023,222, forward strand.
CTGGATTGCCAGTGATGGGGATATTGGAGTTCGAATCCGGTCGGGTGTATTGAAGTGGGCGAGGGTGTTTCTTCCTAAATAGTTACCCACACTTCCGCCACCTAAATGAGGGTACATTTCCTCTTAAAGTATACTATCCTTATTACTATTATATTAGCATAATTACCTCTGACAAGACATCTTGTGAATGTGGGGAATGCCAGGTCTCCACCGTGGTTCGGATTCCACGTTAAACTGTAGGTCCTTCATTTCATCTCACAATCACCCTACCATTACACATTAGCGTAAGTGCGTATAACCCGAACGGGTAGTAAGACGCGGTGCTAATAATAATAATATTAGCATAATTAATAAATGCATGCGTACATCCCGAACAGCTACTAAGACGCGATGAGAAAAAACATAGGTTTAATAAAAATATATTATATTTAAATATATCTTAAAACTATATAATAGTTTTATTTGTGTCATCAACCAATCCATTAGAAGATACTTTTGAAAATTACAAAAATAAAATAGTATGATTCACTAGCTAGCAAGTGGTTCCTGTCACAATAATTATGCTCAATATAGGTAATAAACACAAAATAAATTTATCGAACTTAATTCTTATTTTAAAATTGTATTTTTTATATTATTTTTTTACTATTCTTGCATGTGAATTTCTCTAGAACTACCATGCTTCAATGCACATGTAACAATTCTAATCTTGTTAACGCGTACTCAATAATGTTTTATCATCTCAAGCATGTGTTATCCTCCTTGTGTGAGGTTGAAGTAACAGTATAGAGACAACCAAAGATCACACATATAGCTTATGTTTCTCACCGCGTCTTACTACCTGTTCGGGTTATATGCCTATTTACTCATTACGCTAATGGGTTATAGATACATAGCACGTGCACCCGAATTTGTGAGGGGAGAGAGAGAGAAGGAGAGATATAGTGGGAAACCATTTTTAGGAAAAACCTCTCTCGGTGCACCCGACCAGAATTGAATCCCGATCTACCAGGCCTCGGCAGTTTAGTATAACACGAGACAGCGCATTAAACCGTGCGGCCACCTAGGCTGGTAAAATATTTTTAAAATGGCAATAGCTATTTGGTTCCAAATGGGTATCTTGGGAGTGTTTTACATGTCAAATAAAAGTGTATATTTATTTTTTGAATAAAAAGTCGTTTATGGGTAGTTTACTTACAACTGATTTTTCAAAAACTTGAAATATTTTAGAATGGCTTTAGTGATTTGTTTTCAAATGGATATCTTGGGAGTGTTTTGCATGACAAATACCACTGTATACTTGTTTTTTTAATACAATTTCGTTCAAGAGTAGTTTACTGATGACTGATTTTATAAAAACTTGACATTTTTAAAATATGGTTTTAATGATTTGGTATCTTGCGATAACAAATAACAATGTATAGTTGTTTTTGGAATACAAATTAGTTTAAGGGTTGGTAACTGATTACGGATTTTTCAAAATTAGGATATATTTTAAAAACAGCTCTAATGATTTGGTTTGAAATCGATATCTTGGAAGTACTTTCATTACCAATAGCATTGTATACTTCTTGAATGAAAGTTGTTTATAGGTAGTTTACTTATGACTGAAATTTTTAAAACTTTAAAATATTTTTAAATTAGCTTTAATGATTTGGTTCCAGATGGGTCTCTTATGGGTATTTTAAATGAAAACAAACACTTGATACTTTTTTTTTTTGTAGAAAGTCGTTTAAAGATATTTTCCTGATGACTGAATTTTCAATAATGGACTAGATGAGAAAGTTTCTATGATAGTGCCATACATTATTTGTAGTGTTACCTATACCTGCTTAACGAATTTCAGTTATTTACCACACAGAAAAGTATTTGAATACATTAATTTTGGAAATATTGACCCCTACCCCGATTCCTCCTGCCATTTCATTTACTCCCACTTAAATATTTAAAATTTTAAGATTTGTTTTATTAACTTGAGGGGTCCTTTAACTGCTCAACAAATTTACATTTTTCTATCACACAAAAAGTGTTTTCTTTTCATATAGAACCCCCACGCTATTCCCATATTTCCTGGGGACCCATTTTTAATATTTAAAATTGTTATTTGGCGTGGTGCCAATTACTTTACTGCCGATTTTCATTTTTTTTACCGCAGTGGGTAGTACTTATTTCTATTAATTTGGGAAATTTTAAAACCATCCCCCCAACTCATTTGTTTTGAACTACCATCTAAAAATTTAATTTGTCGACACTCATTTGGCTATTTGGAGTTGTTTCTCTATATGTCATCCCAATTTTAATTGTCTACTTCGGTCGATGAGGTATTTTATGTTAGTCTATGTTCCAAAACATAAGATACGTCACTGTAAGTCTATATTCCAAAACAGTATTTGCTAATGAGTCTTGAAAATAAGATTTAATTTAAAGTTAATACATTTTAATAGTTTCATAGAGACTCAAATAGACCACTCCAACAAACATTATTTTTATTACTGCTTTGCTCTTTAATAAGATATTGTGATTGTATATAGCTTGACACTGTTCTCTGAACAATGAGTACAAAAGAAGGTCCCGCCTAAATACGTTAGCTTACTAGTAGCAAACATTAATACAGACAAATAGATACAATCGACTGCGCAGACAGATTTAGAGTATGTAAGAATCAAATAGCCAAGGTTATTACTTATGCTCTTAGAGAGGAATACTCCATCTAAATATAATATTCTTAAATTGAAAAATGACACCTGGATACGGGAATTGAACTCGGGACCTTTGACTTAGTCCACCAATGCTCTAACCACTGAGCTATCCAGGAATCGTCCGGTGCTCAGGGTCATTCTTCACTCATATTTTAAGGTAGAGTCTAGGATGGACGTGCGGAAATCGTCAGCTACAAATGTGTGATTTTATTAAGATCACGAGCTATCAGATAACGCAGCCACCCTCTACTCGGTATTTGGCTTAATGCTGCCACTTGCACAATTAGTATAATTGTAAGGGATTGCATTTCTCAGTGATTAGAGCATTGGCATACTAAGCCAAAGGTCCCGGGTTCGATTCCCGTGTCCAGGTGTCATTTTTAAATTTTCAAAATATGTATAGATAAGTTACATTACCAGTCCATACTTCGAGTCCAAGTGGATTTGGATGAATAAGGAGTATGCCATGAACTCTTACGTGTGTATTTGAGAGAGTTGATTAAGTTTTCAAAGATTAAGGTTTTTTATTTAGTAGTTTACATAGCCAAACGCATATTTTGATCTTTATATAGAGTAAAATTTCAGTCAACCATAGATTTGTGTCAAGTTTTAGTTTAATTCATAGATATGTAAATCTCTTTTTGAACAAGTTAAAACTATTATCAATTTGAGGCAGCTATACTTCATAATTATTTTAAATGAATACAAACCGTTTTAATAATATTTACTTGCATTTAAATGAAGATATCTGCACTGGTAGACAGGCGGACTAGATATCACTGGTAAGCCTCGTCTAGTATTGTTATTCTCGTGAGGAGAAGTCTGGTTTCGAATCCCAGCCTGGTGTACTGAGGGTGTTTTTTCCATAAATAATTCCTGACTTTCACTCCAAGTTAATGTGGATACATTCCCTACATATTCTAGCATCACCATTACTACTTAATTAATATAATTAAATTAATATAGCCCCAACATATAACAAGACCAGGAGAAAATAAATGTAGACAGCTAATTAATAATTTTTGTGGTTTTCTAGATAAAATAATTATATTCTATTGCGTCGAGATTATTTATTTATAGTCACCTATAGATACAAGTATTAATCACCAAAAATAAACATTTAGTAACATTAATTATATATAAATAATTATAATTGTATGTATATATACACCACTGGCTGTGAAATAAACGGTTGGGTCATAAAATTTATCTAGAATTTTTTTTGATCAATTTCAAATTACATTATATACAAAAATTATGACGTGGAAAACTGGGATATTATCAGAAAAGCTACTCGGCTAAGGAAAAGGGTGAGTGCTGTAGACTTATTGTGTCATGAAGACCAGAGGGCCCAAGTTGTGGTGACACGTTTTAATGGTTAATAAATGGTGGTTATTTTATTCACATAAGGCCTCGTTTCCCTTCTTTCCCCAACCCACTTGCAATAGTTGATGCTTTAAAGTTTGTTGGCGATGTCATCAGAGACATCTAGCGATCAAACTCTATACTCCATGTCTAAAGAAAGTTCCATAAGAGCAATGTTATTTTAAAATAGTTAACGATGTATCATATAAACGCGCCAATAAAATCTAAAATATCAAATTTGTAGCTCTGTAAAAATTACCAAATCTAGATTGAAGTTTTTAGTTCTAAAATAAGTTTATTCTTTTTTTTATAAGTAAAATGGTTCGTTTGGGGAAAAGAATGTCAACAACATGCGTAAGTCTACAGAATTCTCTTCTACACCCTTAAGGTAATTCGACCATCAAAATTTTATTGCATTATTTTAATAAGTGTATAAATATAAGCTCTAAATATTGATTAATTTATTTCAATTCATTACAGTTATCGAGTTATAAGTAGTCAAACTTACTATTTTATCCATTTTGCGTACTTATTTTAAGGTAAAGTAGTTAATGTATGGAGATTAAATTTATCATAGCTAAACATGCATATGGAGAGTATGCAATGAAGTACTTACAATATCTTAAATCAAATTAGTTTTTAATTTATAAGCTACTAGATAGCTGTTGCCCGCGGCTTTGCTCGCGTGGAAGTCGATTATATACAAATACGAAAATATACATATGTATTTACAGATTAATTTAAAATATTACGTTACGTTGATGACCATAACTTGACCTCAGATCAAAAATAATTCAAGTCCGATAGAAACTTTCACCCCCTTTTTCATCCCTTATTAAATAAAATTTCCAAAATTCCTGAAACACGTATTTATTTGTTTTACGTTAATAACCGAAATACAAAATTTTGTTTATGTAACTTTCAAAATGACGGACTTTCATACATATTATCATACATATTATCATCCCCTATTTTGACCCCTTTGGGGTGGAATTTTCTAAAATCCTTTCTTAGTGGGTGCCTACATAACAAAATGAATATACAGTCCGAATTTCATGCTTGTAGCCTTGATAGTTTGCGCTCGGCGATGATGAATCAGTCAGTCAGTCAGTCAGGACATGTTATTTTATAAGTATAGATTTAATAGTTGTAAAATTAAATAGTTTTTGATCTTATACAAGTACTTTTCGTTTTATACCCCGATACTTTGATTTTTATCATTTTGTAGTACATAATGTTATTTCACATTTTTTTTGTTTATTAGTCTAACTCTATTCTTTTATTTTATTATTTACACCGCGTTGATCAATGCAAACGTAAATTTGCTATGTCCATTTACTGAAACTTCTTGCTTTGACTGTACCTAACAATAACACAAACTAGCCAATTATGGAAGGATCGGGCTCCCCCGGTCTCCGACTAATGACTCATCCCTAAGTGCTTTTTTTTTTGCACCACGTCTTACTACTTGAGTGACGAGTTGTGACATTTATTTGGTCTATTTTTCCTTTCTCTAGTAATTTGGAACTTTGATAGTATTTTACTGTGTAGTTTTATTCTTCAACTCAAAGTGTCAAAGTAACTCATCTCTTGGTACATCAAAACACGTATTGATTTTAAACCTATAGTTTATCTGAATATTACAATTAACTTCATGAATGTATAAAAATATACGAGTTTATCTTTTATTACTGGTTGTAAATGGAACGTTAAAAGTATATAAAATCTAATAAGTTTTGAAAATATAACTAATGTCTTATGAGTACTGCATTTCTTTAGGCATTTTCTAAAAAGAAATCTTTTTTTTTTTTTGTTTATTGAACATGGCTAAGTTCAAACCAAAAAAGCAACGTGCATCAAGACCAAGAAAACGAAACAAAAAGGTGAAATCGAACAAGAATCGATATAAACATAAAACAATGAAAGATTTGATCTACGATGTTTTCAGGTTTGTACAAGGCCTTAGACGGGGCAGCGCGGGGGTGGGGGGGGGGGGTTGGCGGTTCAAACCCTCCCCGAAATTTTATGAACAAAACATATATAAACAAATATTTATGGTTCAAACAAAATTCAAATTAAGTAGCTGTGTAACCATAAAAAGCACTTTAAGGATCTTCTAGAGGTGTTTAATATTCAGAATGGTTCTTAGAATTTGGCAGCTATGGTGTTATGTCACAAAAAAAACCTCAGAATTTGTCCTAGCCTCGGGCAGTTAGGGGGTTATGTTACCATAAAAAAAACTCGGATTGCTTCTAGAGGTGTTTAATATTTAGAATTTTTCCTAGCCTTAGTTAGGAGGTTATGTTGCAAAAAAAAAAAAACACTTCAAATAGCTACTAGAACTGTTTATCTTTTTTTTTTCTAGCTTCCGGCAATTGAGGGATGTGTCCACCAAAACCCCCTGAAATGATTGGCTGGCTACAACCTTGGGTACGTAATTAACACATAACAAACGTAGGAGATATATATGTGGTGTATGAATCATTTGCTAAAGACATTGTAGCTCCCTACTTGTTGGAGTTGGCAAGGAGCTATATCACACATTTAAATTCACCGCAAAGAATTTTGGTTTGAATTACGGCTTCCTTAAATAATTACTAATGAATATCAACACACAAGCTGCAAATCATTTTAATTATGGGAATGTCCGTATGGAAGAGAATAAAATTTAATTAATTTAAAGTTGTTGAAAAGCGACATCTGGACATTAGAATAAAATTGAACCCGGGATCTTAGCGCGTCAATGTTCTAATACTGAACTATCCAGGATTCGTCCCTCGCTCATGATCTCATATCCACGCGCACTGACGATATAAAAGTGTAGTCAGTTTAATCAGCGCAGACTATAACTTATGTAAATATTATAGTATAGGTCTTAATCAAAGGTGCAGCTGTAGGTCACATGATTTGACGTATGAATAATTGAACCTATTTCTAGTAACTTTTCTAGTTGTCAAATAATGGTCTTCCTATTAAAATCAGTCTAAATCATACATTCAACTTATCCACTAAGCATCTTAGTTTGAATTATAGCTCCAACTAGGAACCCAGTATTGTTTGTTGTACTGGGGCCTGGTTACCAGTGGTTCATAATCTGATATTGTTTGTGGTCCCAGGGCCTGGTTACCACTGGTTCATAATCTGATATTGTTTGTGGTCCCAGGGCCTGGTTACCAGTGGTTCATAATCTGATATTGTTTGTGGTCCCAGGGCCTGGTTACCAGTGGTTCATAATCTGATATTGTTTGTGGTCCCAGAGCCTGGTTACCAGTGGTTCATAATCTGATATTGTTTGTGGTCCCAGGGCCTGGTTACCAGTGGTTCATAATCTGATATTGTTTGTGGTCCCAGGGCCTGGTTACCACTGGTTCATAATCTGATATGTCCCAGGGCCTGGTTACCACTGGTTCATAATCTGATATTGTTTGTGGTCCCAGGGCCTGGTTACCAGTGGTTCATAATCTGATATTGTTTGTGGTCCCAGGGCCTGGTTACCACTGGTTCATAATCTGATATTGTTTGTTGTCCCAGGGCCTGGTTACCACTGGTTCATAATCTGATATTGTTTGTGGTCCCAGGGCCTGGTTACCAGTGGTTCATAATCTGATATTGTTTGTGGTCCCAGGGCCTGGTTACCAGTGGTTCATAATCTGATATTGTTTGTGGTCCCAGGGCCTGGTTACCACTGGTTCATAATCTGATATTGTTTGTTGTCCCAGGGCCTGGTTACCACTGGTTCATAATCTGATATTGTTTGTGGTCCCAGGGCCTGGTTACCACTGGTTCATAATCTGATATTGTTTGTGGTCCCAGGGTCTTGTTACCAGTGGTTCATAATCTGATATTGTTTGTTGTCCCAGGGCCTGGTTACCAGTGGTTCATAATCTGATATTGTTTGTTGTACTGGGGCCTGGTTACCAGTGGTTCATAATCTGATATTGTTTGTTGTCCCAGGGCCTTGTTACCAGTGGTTCATAATCTGATATTGTTTGTTGTCCCAGGGCCTGGTTACCACTGGTTCATAATCTTCTATTGTTTGTTGTCCCAGGGCCTGGTTACCACTGGTTCATAATCTGATATTGTTTGTGGTCCCAGGGTCTTGTTACCACTGGTTCATAATACCAACTTAGAAAATTGATGCCTTACTAATGATGATTTTAATCCACAAAATTAGCGTATAACCCGAACGGGCAGTAAAACGCGGTGTTAAATATTATTATTATTATTATTACTTGTTATTTTCCGTTTATAATTTTGCTGTCAAACGTTGTTTGCAATGTATTAACTTGTCGGTCAATTGGTCAATTGGTCAATCCATCTCGACTTTAGCATACCAGTAGGTCCTCTCATGTCGAGCAGTTGTATATCTTACCACATTGTCCTAATCTTGTCGATCACTTGACACACTCAATATTTGAAATATTTTTATTTATTTGGTCAACCAATAGGCTATCGATCACTTTGCCTTCTTATGCATAAGCTTGTCGACTAGTTGGTCCTAATCTTGTAGACCACTTGACCTACGTAGCATTCGAACATTTTTACAACTTTTAGGCCGGTTTGTAAGATGCCAATAATGAGTTCTGTTAACTATAATATTAATAACAATAATAATAATAATAATAACAACGAAAAGTAATACTATTTTTACTACAAATGAAGAACTCTAAAACATGCTCCGGTGGTTGCATGGTCTCTAAGGCGTCACTCTCGTCGTATACTAGACCGTTAAAGACAGGGATATCGGGGTTCTATCTCAGTCAGGTGTACTGAGGGTAGTTTAATTATAAATTGTTCTCCCCTCTCTCTACGCAAATGCGAGTGCACTTCCTTTAAATTCAGCTTTCCTAATCCTTAACTAATTAGCATAATTAGTACATGTGATTATACCGCGAACGGATAGTAAGACTCGGTGCTAAAAGAATAATAAAAGAACCCTTAAACTTTCACCACTCAATTTATTTCATTAAATTGCCTAGTAATACATATTTTTTTCTTCTAAGAACACATTTTGTAAATATATGCCTAATAGTATTCACTACAATAAATACTTTGCATCATGTGTAATAAGTTATTTATTTTAAATTATTAATATTCTATGAATCTAAGTAAACAGGAATCGAACTCAAGACCACAACTAACTCCAAGGTGAGCCATGCAATGCCCAATCATGTTCTAAATTACTAAATAACAGTGAAGTTTCCTTAGCTTAAAAAAGAGTTAGTGCTATGACAACACTGTTGTGAGCAAAATGTTGGCAATCCCAGCTTACAACCCCACTCCACCTGCTCTCCCCCCCCCCTTCACAATACAACATCCCCCTTCAACCATGTTAAAAATTCGTTGTCAAAATGCTATAGCCTAGTCCTTCTAGGAGAAGCTTGTTGGACGAACCACCTTAAGACTTTGGCTACCCGGTCAAGAATATTAGGGGTGACTGACCTCTCTAAGATAGGGAGTTAAGGATGTAAGTGTTTAAAAATATGTATCCAGTCTTCATTAGCATTTTCTTAAAGAAGAAGTGTGTAGAGATTACATTGAGGAAATTAACCTTTACGAGGTCAAGCTGTATAGCGTCAGGACGTTGGAGGTAAAAGGAGGGTGGTAGTGAAGTTAGGGGCGTCGGACGAAACATATTTTGGGGGTGAGGGATGAACTAATGTTTTTCCAAACTCTAAACCTTTTTAAATTAGAAAAATTCCCAAGTGGCAAAAGAGAGCAACGTTTGGACGGTGGTTTGGCGGGAAGGGGCTAGTTAGGCTTCCAGGAAAATTTTGGACAGTAATCAGGCCTTTAATTGAGGTTTTAGGTAACTGTATCCTTAAACTTATTAAATCCTGGATTTTTCACGCTACAAATGATTTTTTTTTATATTCGCCATCATTGCGTGTAGGAAAACGATCAAGTCTCGGTTCGTAAAAACTCCAGGCTTCATCGAGTGATCGTAAAAGATTTGTAGGCAATTTACTAACAATGTATGTTTATCTGTTTTAGTTTTACTGTACAGTTTTAAAAATTCCATGTACTTTCCTGATTAACTTAGTTGTTATACTTGTGTACCATATAACCTTATCCTACAGTAGGGCCTAGGGCACAGAGAATTGTCTGTGGCCTAGGGGTAAATAAATAAAATGCATTATATTTTATTTCAAATTAATCTATTATATAAGATTATATTATATTATTATATCAGCATTACAAAGCTACCACAGTAAATCAAGTCAGCAAGAAGCTATCAGAATGTTACAGCCAAAAGAAACCTAAGCAACTTGGTAGTTTTTATAATTTTAACAATTTATATTTCTGTGAGAATCTAGCATATTCCTATAATAATTAAAATTCTTTAAAAAGTAATTATAATCCTAGGAACTCAACATTGGGACCTCACCCTAAGCGCACTGCTGTACTAACCTCCATCAGCATTGGCCATGCAATAGCGATGGAGTATTATATAGACTGCTGTACTAAGCTCCATCAGAATTGGACATGCCATAGGGATGGAGTATTCTATAGACTGCTGTACTAACCTCCATCAGAATTGGCCATGCAATAGGGATGGAGTATTATATAGAATGCTGTACAAACCTCCATCAGAATTGGCCATGCAATAGGGATGGAGTATTATATAGACTGCTGTAATAACCTCCATCAGAATTGGCCATGCAATAGGGATGGAGTATTATATAGACTGCTGTACTAACCTCCATCAGAATTGGCCATGCAATAGGGATGGAGTATTATATAGACTGCTGTACTAACCTCCATCAGAATTGGCCATGCAATAAAGATAGAGTATTCTATAGACTGCTGTACTAACCTCCATCAGAATTGGCCATGCAATAGGGATGGAGTATTCTATAGACTGCTGTACTAACCTCCATCAGCATTGGCCATGCCATAGGGATGGAGTATGCTTCTATAGATTGCTATACTAACCTCCATCAGCATTAGCCATGCCATAGGGATGGAGTTTTATATAGACTGCTGTACTAACCTCCATAAGAATTGGCCATGCAATAGGGATGGAGTATTCTATAGTCTGCTGTACTAACCTCCATCAGTATTGGCCATGCAATAGGGATGGAGTATTCTATAGGCTGCTGTACTAACCTCCATCAGCATTAGCCATGCAATAGGGATGGAGTATTCTATAGGCTGCTGTACTAACCTCCATCAGCATTAGCCATGCAATAGGGATGGAGTATTCTATAATATGTTGTACTAACCTCCATCAGTATTGGCTATGCAACAGGAATGGAGTATTCTATATACTGCTGTTCTAAACCTCCATCAGCATTGGCCATGCCATAAGGATGGAGTATTCTATAGACTGCTGTGTTAACCTCCATCATCATTGGCCATGCAATAGGGATAGAGTATTCTATAGGATGCTGTACTAACCTTCATCAGCATTGGCCATGCCATAGGGATGGAGTATTCTATAGATTGTTGTACTAACCTTCATCAGTATTGGCCATGCAATAGGGATGGAGTATTCTATAGGCTGCTGTACTAGCCTCCATCAGCATTGGCCATGCCATAGGGATGTAGTATTCTATAGACTGCTGTACTAACCTCCATCCGCATTGGCCATGCAATAGGGATGGAGTATTCTATAGGCTGCTGTACTAACCTCCATCAGCATTGGCCATGCCATAGGGATGTAGTATTCTATAGACTGCTGTACTAACCTCCATCAGCATTGGCCATGCCATGGGGACGAGGTATTCTATAGACTGCTGTACTAACCTCCATCAGCATTGGCCATGCCATAGGGATGTAGTATTCTATAGGCTGTTGTACTCACCTCCATCAGCATTGGCCATGCCATAGGGATGAGGTATTTTATAGACTGCTGTATGATAATGATTGCAATAGTGATAAATAACACTTTTGCTCCATATCTTTCCTTATAGTTGAGTTGTTCTGGAGCATTCTTCGGAGTGGTCAGGTCTGGAATCTCCATCTAAAACATTTTAACCGTAAATTATCATATTCGTAAATTGAGAAATGACACCTGAACACGTGGATAATCCCGAGAATCTTAGCTCTACCACTGAGGGATTCATCCCGTGCTGAGTTTCATCCTATTTTCATAATTGTAAGGAGTCAGCGTGGATGTGTCGGCTATTATGAGAGATCATTGATACCACAGCACAGGCGACTCGGGAGTGGCTTTACGCTGCCAACAGTACAATGATAATAACTTGTGTTTCACCCAAAAACCACTTTACAGTGTTATTCTTCATGTTACATACTTCCTAAATGTCCATTTCAAACAAAACTGTTAAAAGCATTTTCGAAAAAATTTCGAATTTTCAATAAAACTATCTTCAACTTAGGGGATATTATCTAAATCAGTGGTTCCCAACCTTTTTTGGCCCATCTCCTCTTTCTGGAGGTTGACTAACACCTATCGCCCCCTTTTCATTTTCATTGTTTGGCTAATTTTAATTTGAAGTAAGGTGTAAATAATAAAGCAGTTTTATTATTATAAACAATTTTACTACCGTATATAAAAACAACCAAAGCAGTTTTATCCGGTCACTCTTGAATAAAATAGAAAAAAAAAATGTACATTTTTACAGATTTTTTTTAAATAACAAAGAAGTGAAATAATTAACTAAGATCATTGATGTACATTTAAAAAACAGGAGTACATGTTTTCATTTTTAAATTGGAATCTGGAAAAAATTAAGAAAGTTGACAGTTAAAATTTGAAAAAATAAATGAAAGTTTGAAAATTTGTTATTGTTTTATTTTACCTTTTCATTGGCTGACTTGTGCTTGGTGGATTTCAGTTAAAGCTTGAATATCCGGCTTTATGTTCGTCAAGTTCAGGCGCAAGTCTCCTTTGAAGCAAATGTCCAACTTATTTTTTTGTTTTGTGAGGAGCTGAACAACAGAACTAAATCCTTTTTCAACTAAATATGTTGACGGGAACGAGATGAGAAGTGGTTCAGTTTTTCCCCACAGTTGTGGATAAGTGTCCATAATCTTCACCCGGCCTAACTCGTAACCGCTCTGCTTGAAAATGATTTTCGCCTCACAGTCATATTTCAGATCTAGAAACTCTGTCTGCAAAGAGTTATCAAGCTTATCCACAGCTTCAAACGAGAATGGATCTAGAATCCAATCAGGAATTTGTAACTTGGTCAAATCTTCAAATCTTAATTCCATGTCAGTTTTTAACTGGTCAAGGTGATCAGTAAAAATTAGTATTTTGTCTTCTGGGAGTTCAGGAGTCCCGTTAGCTGACACTGAACACTTTTTAAGGGTCGGAAACTGAATCAGCTCTTTACGGCCAATATTTACCTTGTGAATATCAAACTTGGCGATGAATGATGAAATAATTCCTTTGGCCTTGATAAGGTTCATCTTGTTTCCTTGAAGCCTTATATTGACTTCGTTCATTTTTTCAAAAATATCTGTAAGGTACGCAAGTTCCAGCTTGCGTTGCTTCAAATTCTCACTTAAAACAGGATCAGACGTGTCGAGAAACTCTGTAACCATGTCAAATAATTCGAAGAAACGGCTCAAACAGTTTCCTTTGGAAAGCCACCTCATTGCCGTATGTAGAAGCAAGCGTTTTAATTCCTCATCATTTCCATCGCAAAGTTGTCGGAACAAACGGTCATTGAGGGAATTAGCTTTAATCTTGTTGACACCAGTAATGACCAGTTTTAGGGTTTCATGCAGGACACCACTCAATTTTTTCGCAGCTAAGTGTTGACGATGAATGACACAGTGAATAGTGATGACCTCTGGCACTTCTTTCTTAAGGTGGGCTAGAAACCCAGCATGACGACCTGACATGGCAGGAGCACCGTCTGTTGCGCAAGCGCTCACGTTTGTTAGAAGAATCTCTTTTTCCTCAAAATAATCTTGTACCGCTTTAAAAATCGACGATCCCTTCGTATCAGTGATCAAAGTTCTAGCAAACAGCATTCCTCGGTAATTTCCTTTTGTTCATTGATAAACCTCACATAAGCTAATAAAATTGCTTTGTTATCAATCGCAGTTGATTCATCAATCTGCAATGCAAATTTACTTTTTTTAAATTGGTGAGTTTGAATTCAACGTCTGTGGCCATTTCGTCAATTCACCTGGAAGCAGCAATGTTGCTCAAAGGAACCAATTGACTTATCTTATTACTAGGGCCCTCGCCTAGCATGATTTCAACAATTTTTTTGGTAGCCGGTAAAACAAGAGTTTCGCCAATTGTGTGAGGTTTACCACATTTAGCGATCAATAAAGACACCTCGTAAGAAGCAAGAAGACCTTTGTCAAGATCGGTTGCTCGTTTTTTAAATAATTCACTCACATTAGGCCGTTTAACAGCTTTATCTTTGAGGTGTTGAAAATAGCTAAGTTCTTTACTCACTTTATCACTGTGTACTCTTGATAAATGATCTTTCATTCGCGAAGGCTTCATGGCTTCATTACTAGTAAATGTTTTATCGCACAAAAGACAATGTGGAAACAGCACATTTTGTGGTGACGTGATAAAACCGAATTTTAAATACTCAGCTGAGTATTGACGACACTTCTTCTTTTTTGAATCCATTGTGCATGAACTTCTACACTTCAAAACAAACGCACAAAAACAGAAAAGACATGCACAAAAACTGATGGTGAGGCACACAAAGGCTATGAAGACTGAAACGAATGTAGGTCAATGGCAAGTGTGTTGTGTTGGCAGGAGGGGTGGGGGTAGAGTCACCAGTCGGGCCGCGCTGAACAACAACAGTTGGGGACTGTGAAAATGGGGTGAGTGCAGGTGAACTCGCCGGCTGAGAATAGCCAGTGACTCGTGCTACCGGCAACTTCTACTGTACAGTACTATTTTAATTTTTCCCCCTTTGAATACTCATCGCCCCCACTTATTTATTGCCACCCTGATAAACCCAAATGGGCCCCCCGGTTGGGAACCACTGATTTAGACCAACATAAAGAACATGTTAGGCCCAATTTACCAAGTGTGAGTGTTATACAGTTTCTAGTTAAATTTAAAATAACTAACATAATTATAAAACCATTATGTTAATAGGTCCTTTATTGTTTAATTTATTAAAAGCAAATCTCTGTGTTTTGTATACCGAAACCCCCTGCGGGACGGGGTTTAGAATAGTCCGCAGTAAACCAGCTTGTTGTCATAAAGGGGAAAAAGGGAAGGTTCTGTGCAGGGTGTACCTCGCACAGGACAAACCTATCCTTTATCTTTCCTTTCACATCATTTTATTCTTCCCCCCTTCGCTTTATCTATCCTTACCTTTTTAATTCCTTCCCAAATGCTGTTTATCCTGCACCGAGGCCTTTTGCCTTTCCCTAGACGACTTTGGCTTACTAAACCGGCTTCTTCTTGTTTATTATTGGATACCACTGCTTTGAGCTCCTTAAAAGAAAGTGCGCCGTTTGCAAAACCTTAGTGAAGGGCCTTTTGG